>JACGTP010000048.1:713610-897446 GCA_023678845.1 Mischocyttarus mexicanus | reverse complement strand
AATCGAAGAAACCGATATCATAAATAAACCCACACACACATCCAAGCATTCGTATTTTTTTTTGTTTCATATCACATGCACGTATCCACTTACTCTCTCGCTTTTTCTCTGGCACCTACTCTTTTCTCTGTTTTGTGAATAATTATTGGAAAAAATACATAAAAGTATCATTGTAAAATAATTATTTTTTTATATAAACACCTTTTATCAGGCATGTCATAAACAATTGATAATAATTTCATTGTAATTGATTAATAATTGAAGTAAGATTCAAACGCATACAAACATTCATTTTTTTTTATACACACACATATATAGATTTGTGTTTATTAGGAACCATAAAATATTTCTCTACAAAATAATAATTATTTTTTATATCATACTTTGAAATTTAACATATTTTTGAATAATAAAATACGAGAATACCAAGTTTCAAAATGAACATATTCAAATTAAAGTTCCGTACACGTTTGGTAGGAATCGTCAATATTCGGCCATTCGGACGAACGACAGTTCCGTTCGTTGAACGATACCGCGTTCTTATATTTAAGATTTTTCATAGACATATACATTGGTTTAAACATTACATTCTTTCTAACTTACTTTAAATATAAAATAATCCCAATATCTTTTTATTTTTACATATATTTTCAGATTTAAATTCATTCATCGTTGTTCTCTCAATTCTATTTGGATTTACTTATCGTTGTTTTTATAAATTTTTTAAAGATGAACGTTGTTTCTTTGATTTATTTGATATCAAATAATTTAAAGGACTTCTACCTTTCGTATTATTTTTAATTTAAAGTTGAAAAAGCCTATATACTATGCTACGTTCTTTCAAATCTGTAGTATGGATATCTCTTATATTTTGTCAATGTCGATGTTACTGTGTTTTCCAGATTTTTGAAGATAAACGTTATTTCATTCTATTATTTGACATTAAATAATTTAAAAGACTTGTACTTTTTCCTCTCCTATGCTTGGAATGGCCTCGCTAATGAATTCTAATTGCTACTTTCGGGTAGCGCGAACGTGGAATGCTTTGTTCCCGGGTAACTCGAGAAGTAGATTCGTCCGGCCGTATGCAATACACCGTATGCAATGCTGCAATATAGCAGCAGCAGCAATAGCAGCAAGAGGAGAAGCAGCATTGTGTTGTGAACTTCGTCAATTTTAAACGTGTGCAGAATCTGCGCATTCGTTTACATGGTTAACGTTGATCGAAACGAATTAACTCGATGATTCATTGTACTCTGCTTTATCTAACAAGTATCCTTTTTTATTTTATTCTAACGTAACTGCACTTGATAATCGCGAGAGAAAGAAATTCTAACTTTAAGAATTATTCATTGGATCGGGCCAAGTATTTTGTCGGAATTTTTTTTCAATAGATTAAAGATTTTTAATTAAAAATAGCCTTATAGTTGTTATTCTCATTAATATTGTTAGATATGAAATATAAATTATGTCATTACTTATCGTGTCAATCTATTATGTTGTTAATAATTTTTTTTTTATTTAGTTTCACATCCGCGAATAGAACTTGGTTTAAAATTTCTTAAAAAAAGAACAATTTTTAGATACCTCATTAATTTTTTCTCTCCATTCAATAACATACTAATAAAAACTCTTCTAAATATCTCCAAGTCAAATCAAAATGTACTGTATAATAATATTTATATATATATTTTTAAATATTAAAACACCTAGATGCATAAATATAGTTTTTAAAAATATCCCAACCCTTTCTGTGATACACGTAATACATAAATTTCAATACCTTTTAAAATAAATCGTGAAAAATTCGTCGAGATAAGAGTTGACAAAAGTATACATAATCCAATTAATTAATCTTTGATTTACGGCGACAGAAAAGAAAAAATACAAAAAAAATTTCCGTCTAATACAAGAAGGAAAAATAACTTTTTTCCATTTAGATGCCGACGCGTGCGTGTGCATCGCAACAGCAACCCTTAGGAAGCTTGCAACGCGAATTTCATGTAGCGTTTGTAGCTCGTTCGTCGAACGAGACACGTCGTATTTATAAACATACAAATACATATACAAACAAATGTGCATACACGCATTCATACATACATACATAGATATGTATAAAAATAAATACATATAGCAGTATGTCACGATGACTACGCGAGTCCCAGACGGAAAACGTTGGTTTAGCACGCGAACCTTCGTTGCATTTGTTGTAATAAAAACCCTTGGAGAGAGTTAGCGGCTTAAAACTCGTGTCTCGCACGAAGCCCTTTAAACGCTCCTCCTCTCCCTCACTTCTCTCCTTCCCGTTCTTATTTCCTTCTACATTTTCTATTCTTTTTCACACCAATTCCCTTTACTTTATCTATCTTTCTCATTCGCGTGTATAGAACACGAGTCATACAAAGAAAAAGAGAGAGAGAGAGAGAGAGAGAGAAGCAGACATTTGCACGGAAGTAGAGAAGATGAAAATCGAAAAGAGAAGCCCTAAGAAATCTAGAATGTGCAAGAGGGTAACCTAAGTTTCTAATAGAGTTATATCTTACTGAAAGATAATCAAAATGGCTACTGACATGCATAAATAATAACGCATACCTAATCTCTCTATCTACCCAAAACGTTCTTGTTTCATTTTTTCTTCTTCTTCATCTTCTTTATCATCTAACTCGTGTATTATTCGTTTAACCCTTTTATTCCTGCTGTCTGAAGTTAAAATTTATATAACGTGCAGAAATGGTGTGTGTATGTGGAAGAGTTTGATGGAAAATACAAGAATATCACGTGATTTTACTTACATTTACTTCGACAGTATATTTTTATCGATTAATGATAAATATCGGGTGGAAAATAAATGTCGTATATATACACACACACACACACACACACACATGATGAATATTTTGCTCGTAGGATAAATAATTAAACGTCAATAATCAAATCAATATTTCGTCAATGAGATATCGTTTAGTGCTTTTACTGACAGCATACGTTATCGCATAGGAATATTTTATTACAAACACCGAACCGATAAATGCCAACCTTTTAATAGATCGTAATTATTGCTTACACATTTTTTTTCTTCTTTTATAATAAATTAATAACAATTAATACAATTTTTTTCAATAGCTCATACATTTTCATCGACAATTATTCCTGTCGATTATCGGAATATTTATTATTTATTATTTATTATTTTTAAATATCTCAAAAATATATCTTCAGCACGATTAAAAAAGAAGAAAAATAAAGTACATTCTAAAGTGGGTTAAATCTTTTTTACGTTATCGTACGACGTATAAAAAATTCGATGTAATCTGAAGCAAAAGAGACTTTATAATATCGCGTTAAACGATCCAAGTTATACTTTCGAAGCAGAACGAAATCGGATCGTAGTGAGATAGAATAGTGGACACACATCTATAGGAAAATAGAGGAGAATCTTTTTTACCACCCACCCAGTCGTCTGCCCTTTCCCCTTTTCCTTTCCCTATCTCTCGCTCTCAATCTTCTCTCTTTCAGTTTCTCTTTGAATTCTTGCGCTAGTCTCTTGGTTCGTCGATAAAGTCGAATCGAACCTGGCCGCGTTCCGGCTCATTTGATTCACGAGTAATTCGAATGGCTGAACGAGCTAGCTCCGCACCGAATAACTCGATCTTTTATCGAATAATTGGATTTTCTGTCCGATAATGGAATCCACGTGGGGATAAAATAAATGCGGTCGCGCTCACGTTTTCAGGTAGGATAGGTAGTAGGATAGTAGATGGAGATAGGTTAACCTCTCTATGTATTGTTATCTATGCAAGTATGCACCTGTCTTCCGTTCGATACATTTTCGAAAAAAGCACGACACCGTGTCCAATCATCGTTTCCGGGGAAATGGTTTGGCTAATGAAATTACTTGCTTTTCGGCTAAGCGAATCATCATCGATTCTACTCGACTAGCAGAACCTACGAATCTCCACACATGCTGTTCAAATTTTCTCCTAGTTGATTTTAGACGGAACAACCACACCCGAAACAAGTTTGATCATCATTTTTATTTCAACTCGGAAATAGGGTTAAAGGTTTCGGTGATTTACCGAATCCAATATTCGATTTAATAGTTTTTTGTGACTCTTGCATAAATATATACGAGGGTTGCATTTTTAAATTGAATTTGGTATTCTAATCAAGTTGAATATTTGTTCCATAATTCGGCCAACCCGACGACCACGATAACGATAACGATAACGGATAACGATCAACGCGTTGGTTAGATTCTCTTTTTAGAATTCTTCTTTTACTCGCGGTATTGGAAGCTTCGAATTTAGTTGAAAGAATCGCTAAGACCGCGACGGCGTTTGCGGTCTCTTGTCAGAAAACAGAGGAGGAAAACGAGCGGCACACGCAGCGGTAAATTGTTTCAGTGGTTTTTTCCCATCGTGATCGCTAGTAGGAAAAAAAAGGAACGAGGGGTGAGAGGGAGAGAGAAAAAGAGAACGTAGGAAAAACGTTGCTTACAGGAAGGAGAGGAGAAAAAAGAAACGATTAAGAGGATGGGAATAGGGAGAGGGAGTAAGGGTGGAAATTCGTTTTGCCAACTGTTACAGAAGAGAGACTCGGAAAAAGAAAGGAAGAAAAAAGAGGAAGAAAAGGAAACAGGGGGTAGGGATGGGGGTATGAATGGTGGATGAAAATAAAAGGAAATACGGTGCTGTCTACTCGTTGCTGGTAGACACGAAAGGGGATGAGAAAAAAAAGAACACCAGCAGAATGACGCAGGGGGGAGAAGCAAACGAGAAATCGGTCTTTGTCGCGCCGCACGGGAATTTCCACCCCCTTTGCACCCGTTGATTGAGTGCTAGGCTGCAATGGGTGTGGTGGGTGGTTGAGAAAGGTAAAACGCTATCAAAGAGGGGGAGCCCGTGCTTCCGGCAATTTACGGACGTCCGGCGAAACTGATTTCGAGGCGACAGAAATTACTTCTTCAGGAAGTCGGTGGAAGGTTCGATCTCCAGCATCCTCTTTCTATCTTTTACGGTTCTCTCTGCCCCCTCGTCCCATTCTTCTTATTCTCTCTTTTTCTTACCTATCATCCGTCCATCCTACCTCCAACTTTCTTACATTTTTATTTCTTTCCTTCCCTCTTTTCACGCCTAATCTTCTTTTCTTCTTCTTCTTACCCATCTTCGACCTCATCTAGCTTCCCCACACCCCACAGACCTCCCTCCACTCCTATTTCTACTCACCCGTTTTGTCTAGTGTCTTGTCTACAAGGTGTCGTAAAAGCTGTTAACGTCCCACCGAGTTTTGTCCATTTGAAACTGAACGAAATCGACGGAAATCGAAGTTTGTTCCGTTGTATCTGTGTCTCTGTTTCCAATGTTAGATCTACGGTCTTCCTCCTCCCTCCAACCCTTTTCTTTTTCTTTCGTAATTTCGTAAAATTACACAATTTTTTTGTCAATCGAAGAACACTTGCGCTTTGAAATTATTTTGATTTTTAAACAATTCACGAAAGTAGAAAATTCGTATACTACGTTCGTTAATGTACATTGCTAAGGAGGAAAAAAGAAAATGCATAACGTTAAGTTAGGGTTAAGTGACTAAATCAAAGAGTAAAGATTGCGACCATTTCTTTTCGTTAAGTGCTCGTAAAACTGATATATGTGAGAACATAAACAAGCACAACGCAGCAATTCTGTCTTCTTTCCTTGTACTCTTTCTATATACCCCCGTTTCTTTTTTCCTTTTTCTTTCTCTGTTTCTACTATGTGGCTTTTCAGAATGGCTGCCAAATGTAATTGAACGAAATAAACGTTGCAGCGAAATGCGTTCACTTCGTTAAGTCGCATTAGCTGGCAGTACCTTTCATCCATTCGTTTTCCATTTCTTCTTTGGTGGTGTAAGAAAGTCTCTTTAGAATATTCGATCGTTAACCGTCCAAACTTTATTGAAAGATATTCGGGATTATTCTTCTACGAACTCAACTTTTATTGCATTCATTTTTTACGTTAAGTATCCTTATTCTCGAATAAAAGAAAGAAAACCCTTCTCGCACAAATATCATCGTACATTATACCAATTTATCGATGGTAACATTTTCGCTCTGTAGTATAATTAATTAATTAATAAATTTAAATTATCCTAGAGTGGAGGTTTATATCGATTAATAATAGAAATAAAAAACCGTATCTCCGTATATCCAATATAATTAATACTTTTGTTTGTTCTGCAATATAATTAAAACTATCGACACAATGGGACATTGAATAAAATCTTCGTATATAATACGTGCTAATCATTTATATCGTATAAAATACGAGAGACGTAATAATGAAAAGTATTTATAAACATACCGAAAATATCTGTTCAAACGTATATATCCCTGTAATTCGATCATATTAAGTAACACGCATTGAAGATATCGCATTATTAATAATAATGAGAAAATAAAGGTACGGTTTAGTCTATTCTGTTCGATTGTCGAAAGAGGAGGATATCGAACGACGCGAAAGCTTTTCATTTGCAAGGTATTAATTAAAGAGCTGCTTTTATTGATATTGGTATCGATCGATCTATCGATCTATTTGGATTATTCGTTTGTTCACACAATCGGTACCTAGTATCGACAAAATAACACATACACGTAAAGTTCCGTGGTGCGTGGGGATAAATTATGGATAAGAGGAAAAAAAAAACGAGAAAGGGAGAGATAGAAATAGTACGTGCTTACAGACCATTCGACCGTTCGTTAGCTTGAGCTAGTAAACGTTCTTGCATTACGTGTACGAGCGATTAGTAGTACGTAGACTGCACGCAGCATACACTAACTGCAATATTTCCAAGAACTAAGGCTATCATAATTACTCCCTGGCATACGCAAAATAAATGAGTACTTCCATAAATTCATAGTAAAAATGATACGACGTTTATCTCACTCTCTCTCTCCTCCTCTTGTTTCTCTTTCTCTAGTCTAGTACTTGTTCGTACAATTACGTAAAGCAGAAAGCAGTTATGCATACATTACGCTCTTTGGGAAGTATAGCTAGAACACACATTTTGGTGATGTGGCGTAGCGTAGTGGATAATACGCGAGTGTGTGTGTGTGTGTGTGGGTATGGTCTGAAAGCGGTTCGCGAAATTTATTTCGAAATTTCCTAAAATATAACTTTAATTTATCTCTCTCTCTTTCGTTTTCTATTTCTCTATGGCGTTATAGTTCTCTTTTTCCTAAAGGAAAAACCCTCTCACGAAAATGAACGAGTCGAAACTGCAAATGTTGTTTCACGTTGGGTACAGAGAAATGAGAGAAATGAGAAAAATTAGAAGAAAGAGATGGAACGTTATTATTACCCTTCTCACCCCCCTATCCACCGCTAGCCATACGAAACGTATCAAAGTCAACGTAATTAATTCATCAACAAAGCACGCATCACACTGGAATTTAAGCTATTTCTAAGACCTTGAAGATTATATATATATATATCCATGTTCTCTACTCCTACGTAATACGTGTATATAATATATATATAGTAAACGTAAATTCGAATATACGTAGTCAAGACAATTAACCGGAAACGCTTCTCTAATGACGTACCAGTGGCTGCTCGAATTTGGATGGCAAAATTCCGCGGTATGCTTTACCCTTGATCTTCGTACCCCTATACTGCCGATAGGGTGGCTGCTTTAGCACGATTATTCGCACAGTAAAACGCGTTAATTTGTAAACGTTACCGTACGCATATTGTGCATCCGTGAGATATTCCACATCAGTTAGCATTGGGCTCTTATTACAAACGCTTGCACGATTTAATACTACTTTGACATTTCTCACAGGTGATAAATATGTATAATTCACGCCCAAATGCGTTTTCTTTTTAAAACTTATCCTTCTCGATAATTTACGATCTTGCAAAGTTTTTATTTTGCACAAAAATGAGAATTATACAAAAGAAAAAGAGAGAGAGAAAATCTTGTAATTAAACTGTGTTTTCTATCGGAATAAGACGGGTGATATGTTTATCATAGGAGGGGAAAAAAGCAAAGGTAAGAGTTCTTAAAAGTATTATTATTGCAAGGTTTCACGACGATCAGCCGAATGTAATTCTTAGCGACGTTAATCCGCTTGCAGGGTCGTGGAAAAGAAGCTTACGACAATATCACGTACACTGAAAGCATCCGGAGATCGTCGTTAAGCGAAGGATTAAGAAGGACATTGCTATCGACGTCCATACGTTTTGACTTTATTATTCAGATTATCGATTTCTCTCTTCCTTTTTCTTTCTCTTTTTCTCTACGAAAAAAATCGCATCGCGATCGGTGGATTTTGTTCTTCTTTATCCCTTTCGCCCACTTTATTTCTATTCCTTTCTTTCTTTTTTTTTTAATCTATCTCTTTCTCTCTCTTTCTCAAACACCTATCCACCCATATACACGCGCACGCATAAACACACACATGCGAGATTCTTTCTCCCTGTATTTTTTTTTCTTTTTTTCACGTAGACTCGTTTGCTCGATGCAAATGAGATTTTGAAGCTCGTAACGAAATCGTTTTATCTTCGTATTCATCCAATTTGAATAATACTGAAAAGCCACGATATTCGATAGGAACTATTATCCTGATCCGTAAGTGTAACAAAACTATACGTTCACTGTAGAAATTTAACGTATAGAAAGAGAGGAAAGGAGGAAGAGAGAGAGGGGAGTCATCCAACGATTTTTGTCCCTATCTGACTATAATACTCCTACGGCTTTGTTAGAATACTTTTGGTTTAACGGAGATAAAGAATAAAAGTCGAATGATATACAAAAGGATGCATTTCCCCACCCCCGACCCTACTCATTTTCTTTTTCTATCCCCGTTCTATTTTTTTTTGGTCTTTTTTTCACATTTTTTCCTCTTTTCATTTCCTTTTTTTGTCTTTTCCTTTTTTTTTTTTCTTCAAAAGAGAAAAGTAGGACGACTAGCACGTTTTTTATATTTTTTTCCAAAGAAAGGGAAAAGAAAATGTTCAACCTTGACACGAAGTCAACGATTTAGGTTAATATAAGATAGAGAAGGAGGAGAAGGAGGAGGACGAGAACGAAGTTGGAATTACAAGCGTTGTAACCCATAAGCAAGTGCGGGACTAGTTGATAAGCGGGACACTTGGGAACGTCGATAATGCAAAGTCGTGCTTGAAAACGGGAAAGAGGCCGGCTTATCGGTGGAAAGCCCTCTCGATGTGGCTCGATATCGCTCGTGTTTACATCGATAAGTACTTGAACGATCATATATAGTGTAGCTAGCAAGGGGTTTTAGAGGGTACCTCTCGCATTTCTGCGAGAAATTAAACGAGCGAGCCCTTTTGCGTTTCTATGTGCTTCTAAAAAAAAGAAAAGGAAAAAAAAGAGGGAGAGAGAGAGAGAGAGAGAGAAAAGGACTAATTTCTCCATCGATTTTTCTCTTCGTTACAAAAAAAAAAAAGAAGAACAAAAAAATAGAAAGCTCGTTAACTTACGGAAAAAAAAGAATGTATGCAAATACGTATAGTCGGGAAGTATACTTTCGTTGTTGGCATAACAATGTTATTAAAAAAAAATAACCTTACGGGTTACGAAAAGGTAGGAAGGTTGGTAGGTAGGAAGGAAAATCTCGAGAACAATTTGAAAGTTAAAGTTTCAAGAGAGAGAGAGAGAGTTTGACTTTGTTCGATAGACACAGTGTCCTATTGAAAATGGCATGCTTTTATCCGAGACACAAAGACTATAAAAATAGCGAGCACGCGAAGCGGTCCATCAACGAAAAGCCCTTTTCTGAAATCATTTACGTGAAGTCGATGCAGGTAGAAAAAGGGAAACGAAGAGGAGAAAGTAGAAAAAAAGGAGGAACAGAAGGAAGAGGTGGAGGAGGAGGAAGCGGGGTCGGGGATGGGGAGAGAAAGTGGGAAAAGGGAGGAAAAAACGGGAAAAGAGGGTTTAAAGGCGTTCTTCTTTGCACACTTCACCCACATTTTTCCTCGTCCGCTGAGTGGCTCCTTTCTACCTGGCACAGTGCATACATGCATACGAAACGTTATTGTAAATAGAGAAAGAAAGAAAGGAAGGAAGAATGAAAGAATGAAAGAGACAGAGAGAGAAAGAGAGAAAATAATCTTGTACAAAAGAGACACGACTATAATTGCAATTGCATCGAAAAAATAGCAACTACTTCTTCCTCTTCTTCTTCTTCTTCTCTCTCTCTGCCTATGTGTGTGTCTTTTTTTTCTCTTCGTCCCTTGCAGTTTCACTTTATCACTGATACTGTTAGATTGTTGCTGGAAACAGGGAAAATCTAAATTTAACGCTTGGAAAAAAGGTTCCCCCTTCGTTAAAGTAGATCGTCGGAGATAAAACTATAATGACATGTTGGCGATAATTGAAATTTTAACATAATATCGTTAAAAAATAAATTATCGAAGACGAATCGGTCATTAGATGATTGTTAGATTGAAGTAAAATTAATTACGCAAGAGATTTCGATAAATTTGATCATCGGTTAAAGCGATGACTACTATTAGAATAGAATTTTTAAATGTATAGAATGAGATAGAAATATAATAAGAGCTAAAGAGTGAAAGAGAGAGAGAGCAAGAGAGTATATTCGTCTATATCCAGGATCAATGGTCTACTTGGGTACAAAGAATTATTGGCTTCCATTCTCCTCTCAAGTTACCAAGCGGCATCTGTCCATCCACCGGTTTCCTTCCATTCCCGATTCTCTTTGGTCCACCGGCAGTAACGCAGCATCAGCAGTAGTAGCAGTATCTCCCTTTCCTTCCCTTCCGTTCTTCCTTTCCTTTGCTTTCCACCTTTACTCAATCTCCCTCTCACCTCTCTTTCTCTCTCTTTACTACGTAGCATGTATATGTTCAACCATATCGTATATCAACTCCACACAATCCGAAACCTTCTCTCCCTTTTGTACGTAGATATCTTCTCGTTTTCACTGGCCGTTTTATTCGCGTACCATATACCCCCTTTTCCGATTCGACACGGTGCGCAAAGATCGTTTTTATCGTTAGGACGAACCTCCACTTCCCTGTCTCCCTCCCAGATTTTTACCCTTTTACCTTTTCTTCTCTCTCCCGATTCATCACCTCTACAAAACTTATCGACTTCGGCAAAAAGTCATTCGATTACTTTGATTTCTTAAAGATTCATCTTTAAAAAAGAACATTTTCTTGGATAATACAAAATATTACTTCACCGATTTTTATAATCAATTTTTATTACCCTTTTTAAGCGTACTGTGCTCCATTTAAAAAAATAGAAAGAGCGAGAAAGAGAGAGAGTTAGATATCTTTAGTTCTCTAGGATGTTATCGGTGTCTGGGATCGCAGATAATGGGATTAGATTCTTGTTATCCCGGTAGATTCGACTGGGTTGTTAAATTCTCGTTTTTGAAGTTCTTCCTTCATTGATTTGCCCTAAGACGGTAAGTTCCGATGATCGTGTAAACGAAAATTCGATAATTTAAACGAGTAGAAAAACAAGATTCTTTATCCATTTTCTTTTCTTTTCCTTTTTCGTTTTCGTTTTCGTTTTCTTTTCGGAGAAAATCCCTTACCGAAGCCCTCATCACGAAAAAGGGACATCCTTTTTCGATATCGAGAGTTCAAATAAAAGTAGGAAGATCGTAGGAAGAAAAAAAGGGGGAAGATTTTGCGAAAACGAGTTCCCATCAAATTTATGATACGGAAAAGGGCTATTCTCAAGGGATAATATTTTTTGTTATGAATAAAGGGATAAAAAACATAAACATATTGTTTTCTTTCATCGATAAAAGTTGCCACCAAAATTCCCTACAAATTTGTCTTCTTTTTACGATAAATGGTTTGCGAACGTCTATGTACGTGTGTGCGTGATAATAATTTTCCGTCGTCTTAACCATAATCGATATAACGGGTTTGGAAAATAATATTAAATAAGATCTGAAATGATAGGTAGTCGCATTATCTTGTTGAACCATTCGTGCAATAAATAATATTCGATAAACGGTTCACTTATTACTAACATTTTATTCCTTTATTTTATTAGCCAAGAGAATATGGTCGCGTGCTTATGTTTGAAGTCACGTAAATGGAAATATAGAGAGAAAGGTCAGAACCTTTTCTTTTTTTTTGTTTTCCTGTTTTTCCCTCCCCGAAGTTTGATAAAAGTGAAGAAAACGTCCAAGCCAAGATGACAAAACGTCTTGCGGGATTCTGATGTATTATTATTCCTTGTTCTGATTCACGAGAAGCTTTTCTTCAATTTATTTATTTTTTTTCTCCTCCGCGTCTTTACCCAGCAACGAAAGCCTTCTCTTTCCAATTCCGTTCACGTAGAAAAAGGGCCGATTTGGCCTCGGTATCTTCTGTCATCGACGTTTTTAGAAACATTCCCCCCATGGGCAATGGGAAACCTTCTTTGGGTTCGTTATCGAGCTCTGTTTCGTCTCACGGTTTTCTTCTTCTCCTTTTTCCTTTTTTATTTCTTTTTATATGAACTAACAAAACTGATCCTTATTTCTAAGGTCGGATTAATTAAAAGGCGTGGCACGTTTAATCGTGCCTTAGGCGTTTGCCACTTATTTTATATGTGAGAGCAAATGGGTTAAATGGAACGTTTCCTAGTATGTCCATATGTGTATCCATGTGTGTATGTGTGCGAACATACATATGTACATAACAATGTACAAACGTGTCTATAGTCGTACGTACCACATGTATATATCCTACTCACGTACACACCGCATACACGCTGGCTAACATACACACGAGGGGAGTATCCAATTCGATGAGAATGGTCGCGAAGAGAATTTTGCCAGTTATAATCGGAATATCTATAAAGTTAGCACTCGCCGCCATCATTAAAGCGAAAACTTTGTTACCAGTTTGAACCCTTAAGGGCAGAACAATTAAATCGAAGTTAGAATACACCTTTGAAGCAATTAAACGGTTTTGAGCCGTGATCGGCTCATGAAAACTTCCTTCATTTTATTCCCCTGTGTCCCCACGTCGTACTTTTATTTTATTCGATAATAGGATTGCGGTCATAAATTGTACCCACGTTGTGTCTCCATTTTCGTTATTTTACTGATACATAATTAAATGCTCGTAATTATATTTGATCATCATTTTTCTTTTAAATGACCAATTAAAACCTATTTGAATTTTGTATAAAGCATATAAATGGGGACAAGGTAAACGAAAATATTCGGTTTCATATTATTATGAATACATTTTATCGACGTATCGGAAATATGTTGATTTAGTTTTGCGTGCGAACGTTTGAAGGATTTGAGGAATAAAAAATAAAATATTAGTCATCTTTTTGTAATGAGTTTGACACTAGATACGAAAATTGAAATTTGCGAATCCATAGAAGGATATATATTCACGGTTATATGATTTAAATTCTCTTTAATTCTAGGGAATTTAATTACAGTACGCGAACGTCCGAGTTAATCCACGATTGTTGTTCTCGATTCTGTCAGAGTTCACAAGCTGGATTAATTTAGGCCATTTATTTATAATTTATTTATACCGCAGGAGGTTTATATCGACGACCTATCTATCCAATAAGTTAAACAACCGTTCATTCAAATATTTTCTGGTTTTGTACACAAACAACCAAAAAAAAAAGGAAAAAAAACAATTAAAAAATAAAAACCGCATCAGTGTACATTTCAACTTTTTCAGGGACCGAATTTTTTACATTTCGTTCGTGGTAAATAAAAACAAAACGAAAAAAAAACAAGAAAAAAATAGATACAACGCTGTTGTTCGCCTAACTGACACACGAAATCGATTTTTTTTCTGGTTTAAATATTTATCCAAAGAAAAAAAAAAACAAGAAAAATAAATCCTCTCAGAAATGCGAATGACAAACAACCAAATATGTTCTACGACATCGTTAAACTCTTCAAGGCTTTTACCATATGTATACTCGATCCATTTATTTGATATAGAAATTAATTCGACGTCGTAGAAACGTTGAAGATATCGTACACGTTCTGGGTGTGTCTATGTGTGTGTATATGTATGTGTAATACCAAACGATATAACCTGTCGCGAATTTGCGCAGAACTTTACGAGGGAACTTTATCCTGTCGCGCAGATATATTGAGAATAATAGCAACACCGTGAAAGATACTTGAAGTATCCTAAGTGTTAGTTAATTTCAACAAACTCTCCACGCCGCACCCTTTAAACAATATAACCTTATACATCCCTTTTTTTTACGCGATAACGTCATCCTATGGAAGAGAAGATCAACGATTCTTATAAAATAACGAGTTATAAAATTGTTCCTCATCCACACTTTAACCTCTTCTTTCTCCCCCCATTCCTCTCTCTTTATCTCTTTTCCACTATCATTTTCCTTAATAATAAAAAAGCAAGAAGCAAAAAAAAAAGGGAAGAACTCTTTACAAGATTAGCTTGTATAACGTAAACGTATTATAAACTGCGCTCCGCATAATTCCGCGACGTTAAAGTTTCCCATAAATGGAATCGCCGGCGCGTTCGGGTTTAGGTTTGGGTTTGAGAGTTGGAGGGTTGAGGTAAACGATAGAAAAATGAACTCTTCTCGCTTAACCCGCTTAAAGGTTCCTCTTCCTACTCCTCCTCCTTTTTCTTCTTCTTATTCTTCTTTGCGACCTACTGCTTGAAACCTTTAAACACCTCAGCCCCCCTAGCCCCCACTCTAACCCTCACCCTCCGGAGAATTTAATAAAAACGCTCGCTTTTCGAGCGTTAAGAACGCTACGAAGATGAAAGTGAGAGACTGACTTTAATACGTTTTGTATACATCGTTATGCACGCGAACGTAAAGAGGTATCGAGGATGGTAGTGTCTCTCATTAAAATTCTATCTTCATAGTTAATGGCTGTTAGCTGACGATTTAATTCTATGTCGAGCTGGCCACGTTATCACCTCCAGCGAATATTTTCAAACAATGCAAAATTAAAAAATATAAATAATTTTAATAGTTAGTCTTAAAATGAGAAAATTAGTTAAACGCTGTAATAATTGAGATCGTAATTGTTGTGATTTGTATTTAAAAGAAAAAGACACGAAATAAAACTTTAAATATAAAATAGTTTATAACAATATATACAAAATAATTTGGAAAAAATTAAAATTAAATATTGAAGAAAGAATTGCGATGGGAATTATTATTGAGTGAAAACAATTTACGATATTTTAGATTATTGAGAGTTAGCTTTGTGCATAATTTGCTTGAAATATGTATGCACTTGCATATATATATTATAAACGTACCTAGTAGAATTGAAATCATGCGCCTGGAGTATATATTCTAGTGCACCTGCGTAAGCAATTTCTAATCGTGCGATATATCATAGAGGGAAGGAAAGGGACTTCCCATTTGCTTCTATCATCTCGCATAGGAGATGGTAGCGTTCTCGTCTCTAGCAACGTGGCGAGTAGTCTCACTGGCTAATTCATCCTAGTCCAAAGGCAAAGCCTGTTCAACAACCCGGTTTCCTAGAACACGTATTGCCAAGAACATATGCGTCCTATACATATTATCTAATTACGGACCCTAAGATGTAAGATTAGTCAAGTATTTGAAATCGATGTAATTGCTATTCTAAATAATCCCTTTCTATATGTTCATCAATATTCCGTCCAATTAAGAAATTTAAAAAGCAAGTAATAAATAAATCATTGTAATAATCAAATGAATTTTTATCAGTGATTATAAACAAAATCAATATTATCGAAGAAATAATAATATTAATCATTTTTTAGTTGTAGAAGACAATTTATGAAAGTGGAAATTAATCGTTAGCGGTTAGAACAATAATTCTCGTTTGGCCATTTTGGAAAAGGTGAGATGGTAGTAGTAGTAGTCGTAGTAGTAGAAAGTTGTAGTACCTTAGGTAGTTTCTCTCTGAAATATTTCCTAACCCCGGAGGCTAGGCTGAGATCCGTAGGAACCTGTCAAGCTCAGTGGGTTTAATCGAATGAGTTAAGAGGTCCGAGGTAAACCGATGATCCCGAAAGGCGTACGTCTTCCTCTAAAGTCTCGTGCAAAAGTGTAAGCGTTGTCGGGGAGGGGGTCTAAGAAGTCTACTACATACGAGTACATATGTACATACATACGTTTACGTACACACACACACATACATACAAACGTACATGCATATATATATATATAGTAAGTATGAGAAATTCTAAGCGTGGTTAACGCCAAGCTTTAAGGATCGTGAACCAAAGTGTGAAATTCTAAAGCCAAACAGCCGGAGCCAACACAACCGCGTTTGAAACTTCGATCAACATCACCCGACTTGTTTATCTTGCCGCGGAGTTCGTTTTCGTTATGGTCGTCGAACGGATTGTACGGGATACGGATAAAGCAAGTTACGTAGTAAGATATGCAACAATGGCCTCCGCTGCCTCCTGTATTATGCCATTGTATAAGGAAAAAGGAAATTCCCATTTTATTCCCTGAAATTTATTACCATCGTCATAACTAAAATACAATATTATTTTATTGTAATATAAAATATGAAAAATTTCAATTGAATTTAAATACAATTTCAAATAACCGAGATTACCAAACCGAATAATTATCATGATAAAACGGGGAAAGTATTCTATTGGAGCCATTAGCCGAAAATTGTATGCAACCCTTCTAGGAAAGTTACGTCCCTTTCTATCTACCCGAAAAGGGAAAAGGGGTGGAATGGTCATTTCTCCACGAGGATTCGTGTTACAACGGCACGTGGTACGTCTACCGTAACGGAAATCCTGGACGCTCGTATACATGGGCACCCTTGGTTGTTGGCCCCCGTGCCACGCGTGCCACGACACCCGGTATATTTACACCGCAATCGATGAGAGTTACGAGTTAACATCGTTGGCTGTGCATTGGAGAGAGGTAACTGCGAAACCACCCTTCCTCTTCTTCCTCTCTCTCTCTGAGAATCGACGGAATTAGGGTTGCTTCTCACGCAGAGATATCTAAAGCGGCATGGCAGGACACGACGTTAATGGCGCCGGCTGTGTGCGTAACGTCGCATTGTTCCACGATTCCTCTTGTATACCACGCATTACACTCTCTATACGATATCAATTTGGTTACTACAAGTCGATAGGTTAATATCCTAACAACCGAACGATTATACATACAATTTATGTTACATCTATATATATCTTGCTCTGTCTGTCTCTCTCTGCAAACATATATTTACTTATATATACGAGAATACACCACGTCAATCAAACTTTCATTTCATTTATATAAACTAATCTGGGGAAACTTCATTGTTTTCAACTTGACTCCTACCATAATTTCAATATGTATTATTATACTTTTAATTATATAATATAATAACGCAAAATAAGTGTTCTCTAAACGTGTGCGCATATTATAGAAAATCATTTGAAATTATCAATTGTTTCCTTAATAATCCAACATTTGTATCGTATTCAATATCATTCTACAGCTTCAAATTATTTTATTCTTTTTTTTTCGTTGTATTAGAATATTGTATTATACTTAAACACAAATAGACGTATGCAATGTATATACATACGCGAGTATAAGCTCACTTCAGGCAATACATTCACGAATTATATTCAATTAATCGATAGATGTTGAAAGGCAAACAATTTCTATACGCGTGTTTCTTTTTTTTCATTACTTTTTTAATCTTTTTTATCTTTTATATCTGTCTTTTTTTTCCTGTTTTTTACATCCAACGAATCCTCGTTTCGTTAATGTAAATACATCACGAGCAAACAAATAAGCTTATCCGCGTTACGCACGTTTTACTCTTCTCATCCCCGTACCTGTTTAAATATTTATTTACTTTATTATTATCCGCGCTACGATTAATTCCACAATTTTAATGCTATTAAAGGATAATGTTAATATTATTATAATATCATTTTTGATTTTCCATCTCGGGTGTTTTTCTTTTTTTTATAGGTGGAAGGAAAACAAGAAAAAAAATCCTACCATGAATACGAAACGGGGGATGCTTAGATGCGATCTTTAATCTTGGAAGAAAAGTTGAACAAACCGACCAACGCTTGTAATTAACCGCTTTTAAATGCAAAAAGGAAAATAAACAAAATAAGAAAAAAGGAAGTGGAGGTAAAAGATAGAAAATAGAGAAAAGTAGTAGAAGAAGAAAAAGTTAAAAAAAAGTTTTAACACAGAAAATCGTGCGACTTTCCGGAACTTCTCGTTAATTAACCATTCTTCGGTAGCGAATAACGCGCAAAAAGTTGAGGAAAATTACGAAACTCTCTAAGCATTTTCAATGACGACGCTAGACAGATTAAATGAAAAAAAGAGAGAGAGAGAAAATAAAAAGATTAAAAAGTCTACTTGGAACAACGCGATAATACCGAAAGTTTCGTAAACCGCGCGCGGTACGATGTTTTGCGCATATGAAACGTTCCAGAAGAAAATCATAAAATATTCATACACCTTTTTCTTTTATCTTTCTTATTATAATTAATTAAGTATTACCTGATTAACCATACCTAAATAAATATTTCATTTATCTACCGAAGTTAGACACTAACGTTTCGATGATATTATAACAGAACACGTTTTAGAAATAACGCATCGAATTTTTTTACCATCGTACGAAATCTTTTTTCTTTTTTTTATTTATTATTAAACTTTGACCATTAACGAGAATTTTGTTGGATCGTTGAACCAGAGCTTTTCACCTGATTCGCCCAAAAATTGTTTGATCCTTTTCTTTTATTCGGAGCATTCGTCAAAAAGCTGCACTATTATTCGTCGATTAAATTTCAAAGGAACAAAAGTACTTTGATTTTTTCGAATGAACCATCTTGATGACTGTAAACGATGGAAAAACAAAAAAGATGAAAGAAATGAAGGGGACAAAAAAATATAGAAGAAGAATGAAGAGAGAAAGAAGGGTTCGAAGCTTTTAGGGTTACTTTTTTCGGTGTCTCTAATGAGACTGGGAATAGTTTTTATTCTCTTCTCCAGGATTTTCCGTTTCCTTCAACGATACGCACCCACGTAAAACTACGCACGATAAAGAATAAAAAATTTCATCTTATTTTGTCTGACGCGTGACAAATGGTTGTTAATAGACTGACTATTTTCATTGAGTACTCTCTCTCTCTCTCTTCTTTTCTTTTTTATTTATTTAACAATTTTATCCACAGCACACGGTTAATTCGATCGAAATGTTACATCGAAATGGTTTGTTAAACTAAATAAAATAATGCAATGAAAACGTTCAAGTTCATACGACGATCAATCGAAGTTTGTTTTTATTGAATCGTGCTTATTTGTAAATTGATTCCTATAATAGTATCCTGTTATGAAACAAACTAATATAAATTTAAAAAGAAACAAAACACCAAGGAGAAAAATAAAAATACAAAAATACTCGGATATAAAATCCAACGAGGGATTGTTAAAGGGTTTCTAGAAAGGATTGATAAAAAGAAAATGAAGAGAGTTCGATGATCGAAAATGAACGAGGTCATTGCCGTTTAAAACGTTCCAGTTTCTTTGGAAAACGCTATCAAAGAAAATGATTATGTTCGGAACTTTTATTTCGTCATGTATCGTCGCTCCAAATTGAATTGCATCAGCGGGTAGGAGGTGGATAGAAGAAATAAAGGTGAAAAGATTTTTCCATAACCTTTGATCTTCTCCCTCGCACATTTCCCATTCCTTTTTTCTCATCCTCCCTCCCACTGTTTCCCCAAAACTACCTCCATCACCATTCTACGAATCGGGAAACTAGGAAATAGAGAAGAGACAGCTTTAACGCGAAACGATATATTTTTCGGGACACGACACACAGAACGCTACGAATATATATTGCTGGCTGTATAAATTTGAATACGTGTTGGAAATATTTTGCTAGGTATCTCTTCTGTGATTTAAGGGATAGCTAGGTAAACGGATATATACCAGCTCGAGTAGATTCGACTTTCGATAGGTAACATTCTTTTTTTCTTTTCCTACGAATTTTTCTCCACGCACGAGTTAGTTTATTTTATCTTCGGATTTTAATACATCTACGATATCGACTAAGAAACATCGGATATCATTTTTCGATTTACGTATGTATTTTATATATATATATACATATACATATACAAATATATAAGAAAAAAGAACACTATTTTTGTACATTGCCTGTACCATACACGCGTTGAACGAATCAAGCCATTCTCGTAATATTTCTTTGTTCATGCATCGTAATTACGTTCGCTAAAGCACCGTTGTTTGAAGAATTTAATTGTGAAATTCCTGTGAGTCGTCAGGAAGGATAAGTGCATGTGCAGAAGAAAGAAAGAGAAAAACAGAAAGAGAGAATGAGAGGAAAAGAGAGATATCCGTGTTCGAAGTTGTCATAACTCGATATTACCTTGACGAAGCGCTTGTTGAAAATAATTAAAACTCTGGCGGCCAGTAGATAGGATGAATAATGCATCGTACTCCTATCGGATATACGAGGACGAGTCGATTCTTGATATTCTCGTGTCTAGGGTTGGGTGGAGATATCATCCAGCGCACGCGGCCCAACGAACGCCCTCGTTCCTTTTCCACCCTTGACGATCCGCAATAACCACAATTTAATTAACTAATTCGAAACTATGAAGCTCTCCGCTTTTTAATTTCCACCACTGTGAAATATCTGATGCTTTAAATTGGCGAATCAGTGAATTTAAAAATGAGATCCAATCTTTTCTCCCTTGCTCCCTCACCCTCTCTCACGTTTGACGTTCTTTTGATGAAAATGAGAAAACCAACGGAATAACACTCTAATCTAGTTTAACGTTATTAAATACGCATAGAAGGTATACCGTTTCTCAATTTATTTTTAATCGGTCACGATATATATGACGTTGGATTACGTAAAAGTTAGTCATTTCTAAAAGATTTCTACAAAATTAATCGTAGAATTTTATTAATAGTTTTTCTAGTAGTAATATATACGGAATTAAATTTAACAGATTTGTAAAAATTTTCCTATCGTAAATAATTAAGATAACGTAATTAATATAAATATATGTGTTTGATTATAGGACAAAATAGTTTAGAAACGTTGACGTACAGTATCCCACCGTGTATACCAAATCACATTTTGTTATCGGTGATCATAAAACGTTATTTACGAAGATTATAAATTGAATGTTATTTAATAGCATAAAAATCCTCGCATAAAAATGTTGAAAAATATTGATCGAATAAATAAAAATTGTATAAAATTTGTAAAGAACGAGCAAGTAATACGCGAACTAAGAAACGAACCGAGAAGTAGGTGGGTGTACCTACTCGAATCATGGATTACCTTTGCACACGAAATGCAAATGAGGAGAACTAAGTTTCGGCACGGTGTCTTATCATCCTGACACGTTGTACTTCGTGCTGAGTTCGCTCAGTAAGAGAATCTGAATAAGAATGGGAATCGTGCTCCTGGCAATGCTACATCGAATTATACGATACACTCGTCATCCTTACCTTCTGATCTTCTTGTTCTTAGGAACACAACACATCTACCTACGTATCTCGGCTTAGAAAATAATATTTTTCAATTCTTTATAATAGTAATATTTGAATTAAATTATTTACACGTACAATACACGTTCATAATTCACACGAATAACTTTCGTTGCATCCATAGAACTTAAAGGGTTTCTAATATGATTTCATGTCAGAATTATTTCATAATAATGCATAATCAACTATATCTCGACAAGCGACCGTTCTCTTCTTTTCTTTTTCTAATATTTCACATAAGAAATATATGTGAATAGGTATACCAATACACGTGAAAAATTCACAAGAATTCTTACGATACGAAAATATTGAAAAAAAGTTATTTTAAAGAAGCAGAAGAAAAATATAAATTACTTTGACCTCGGTCAACCCTTTTCTTGCGTCCTATTTAGAATCCTTTTCAATCTCAACGCGAGTATAGTTCTTTACCTTGAACGAGTAGCAACCGTAGACGTATAGGTTTGTAAGGGAAAAAAAAGGACAGAGAGAGAGAGAGAGAGAGAGAGAGAGAGAGAATACGGGCCTGGAAGAAATAAAAGGAATAAAAAAGAAGGCCAAAGAAATAGTGAGAATGAGAGGATGCGAGACGTTTGGAAAACGTTGGGAAGAAGTTCCAAAAGTCGAACTGGTAAGAAAGGACAGGATGCGTTCGCAGGGAGGAAGGTTAGCGCCGTTGTCGTAAGGCTGGTCGAGAGGAAATGCTTGAATTGACGCTGATTGGGCGTGTGACAAACATCCGGCCGCATTTCGTGTCCCACGATAGGGAATGTGCCAAGTAGTAGGTACTGGTATTTTCTCTCTCTTTCTCTCTTTCATACATACACCACAAAAAAACTCAAAAACACATACACTCATGCACACAGACGTACACACTCACTCATTCAGTCTCTTACTCTCTCTGTCTCTCTCTCCCTTTTTCAATCCATCCATCTCTGTCTCCATTTTTTCGAGTGTATTGGTGCAAGGCACGTTCGTATTTCCCTTTTCCCCAATTTCTTACACTCCCCCGTTCAACCCGCAAAATATCGACGGATACGATTGCGGTTCTATCCAGAACAAACTGAACATTCTTTTTCTCTTCTTTATTTGGTACACGTTGGTCCATCTTTGATTTGTGTATTCGATAGGAAACGTTTGTTTCGATATTGAATTGCAATTTTATCGATAGTTTGTTTAAAATACTTTGGTTGATAGGATATATGTTTTATTGGATTAGAAAATTGTAAAAAATTCTTGATTTTAATAATTAATGATGCAAAATATACAATGACTATCTAAGAGGTAATTTGTTTTTATCTTCTTTTTCTTTTCAGTTAAATAATACTTCGTCAGCAGTTTGTAGAACAGGAAACTGGGTCAAACCGCGGCTGCTTCTTGCAAGGCAACACGGTTACGCGCGTGATTCGACTTCGGAGAAGGAAAAATAAGTAAGTGTGTTCGGTCTGGCGCCTTCGAATCAACTTGTTGGAGTTCGCAAACGTCTCGAATACGTCTTTCTCGTACGAATATACCGAATTTCGAGAAGATCGAAAGTTTGACCGTGTCTTACGTCCATATGTGCAACCGAATACGTTATTTTCTTCTTTATATTTTTTAAAGAAGAAAAATTCAAATGAAATTTCTTTTTGTTAATTATTCGTTGTTAGGTAAAATAAATTAATTCGAATATTAAAAAGTTTAGTCAATTTGAATGCCAAAGTTGTGATTTATTTTAGAATAGAAATCGTGTATCGTCTTGTGTAGAGGATTTTAAAAATTTATTTAGCATACTTGAATTAAAAACCTTGAGAATCGAGGTATCGTAAACTAGATCGATGGGTAAAGTATTCGACCTCATGCATTTGAAATGTTGATAATAAATCTTGGTATTGGTCAGTCAATGTTACGATAACAATTTATAGTAGGTAAGACTCGGTACTGTTAACATTGATTCACATCAACTGGACCAGTCGATTCAGCTTGGAAGATGTTAAGGTAAAGCTAGAACGATCTGGCTTGAGGCACATGGTTGGTTAGGAGATTTCCGCCACCAACGTGGATGCGAAATTGTATGTCAATGTCTATGTTGGGATATTAGGTTTCGTGATTGACGACGGATTATTCCGGAGTTGGAATTGCTTAGAGAATATCTACGTGATCATAGATTATCCCTTAAGATTGATTTACTCTTGTATCGGTTCGACATCGATTTACGTTAAGATGTTAAAATGATCCAAACTATATGCATCGTTTAAATAGTTCCACATTTATCCGATAAAATGGTATCCGTTGGTTTCAGTCTACTTTCTTCGTATTTTCTTGATAGATAGATTTTAAATAGTAGGATTTAATATCGACATATCATAGAGTAATTAAAACAAAAATAAGAAGTAGTTGTAATATTTGTTAATACATCAAAAATTTATTATGAAAATAAGTGAAAATTAAAAAGAAATTTTATTAATAACTCGGAAAAATCGATGAAATCATGGAAGAAAATTGAGCATGGCTGGTACACTGGTATTAAATCATTTGTAGAAAATAAGATACATTATATAAAATTGAAATACAAAAAAAGAATACATATATTAAATTTAGAATAAAAACTTTTCCAGGGAGATATTCTTTTTTCTGTGATCGAATCGTCTAGGAATAATAATGATCTAGTTAAAGAAACATATTCTGAAAGCTAATGTAAATCTAGCGAAACATTATGCTTCCCTCTTCGTTTGCATGTTCTTCGACTCTCATAGATCACTACGATCTACGTCCAAACACTTCGGGAAGCTGACCATTCCGAGACGAAACTTTCGATCCCAATCTAAATCTAAACTGCTAGAGGAGTTCGAGTTTATAGGACCGAGCTTCGTACATTTACACAAGAGTAGAAGCTTTATCCGAAGTAAAGAACGATCAATGCACTTCCAATTAATTTCGTTAGTTCAGCTTGAAAACTTGTTAAATAAAATAAAATAAAATAAAATAAATCAAAGGGGTACACCTACATCAATTTTTATTCAAAACAATTATTTAATCACGGTATAAAGCTAACCAAAATGTATCGTGGAATTTTCAAAGAGGTAATGAAAACAACATATTCAGGTTATCTAATTATCTTACACAAATTAGACTCCCGTGTTCATATCGAGTGTAGACTAATGTTAGCGTGACTCTCTAGGTCATTCGACTCCTCTAATTAACTGTGGAGAGAAGACTACACCTGCAAACCCTTTCCCAAACTCCACTACTTTTCTCTCTCTCTCTCTCTCTCTCTTTATGTTTCTCTCATTCCTATCTCCGCCGGAGAGAACTATTAGGCGAAGCCAGAAGCTCGTCGTAGAGATCGAGGAAAATTGGGATTAGACCGGTTACATTACGGAAATATATGACGTGTGTGGGTGCCAGACTAGGGTGTAGTACGTGCGTATATCCTGATTTAAATTGGGTCGTCGGCTTGGTCGAAGGCACCCACCAATTTGCCGAGTCCACAAACTATTACTCCTCGTCCTCACGTTTAGTTCGCCAGTTCGTAGTTTCGGCTTTCAGAGATATCCTCGAATTCGGCTTGCGTTTATATTAACGCCAAGTAACGTTCTTCCAATGAGATTTCACTGTGAGAGGAAATCAAGTTGCCTACTACTTCGTTCGAATCTAACTTATACCCATAACGTAACTCTTTGCCGAAATATATGCTCATATATTTCTGAGATATATACCAATTTTATGCAGAAACCTAATTATATATATATAGACCATTTAATTGACAAAATATTCATCATATAACATTGACAAACATCTTACTATTTCTACCATTTATTTCAATCTCATATCACCTATTTTAATATAAAGGCGACGAGACATTTTCTATGGGTGTCGACATGTACTTATTACAGAAGAGTGAGAGACTGTGGTGGGGTGTACTCCTCTTTTCATCCATGTATAAAAAAAAAAACGCAGTGCCGAGGAGAGAAGGCCGCAAAAGAAAGAGGCGGTTGACCGCTGGGTAGGGGTCACTCGACGTTGAAAGGGAGCTACACATCATTGAGACATAAAAGAGAAAGAAAGAAAGAAAGACAGAGAGAAAAAGAAAGAAGGTAGCGGGGGTGGGGTGGCGTGAACGAGAAGAGAAAACGTTAATTGGTGCACCCAGTGTTCGTGGTCGCATAGCAAAGTTGCATGAAGTTTACGAGACTTGACATTGTAGAAACGTGTCTTTAGACGCTAACTGGAAATAACACCGCACGCAACAACGTCCCAGACGATAGGTCTATCTCTGTGTTAAATGTTTGTTTGTGTGTTTGTTTGTTTGACCGTGTGTGTACGCGTGTGGTTTAAGTTTTCGAGTTGTTGCAAACTGGTTAACGGTCAGAGAGAACGGGAAGCACTACGGACTCGTAATTGATCTGCTTTGCTTTCCTCGTGGACACGTGGCAATTAAAACTATCAAGCAAAACAACGACGATTTCTTAATAAGCCTTTTAATAAAACCCTCTCTCTTTCGAGAAATTTATTAATTGTTGGAAGGGTGCGAGAGACGCAACTAAATAAATGACCGACCGTGGTTTTCTCTTCTTTTTCTTTTTATATTCGAATAATAGATTACTTCTGATTAAATATTTGGAAGTACTGCTTTTTATATTTCTTTTTTTTCGGTTTTTAGTATTTGTAATAAAATATTAAGTTTTAGTTTCGATATGTAGACCATTACTTGGGGGGTACTTGTTATAAATATTTATAAAATTATTATTTATGTTATTCTATTTATTTAACAGAATATTGACCAAAACTATTACTCCAAAAATACGTTCGGAAATAAATAAATATCGTTAAAATATCGAACAATCATTTTTTCTATCAACACACATTTGTATTATAATTGAAAAAAATTGTCGGCAGTAGTCCATTGTAGATTTTTTTTCTCTCTGCGCTTATAGATAATACTCGTTCGTTTTGTCCGAATTCAATTTGATTTCGTATAGTCGCGTAATTTTAATCAAAATCTCCGCAGAGCGTTCAATTGTATACCTGTTTCGGAGTATGTATTCTATACTACCATTCCGAAAGACCAGCCCGTTACTGTTTGGGGAAAGGGGCAGGAGGGGCGATGCTAAAATCATACATACAATTCGTACGCGAATCTGCAAACGAGCAATTTACTTGCAAATGAGCGAAACATACGCGGCCACGTTTACAGATTTTGTCTCGTCTGCTTTTCGGGGATGTTCGAAACTCGATGGAAAATCGAAAAATTTTCACGCTACGGAATATTATATAAAATCCATACATAGTAAATGTATATGTACGTTGATAAATTCTACAACGATTTATATTTTTCAATAACGAAAAACGAAGACGACAACAATTCCCGCAACGTTCAAAAATTAAATTTCACGTAGATTTTGAAGTCACGAATTATCTCGTAATATTTTGCATACACGATTGCACGTGTTACTATTTCTATCTTATTGTTTTCTTTTTTTGTTTTATCGATATAAAATTATACATTGGGAATTGTCTGGAGTATTTAGCATAGATATGATAAAATATGATCAAGAAACTGTGACGATATAGATAGTTTCAATAAGAAAAATAAGAAAAATCAAAAGTAAATGTTAATAATCAATGAAGCTGACTTACCTAGAGAGAGGACTGCTGATGACGTAGTGGGTGTAATAAAAGATGCTGGCAATGGAGACAAGAAGTAATGCTGCTACGCATCTCTTCACGGTCGCTTGTTTTACGACACAGCGCGAACCGACGGCGCCCAATAGAGCGACGCCAGCATCGACAGCAGAGATTTTCGTCACCATCGTCCACCACGACGATGACGACGATAATCGAATCACTATCACGCGACACTAAGATCGAGAAGAATTAATTTAACAACTTAAAGTGGCGCCGATTGATCCAAAAGAAATAACCAAAAAATAAGATGCAAGTGTGTACAAAAATCCTTTCGATTTCCTTTTCCTTTTCCTTCTTCTTCTTCTTTATCTTTATCTTTTGTTCTGTTATTAATTTATTTTTTTCCACTTAGAATTTTTCATTTATTCTTTTCCCTTCTCGCGTAGCTCGTTTTGAGATCAGACGAGTAATAATAGCAGTCGCGGTTAATTTTCGTAGGATTCAAGGCACAGTCCAAGGAATACCAGACCAAGAATCCTCCAAGATTCTCAGCAACCGTCTTTCTGTCCAACGTAGTTTCATCGAGTATCTCAACAGACAAAGTCGCCATGGACACTTGACCGTACCTACTATATCTGCGTTAATGTGCAGGTTGAAGAAGAAGAAGAAGTGGATAAGAAGGACGAAGAAGGAAATAATCTTCTTTGGATAGCTTCTAAGAAGTTCATCCCAGCAGGCATCCCTACTAACGGAGCTTGCTTGCTTGCTTGCCAACGATCTCTGACCCGTATCCCTCCCTCTCTCTCTACCTCTCTCTACCTCTCTCTTCCTCCCTCTTCCTTTTTCTTTCCTTTCCTTTCCTTTGATTTTTGTCTTATTTACGTTCAAGTAGACGGAATCGAATCCTCTCGACTCCTAGCTGGATAAAGCAGATGACGTCTGGAAATCGAGGAATAAGAGTGGTAGTAGCAACAGCAACAGCAGTAGCAGTTGCACGGCGTTGTCACTTGTTGCGCTTCCGAAAGGGCAGCAGTAACAGCGCGAACGGCGCCCTTTTGCATCCACCGGCACGGAATCGTGCCTTCCATCGCGTTTCACCTTTAACCCATCTGGCTGAACCCAAGATGGTTCCTTCTCTACCCCCTTTTTTTACTTTTTCTTATCCTTTTTCTTCTTCTTCTTCTTCTTTTTTCTTTCTTTCTTTGTATTTAATTTTCTAACCGATTTATTGTTCAAACTAAGGCTCACCAAAGATTTTCCATTATGATGATATTTTATGATTCATATCAACTTTTAAATAGAAACTAAATAAAATAATCATTGTATTATGGGGACGGTTAAGTAATATCTTATTTTTCCTTTAGGTTTTCCAGTATATTCATAAAATTTGTTATTCGTGATTTAGAAAAATTGTAACGATTGCCTTCTATGAACAAGTTGCGGGGATATCGAGAGGGGATATACTTGTACACGAGCCTTTCTGGCACCTCGAGTATTCCTTGGTTAGCTACTTCCGGTGTCGTTTCACAGTCCCTGAGCCGGTTTTACGGCTGACCATTTGTTATGCCATGTGCTTCTCTTTCTCCTTCTCTCTCTCTCTATTCCACTCTCTTTTTTCTCTCTTTTACTCGTTCGTTCTATTACACTTGCAAGGAGCCACCGAGTTACTCGTAAATTTCAAATGCCGTTCCAGATACCTTACTCTCTTCTTCCTTTTCTTCTACTCCTTCTTCTTCCGTCTTTCTTCCTTACGTTTGAGTTTCCAGCTTGAAGGTATTTTTCCTTTTTCTCTATCTATCTCTCTCTCTCTCTCTCTTTCTCTTCCTGTCAATTAGGGACGATATAGAACCTTAGGGTTTCCACGGACTTAGCGATTTTCGACTCTCAGACCATTCGAGAGAGATTTTCGTATGTTGACTCGATCTCGATTTCGACTTAGACCATTTCTTACAGATCCGAGTTTCTCTTTCGATAATTCTGTAACAATCCAATTGTAAAAAATAAATATAGATATGTATATATATTAAATGTATAAAGAAAAATATATATATATAGTTAATCATAAATGTGTAATATATATTAGCATCGGTAAGTTACGCTCGTTAATTATTATTACCCATAGTCGTTTCGTACGGCTTTAAACACGGTTGATTAAATTAAAGAAGATCGTCTCTCTTCTGAAAGTTGAACGGTACTAAGAATGCGTTATGCGTTCCATTTTGCATAGACAACAGTAAAGTTTCGCTATTAAATATGCACGAGTCGGCGTTAGTTTACGTTAATTAGTTCCATAATGAAACTCGTAATACTTAGTTAGATGTGACTCTTCGTTAATTATCAACTTCAATTTGCGGCTTGTGATAGCCAAGTATAATGTACGTTAATATTATTATTTGACATTTTGGTTACGTACGAATCTAAAGAGAGAGAGACAGAGAAATTTTCGTTCAACTTATGTCACAGGGATTGAAATACAATCGATATTTTAAAGGATTCAACGTAGGAACAATTTTTTGTTCGTCGGTCAAACTTATATTTAATTTTTGTCGCAGTTTCAAAGACTCTTTAACCCACCCTCGTATATTAAAAATATCAATCGTCAAGAAGTTTTCAACTAATGGTAAACCAATATTCGAATAACCCAATTTCGTTCTGGTAATTTAGACTTGAAAGATGGTCGTTTAGGTCGTCCAGTTGAAAAAATATGAGAGGAAAAGTAAAGAACTTGATGGATGCTAATTGCCGTATAAAAATACGCGAAAAATAACCGAGAAGTTCAATCTATTGATTTATCTAATTCAAATCTTGGATGGCAAATATAAAATAAAGAAAATTGTCTTTAATTTTCCAGTGAAAAACGACAACCTGATTTATGCATAATAGAATTCGTTGAACCGTTAAATTAATTAAAAACGTAATTCATTCTCTCGCAGATCATCAATATCGAGAAATTTACAAACTAATGTATATACAATTATAAATATATTAAGTCTCTAGTGTAATCCACGTTTGTTTCGAGAGTATGAATTACGAGTATATACGGTTTATTACCTTAGAGAACATTGAAATCATGATTGCATTTACCTCAACAAGTTGATACTTCTGTGGGAAGTAAAACGTAATCGATATGTGTGTATGTAGACATGCACGTATGCATCTATGTATGCAAATATGTATGTATGCATGTATGCATGCATGTATGTATGTATATTTCGCTATTGAAATGAAATAAGCAAACGTGGAAAATACTCATCGTAAAATCGAACTCGTTTCATTTTGACGATTCGTTTATCGTCCAATATAAAAGGCGAGTTTTCTGCGGTCGACTGCTTTCAGAGTTGTCGTTTATTTTATTTTCTAAATAACCAACTACGAGAAACTCATGGGTGGATCTGTATGAAAGAATGTAACGTTTGTTAAAATCGGAGATAAAAATCAAGTGAACTCTTAACGATGCTATTGAATATAAAATGAAATGAAATACGGGATGATGATTATGATAATAATAATAATATAATAATAATAATAATAATATTGCTCGCGTCTAATCGAATAAATTGTCTCATTTTTACATTGGCAAAAATAACAAAATTACGAGAATAATAAATTTGCAAAAAGAGAAGAAAAAAGAAATGAAATTTAAACAGAATTAATATTCATGGAATAAATATGAAACGAAGTGAACAATTTAATAGATTTCAATTATCTTTTATTCATTTATTAACTATCTTATTAAACATAGTTTTCATTCTATCAATAATTGAATAAACCAATAAGAAATGTCTGCATAAATGTCAACAGAACGTCATTGTACTCATTTAATTATGTATAATAATTTTGTTCGTTTCTTTGCGTGCAATTCCAAAAGCAATTTTTTGTCAATAACGATTTTCTTTTTTTTTTATATCAAACCCTAAGCATTTATTTTACCAACAACTACACACGTGAATGAGGTACACATATGTTAGAGTGTATCCCGTGATAAACGAGCGTCGGTATCGATTAAACGAGTTCTTAATCAACCACCAACGTTGGCCCTTCGTACGCGGATTAAACAACAACGACACGGAGGGGAAGGGACGACGACGACGACGACGACGACGACCCTGAACGATCATGGGGGCACGTGCAACGACTTCGATTAATCGAGTATGCTTTTGTTCTCTTCCTCCTCTTCATCGTCTTCGTCGTCTTCAACGACATTGTCGTTGCTGTTACTGTTGTTGTAGTGTTGTTGTTGTATATATGTTATCCTTGTGTCCCGTTGCTGCAGTTGAGTAATTTTTTTTTTCACTACCATCGAAACGCATTCTGGAGCAAGAAGGAGTCCATTAATCAATGCCTGGCGCCAACCCCATGGCGATACACGTTGTCTCTTCACTGTTATATTCCTCTACCTTTTTTTCCCCCATTCCTTCTTCCTATTTTTTCTTTTTCTTATCTTCTTTCTCATCAACCATTTCTTATTTTTTTCTCGCACACACCTGCGCGTGAGAATAAAAAAGAAATATATATATACCTTCCTTCGCGTGTGTGTTTTAAAGATTTTCGTCGACCTTTGGAAAAATCCTGTTGGATATCAAATGAAGGACTAGCGAATAGTAGCTGAGTAAAACGTTTTTACGTGAAGAAATAAGAGGAGGTTTGACTGGGGGAGAAGAGAATGAGGTCTCCCGAAAGAATAACACCTTTCTTCTTGCTTCATCCCTATCTTTCTCTCTCTTCCTCTTTTTTTCTCTCTCTTCCCCACTCTCCAGAGAGCTGACCTGACATTTTTCTAGCAAGGAAAAGATATTGATACCTTCCGAAGAATGCGGTCGATTCGTGAAGGACAAAAAAGAAAGAATGAACGAAAGATAGAGATAAAGAAAGAAAGATAGAGAGAGAGAGAGAGAGAAGGGTAGGGGATGGGATTGGGGGTGGTTGGTAGAAAATGGCTAGACGTCGTCGAAAAAGTCTTCCTCTTCTTCTAACGTGAAAGGACGGCATACAGAAGACCGGTTGATGCTGGTGCTGGTAGTGGGTTGGTTGGTTGCTTGGTTGTTTGCTTGCTTGCTTGCTTGCTTCCTTCCTTCCTTGCTTGCTTGCACGCTCGATGCCTGCCAGAGGGATGGAATTTAATTACACGAGTGGGAGGAACGCCTCGTTAAGAGGAAACTCCTCCAACGAACTTCGATAATGCCTTCGCGCTTTTACCTTACCACAGTTGGCCCCCTCGCGGACTTGAGATTCCTCTACCCTTATATTCTCTCTCTCATTTTCTCTCTCCTCACCCATCCACCCTTTCTGTTTGCCCCCCCTTCTCACTCTATTTCGCATTCGTTCCAGTTCTTACACCCTTTCTCTTCCTTATTTCGGTGTTCGAAAATCTCACGACTTTCAAAAGCGACACGTTTCTCAACAAAAGTAATTTTGCGGTAAAACGCTATGGAATGTGTGTTAAGGAATAGAAGAGAAGGTGGGGGAAGAGGAAGAGAGGGAGGAAGCTTTCGAGTATCGTTATTGGATCCTCGAATCCTCGTTGTTTTACAATCGAAAACGAAGTGCCACCCGGTATCGAGTTTCTCCGATTTAATTAAAAATCTCGTCGACGTATGAGTAACTTCGTTTCTCTCTCTCTCTCCCTCTTTCTCTCATTCTCTTTCTTTTTCTTTCTTTATTGATAGGTAGGTAGGAAGAGAGACATAGAGGGCATTAATTTCCTTCGACGAATCGAATTACGAACGGTTTCAATAATCCGACGTGCCGGTCGTCAACGATAATACTGTTTGCGTTCTACAGTTTGGTCGAAGCTTCACTCGTATCAAAGAGTGAAATGGAAGAGGTTGAGGTGAAGGAGAAGGAAGAGGAGGAGGAAGGGAATGAGGATTTGGTTAGTCGAAGGGTTGGAACCCTGTTTCCCGACGAAGGGTTAGGTTGTCTCTAAAGAGGTTCTTCCAAGGGTTGATACATCAATGTAGAATATCACTCTCCTCCCATCTCGCAATCCCACCAGATCCCTTCTCTTCCCACCACTATACTCCCCATACACACATAAATATGGAAAGTAGACAGTTATTTTCGTATTCACCCAGATGAATTTACTAACGTATCCTATTTTCAAGGAGTGCATATAATCAACGTCACGTCGATTGTCCAACATTTCGTGACGTTTTTAAAACTTACTTGGCAATTTACATACGTGCATAAGTAAGTGAGATAAATTTCTTAAACGGTTGATATTTGTATTAGGATTTGTATTGTTTAAAAAAATAAACGATTATCTATAATATAAGGGAAATATCAGTACGTGATATTTATTACGATGGTTGGTATTAAAACGATTATTACAACAAGTGACAATATTTATGATAAAATATCAGAATACGTTTAAATACGTAATCCTATAATGCAATACTGTTAATGTTAAGAATTTATTTAAAATACCAATTTATTTTTACATAAATGTTAACCAATAATGTAAATGTACAAAAGTAACCGATATGTTTATTTTACGAAAAATGCTTATGGAAAGATATTTGATAAGTATGAAAAGACGAATTATTGATCAAAATAAAAATGTTGGTAGATATTCGATGACGTCTAACTTAATCTATAAGAAAAAAGAAAGAAAAAAAAGTAAAATTCTTTAGAAAAATATTCCACAAAACTCTTGGTACTTAATCCAAGAGTCTCTCCTCTCTCTCTCGCTTTTTCACTTATCGAAGAGAGAAGATCGTTAGTGGAATGCATCGCGTGCATTGATTTAAAGGTCGGAGAGTCAGGAGTGGAGAAGCATCCAGACGAAAAAGGCCGATAAAAAGAAGGGAAGAAAAAGAGAAAAAAAAAACAGAAAGAAAAAAAACGAAAGAAGATAAAGGAGATGGAAGCTGCTCGATCGACTCGAGATGATTACGCGAGCTTTCCTGATTATTCGTCCGAATGGAAGAAGCATCTTTCTTCTTCCTCCTCTTCTTCTTCTTCTTCTTCTTCTTTTCTCATCCTTTTCCTCTTTCCCTTTACTTTTCTTTTCCACTTTTTCTTTCTTTCACCTAGTCACGATTTGCCTTCCACTCTTTCGAACAACCCATCGAAAAGAAATAAGCCCAAGCAAAACGTTTGTTTTTCTCAACGGATTGAATTTTTTATTTTCCAATCGGTCTAGGATCATATCTGTTCACCATACACATCCACGCCTACACTTACACACGCATACACATATACGGGAACATATTTACAAGCGTTTCAATGCACCCCAATAGCATTTTAATCTGGCAAATGCACTCCCACATTATACTACGGCCCCTGAACTTTCTCTCTCTCTCACACAAACACACATACACACTCTTTATATCTATTTTTCACTCTCTCGTTACACACAACGACGGTTGCACGAGGTGAATATCCTGAGTTGAAAGTGCGATCTGACAGCGAGTCAATAGGCTAATTCTTCTCGTAACGTTGTACCAGTGTACATATCTACTAGCTGTATTACGAGAATACGTTTCACGAAATAATTCCAAAATGTATTCCTTTACAAAAAAAAAAGAGGCTTCTCAAACTTTTCCACTTACCGAAGCCTCTTTTTACCCGATTTAATATTTTCGCGATCCTTGATATTATACAAAGCTATACGAACTATATTTCTTATTTATATATTTTTATCATTTATTAAAACTATATTAAAATATCTATGATCCCGTACTACTACTCCTTAAAAAAAAAAACCTTCCTCTAAAAGAAAACTCACGCACGGTAGAAACGATACCAACGAACGATAGTCTCATACTTTATCCTTCGTACAAAAAACTTTCTTCGATAAGAGTCAACTTACGGGCACCAGATTTGACTTTAAAAAATTTCTAGAAATATCGTAAAAGAAAACAAAAAGGTAAGTTTATCGAAACGACCAAGGGAGGGTTCAAGGAGAAAAGGAAAAAAAAATGAAATAACAACCAGTGAGAACGATAAAAAAAAAAAGAAAAAGAAAAGAAAAGGAAAGGAAGGAAGAAAATTGGTGAAGCAACCCAAACGAAGGATTTCGAGTAACATGATTCACAAGGGTTGCCAGAACGGAAGGGCATCTTTATTGCCAGGCGCAATAAATTTCGAAATAGCTCTTTTTTTATTTTTTTATTTTCCCCTTCTCCTGAAAAGAAAAACGACACGAAATACTTTGGAAACAAATATTCTTCGTCGACCGCAATAACGCATTCGAAACGAGACAAAACTCGGACGGTAAATCTTTGCCCATCGATCACGTTGGAAACAACTCGTGAGCGCGTGGCGTGCTTGTCAAAATTGTCGGAGGTGGAGGAAAAAAAATTGTCAGGAAGGAAACAAACAAACAAATAAACAAAAATACAAAGAAAAAGGAATAGAAGGAGGGAGGAGGGTGAAGAATCGTCGGATGATACCTCGCTGAGGTCCTATTACCGATTTTCTTTCTTTTTTTGTTTCTATTCTTTCGCTGACACGTTGCGTATCTTCGTCAACGGGAGAAAAAAAGGGAGAGACGAGCAAAAAGAGAGAGGAGGTAGAGAAAGGAAGAAGGAAAAAGAGAGAAAGATTAAAGTAAACTCATATTTCCCAGGTGAGAAATTTTTCTATCCTCGTAATACTTCCCCGAGGAGATGGCAACTATAATATCGAGGTACTTTATTAGGTATCAGAGCAAACGGAAAAGATTCCAACCCTTCTCTCGTCCTCCTCCTACACCCCGCTCACTATTTCCTGCTGCCCCTCTCATTCCCCCCCTTCTTCTATTTCTCACGCACGAACTATCCCGATAACTCTTTGCGCTCCATTTACTTCCTCGAAGAAGCGAAGATCAAATGTTAATATTCCATCTCTGGGAGCTATTCCTGTTCGATTCTTACCTTGAACAAATAAGAAGTGCGGAAGTAAGTAACATTCTCCTTCCTTTTCCCATACTTCATAGAATTATTCGAACGTAATGTTTAAAGTTGGAAAAGAATAGTTTTGTTTCTCCGAAAACCCCGGATAATCATATTTCACTGTTTATATAGAATTTTTACTTTTTTCTTTTCTCCTTTGATAATGAATTATTATTATTATAGTACGGTATTTAAATCTGTTAAACAAAATTATATAAAATTTATTTTCTCTGCACAGAATCGGATAATACGAATCATTTTTGTGGTGGTATTAAAAGAAGGGAAAAAAGAGGAAATAAAAAATAAATTTCATACGAAACGAAAGAGAAAGAGAGATAGATTATAGAGAAAGGAAAGTTAAATAAATATATAATAAATAACAGATAGATTACAATGCGTCACGTAAAATGAGATACGTTCGATGGGTTTGAGTCAGGAAGGAACTAAACAGGTGTCGGATCCCGTTGTAATCGTCCGTCACGTACACACGTCAAAACGTGCTTGACGAGTAGGATTACGATCCACCATCAACCACCCACCCACCCTCCAGAATATAGGATTTTTTGTCTCGTTCAACCAAGCGATATACGTTTCGACGAACCCGATGATACCAGAGGCAGAGACCGCACCATCGGACCGGACCGGACGCGATAAAGCATCCCGCAGTACGCTTGTCTCTCGCTTTCCGGGGCAATTCGTCTCTCCAATGGGCACAAGATGGACGCGCAAAATTAAATACGATGAACAAACGAGGACTCGACGCCTTCTACCCCTCCGCCACTTCTCTCAAATTCTCACTCTTCTCACTCACTCACTTCTATTCTTTTTTTTCGTCATTCAACTGTACGCGTGATGTTTCCCACTTTTTAGATAAAATCGATATCGATATTCTCTCCCCCTCTCTTCTACAGCTATTCAAGTTTTTTAAAATAATTTTTATATATCAAATTAGTATGGGAATCGTATATTAAATATTGTTCCAACGACGATTTCAATTTGTTGAAAAAATAAATGTAGACGAGTATAGTCGAGAGCAATCGAGAAAATATTTTCAGATTAATTCTCGCTGTCAAATTATTGATGTTAAATAATAAATTAATAATAAATATTAAATATTGATAAGTAACGAAAGATATACAAATGTATCTAATATCGTTGAAACCCTCAACGAGATATCTCAATAAATTAACATTCGAATACATGGAATGAATCATATTTTAATACTTCAAACCGTGGCTGTTAATTTTACATAATTTACCGTAAAAGACACGATATTGACGATATGATAAGAGACAAAATGCTTCCCCCTTTCTCTCCCTGACAATCGATAAAACAAATGGCAATTACTAGGTGACCAACGTGTAAATATTTGAATTTTATTTTTTATTTGTCGAGTATCTATCATCGAAATGGAAGGATTGTCGACTTGCAATAATATAATTGATCAAAAAATTTTCTTCCCTACGACAACGAACGCAGCTACATAAATATTTATGCAGTTGAGAGAATAAGAGAGAGAGAGATAGATAGATAAATGCATTTGGTTGCAAGCAAAAGAAAATAAGAATATATTTTTCGAGGTCGGTGTTTATAATTTTAGTCTTGCGGCGAAACGTAGAGATGGGTATAAATTGCGTCGAGTAGGACAATATTTTTGTCAGAGAGGTGAGAGGAATAAATAATTCGTGCAACGTGGTATACGGTAGCAAGTAGAAACGAGAGAGAAGTAGGGGGTAATAATTTTGTAAAAGTCAGCGTACGCATCTGCATCTAGATGATTGCATTGCATGAATGCGTGGAAAAGCATCTGCTACGAATGATTCTTTCCTTTTCTCGTGAACGCATACTCGTACACCAAAACACGAAAAAAAGAAGAGAAAGAGAAGGAGGAGGAGATGACGACGGCGGTGAAGATAATTACGGTAAATTAAGAAAAAAAAGAATATGAAAGAAAGTGTGAAAGAAAAAATATATAAAGATACTAAAACTAAGACAGTTATAGAATTGGCGAGCTTTTTCGAGTTTTCACGCGGTTGGTTGAGTTCGTAGAGAGTCCACGAATAAGACGCGAGATGTTCTATCTTGCGAAAGGAATGAAGGAAACAAGAAAAGAAAGAAATAAAAAGAAAGAGAGAAAGTGCGAGGAGAATGGTGTTGAAGAAGAAAAAGTAACTGTTGAAAAAGGGTAGAGAGAAGAGGTGGAGGAAGATGGGGGTGACAGGGGAGGGAGCCGACAAGTAAACGGGCCGACATGACAGCGTGTACACGGTTCGGTTAGAAAAGGGGAGAAAAGTGTCGAAGAAAGAAAAAGAGAAAGAGATAGTAGTTAAGACGAAATTCAGTGGGGTGTTTACAAGAGCGTAAAGTAGTTCTGATCCGTTGATGATGTTGGTAACACCCTTCTTCACTGTCTTCTGCTGAACCATGACCGCAGGTTATTAGCTTTGGTTAAAAGCAATTAACAGGAAGAAGCTTAAATGAAAGAACTTTTTCTTCTCATTATTATTTCTTTCTTTCCTTTTATTTTTAATGTTTCCTCGAACTATTCCTCGTTAAATAATATAAAAGAAACAAAAATAATAATAATAATAATAATAAAGTTGTATGAAAGTTTCACCAAGATTACGTTGCCACGTACTAATTAAAAAAAGGGTTAAAAAGTAAATAACTACGCTTAAAGAAAGATATATACATCGATGTTTAAAATAATAAAATATATAGAAAGAGAAAAAAAACCAAGGAAGAAAGGAAGTTAATAATTTCGTCGAAGAAAAATATGTAACAATTTAGTTTTAATTACCCTCGTGTTAAAAGTTACAACACACATACACACACACGCACGCGTATTAAATTACACGATAATCTCCGTCGAAGTGATTTCGTTACTCCCCGTCCTTTTAAACACCTTTATCGCATGTCGTATAAAATACACCAACACGCGCGGGGACTTCTATACTTTTCTACCTTCTCTTTTTTTTATTTTCTTTTTTTTTATTTTTGTTTATAACGTCACAGAACCAACCACGATAGTTTCATTATCGTTGAACCAACCCTGAACCTCTACACCAGCGACCAATGCTTCCTACACAGCCAATATCTGTGAGTTCTCTACGTGCATTTCTACACCATCACCACCACCACCACCACCACCATCGGAACCCCGCGGCTTTTACGTCGCAATTTTGCCGATTGCGGGCTACTACCCTGCGCGAATTTCCCCGCCATATTTTCGCTAACCGCAACTGGACCCAATCTGTCAGCGACACTACCCATTTCGACGCACCGTTTTGTACGGCCGACAACCTTTCGGAAGGATGCAGCAGCACGCTTGCTTTTATCGAAAATGTTCCCCTCATATTCTCCATCTCTATCCTCTCTAATGACGCTTTCTATTTTTTTTCTTCTTTTTTTTTTTACACGTATTACATCAAATAGTATTTTGTACAAACAAACCAAAAGTTTGGACTTTTCAAGCACCCCCGATTTTCGCGTTACACTTTAGGATCGTTTAAAATATCAATTTGTTCATTCTCAAATTCCTAGAGGAAAATTTGATATTTTTTTTAAGGGCCGTTTAAGTATAACACTCTACCAACGTTCGATATTAATTTATTTTTTGATTAGTTCTTTGTGTCGCGTTAAAAAATAGAATTTAGAGTAAACAAATAGATAATTGATACTTTTTTTTCTTTTTATTTTTTTGTTTAAGTACCGTTCGAGTAACACTCCACGATTTTCAACGAGACTTTTTATTTTTCCTCTTGTTTTATTTATTTTAAACTTTTTTCACACGAAATTGAATTCACTACGAAATAAATAACGAAATACATAGATTTATTTAATCATAGTTTCAGGTTCAAATATTTCACTATCACCGATATTACTTTCTCTCTCTTTTTCTCTCTCTTCCTGTCTCCCTTTTTCGATTGATCGATAAGTAAGATAAAAATCAAAGTTCTAGAAGATCTCACGTTCGAAAGATAGCTGGTAAAATAAAACAACTCTTTAAATCATTTCTACACCACGTAGTCTTCTGCTGCTGTTGCTGCTGCTGCTGCTGTTGCTCCGACGAGAGTCGTTTTTACTGGTAAGGAAGAAAAATCCAAGAAGAAAAGACTGTTCTCTTGTTCTTTTTCTCTCTCTCTCTCTCTCTTCTTGAGATTTTCTCGTTGCTCGTGATTTGCCACGTAACGTTAAGTTTCTTCCTTTCGTCTTTTATTTCTACTCTCTTTCCCTCTTTCTCTCGCACACGCAAACACACATCTTTCCCGGCTTTTTTATTTTCTAACAGAAGGGCAAAAGAAAGCTTAGATGGTTCTCGTCGAGTTCACCTTGTAGTAGCCATCATATGGCCGTTTCATACCTTTTTCGATGGATGATGAGCTTGTTAAACGCAATGTACTACGATCGTATTAAGAGAAGAAAAAAAAGTAGCACAATAAAACTAAACACGTCATATTGTTCTCCCATCTACTGAAAATAATAACATACCTTTCTTCTTATTCTTCTTCTTGTCTTCTTTCAGATAGTAGAATGTTTTACTATTTGTTTTAATTAAATGTCATTTAGTTTGACAATTCGGTACCTTATTCCATTCGGTAGAAGGAAGGAGAATGGTGAAAGTTTCGTTAGGGTGCTCGTAAACGCATTAATGCGGACTCCTATTTTCGTGAAGACAAAATACAGAGTAATAGTGAACGTTTCCACCTACTGAATTCCCCTTTCCACCAGTCAAAAGCGAGGCAACGTGTAAGCAGTCTAAGTACCCATACAAAAGTGTTTTCTCAGTACTTGGAGTGGCAATTCCTTTCGAAGAGGGGCAGATGAGGTAGGAGAGGAGGTAAAGGAGGAGAAAGGGAGAGGCGTTAAGGGAACTAATGCTAATTTAGTCGCGCATAACGCCAGCATCACCTGCATCGCCCACCATCATCACCACCACCATCACCACCATCACCACAGTCAGAAACTTGCCGGTTTCGGAACGTGTTAAGACTCTACGAAAATCAAATTACGAGGAACGAAGATGTTTGGTAATAGACGTCTCACTGTGACTGTTGCTTTCGAAAACGTATTAAGAACAAATTAAAGAAATTATAAAATTAGGAGTCTTATGATCAGGTTGTAAAAGCGTTCAATTTAATAGACTTAATAGAGAAAAAGAAAAAAGAAAAAGAAAGAAGAAAAAGAAGAAAGAATCTTGAAAAGTAAGTACATATCGGTTGTGGATTCTTTGAAAGTATAGGAATAAGTCGAAAGACTCGCGAGAAACGTGTCTCTCTAAATCATGAAACTTCCGTCGGAAGTTTCAGTCTGCGGCAATCTCGAAGGACTTCTCTTTCTTTTTCTCAGTTCACATAAGCTGTAGGATCAAAGGATTAAGAAATAGAAAAATAAAAGATCGTAGACCATCAAACACCAAGGGAAAAAGGATCCAAGCGTAAGAGGATGAAAAGAGAAAGAAAATAAGAAAAAAGGTCAGAAAAATCTAAAACAAAGAAAATAGATACACTTTCCGCATGGTATAACCTTTTTCTTTGTCACCCCACAAACTCTGACCACGTTTTAAAGTTCTACGTTTCAATTGGCAATGTGCTATTACTCACATACACACAGCAAGCAAACGCATACATACACACATATATAAACCATAGCGAGGAAAAATGTTTTCCGCCACAAACCTTGATTGTGAAAGAGTGAAAAGGGTCGAGAATAGAAAACGGGAGTTGCTTAAAACCGAGTAAATAAGCCCCGCATATGCACTATTATGCGAATGGAGTAATACTCCTCCACTACTATACTACGACGACTTGGAAAGTAATAATATGAAAATCTGTTTCGTAATATTGGTCCTGGAAAACGAGCTTGAGAAAGAAAAAAATAGAATAAGTAGTCGGTAGCTAACGTTGCATTACTTAATTGTAAATAATCTCTCAACGGAGTGGTAACCATAAAGAAAAAAAGATCAAGGGTAAAAAATACGAAACAGCAAAGAAACCAAAAATAATATACGCGTATTTTTCCTTTATTTATAAAAACATATATTCATAAGTATAGCAAAGAAAAACATTCATATAGCTTTATCGTGGATGCATAAAACAAATGTTAAGAAAAAAAAAACCAAAAAAGATGGATAATTCGATGAAACTGTTAATGCATTACCCAACGAAACGTATATAACACATAAATATTGATTTAACCATTTTTTCCATTACCAATAATGCATATGCATTTAAATATGAATTCTTTTCTGTATATATTGAGTTAGTGGAATAAAAATATCAAATTTTTGGCTGCAATTCAATGATAAAACCCGACATTTTTTTTCCACCAACCCATATATATATATATATATATATTCTCTTTATAGTATTATTTTTTGTTTCTTTCTTGCAACAATACGTTGCATAACGTTGACTGGTGGTAGGAAAAAAAAATATGATCGTTGTAAAAAATGAATGTACGATCGTTTACATCAAACACGTTACAGTGATCCCTTTGATGGAACGATGAATGAATATTGTATATCCTATAAAGGGAGACAATAATCCTTGGACGAACAACCCTTTCAAACACGGTATACCTACCACCGTTATGAAAGCTAACATGTCTCATATCTCTATTCTTCCTTCTATTCACGAATACAGTTACACCACTATGTCATAATAATATATAATAAAACGTATGTGCATATTAACGCAGGATGCATAAAGTTTCGGAGGTAACGTTGTGTCCGGTCCTAACGGGATTAAATATGAAATTATGAAAAGTAATTCACAGGAAAGATTCATTTTCAAATATCTATGACCACGCCCCACTTCCCCATCTCACCCTTCAACCATCACCACAATCACCGACCAATTCTTTATCACCATTTCTCTTCGGAAATTAATTTTTCCTATGAACATTCGAACGCGTATATCAACGTTCAAACGTAACACCTAGGGGAATCTAAACGAGGTTAACATGAAATTATGTAAAAGTAATTCACACCGCAAATTAATCTTCACTAACGCCACGCTCTTAATCCTCCATAATATCATACTTCCTTTTCGAGATTAATTTTTCCTATGAACATTCGAACGTATATCAACGTTGCAATGTAACTACGTTAAGGATCTAAACGGGTTTACGTAAAATCAGAAAAAGGTAATCAGCATGAAAAAATTAATCTTAACCGTTCGTATTTGCTATTCCCAATTTTCTATTCTTATTGCTAAACTTCTTTCGAGATTAATTTTTTTGCTGATGAATACATTTTGAAGTATTTATATCAACGTAGCAATGTAACTCTAGGGATCTAAACGGGTTAACATAAAATTAGGAAGAGTAGTATTAGCATAGAAAATTTAATCTTAACCACCTCCCTTCCTCCCTTCATAATATTGACCATCTCCACTTTAAACCCCCATCGCTGTAATATTTTTGAGACTAATTTTCAACGATGAACGTTACGAATCCGTATATCATTGTCTCATTAAATCGTACCGCGTACAAGTATAATACAATAATAAAATTCAGAGTGAAATGAATAAGGTCTAAGAGTTCTCTACCGTATTTCATTCTTCCGTTGAATTTTTGCCAAAGGAAAGATGACAAGTGGTGCGGTATAAGGTTACCATCTAAAAATATCTTCCCCGCTGTTCTATGACCGCCGAAGAAAAATCCCACAAGACCTAATTCTCTTTTATTCTTTCCTATTTCTCTTTCTCTTATTCGCTCGCACATCTCTTTTCATAGTCTTCAAAAAACTATGAGAGATAATCAAAATAATCGTGACACGATCGAGAAATTGTCATTATGGTTTTCATAATAAATTTATTAATTTTTTTATAACGTTCCCCCGTCTCTCCCGTTTTAAAAGCATTCTTTTTAATTAAAATTTTATGCGTGTGTGCTTAATAATTTAAAAAAATAAAGGACAGCCGGTATTTATCCAGTTAATATATAATAAAATATTATTAATTAATAATTATAATAAAATATCGAGATGAAATTAAACGTCGGACAAAAAACCAATCGTTGATATTAAAATTTAATAATTTATCAAATATTCGGGTAAATAATTTACCATTAATTTTCCTGAAATACGTATCATTAAATTAATATAAAAAATACTAACGATAAAAAAGAGGGAGTCTATAGAAATATATATATATATAAAAAATTATAGGAACTTTCACATAGGATTAAAAAAAAAGAAAAAGTAATACGTTCCCCAACTCTTCGACGTCACTCCCGTGATTTTTCCAGAGTTTCATTTGGTAGGACGAGACGGGCTGGGACTCGAATCTCTCGCAGTTAATGGCTGGCAAAGTACGTTTTAGCGTTGCCCACTCAAGTGCTCTGGCTATGCAGTCCGCGTTAATTATGGTTGTAAGCTGAAATTGCGATCATATCGACGCGCCGGTAACGCTGTTAACTCGCCGCAGTTCTCTCTCTCACTTTCTCTTACACATAGCACAGACACGTAGACCTACATCCACCCACGCATACGCATACATACGTATTCTCACTCTTACTCACTCCAGACCGTACGGTGGTTACGTGTTAATTCAACACTAAAGTCGATTTTGGAACTCGTACGAATTAACACCGGTAATGATCGCTGTACGTTAATTGCGATCTACGAAAGAAAATTTTGCGCAAGGACTTTCCCCATTTGCACGGGAATAAGAAAATGAAAAAGAAGAAGATTAGCAGATTAGGTGAAAGAAGATTACCACCAAAAGCTGTCTCCTCAAAATATACCATCATTTGCTATGAAGAGGGAGTAAGAGAGATAACGTTAACTAATCATAGAAAATGTTCCTACGTTAGAGGAATACGATTACCATCGTCCTTTTAGCAAGAAACGTGTCTCCCTGGTCTCCATACCAAATTCAACAACGTACTTCTCTCTAGAGACTTACGTTTGTTCCTTCGAGTTTGAAAGTTTTGAACGATCCTAACGACGAGAGAAGGTACACACATACGTATACACACATACATGAACATACGTTCGGATGATTCATGTTTCTTCTCTCGAAAACGCCAACGTTTTGCGGAAAGTGGCTAGCTGCATCAGCTTTCTTCTTCTTCTTCTTTCTCACCCTTCCCTCACACCAACAAAAAAATAAAAAAATTTTCCAAAAGAAAAAAGAAGAAAGGAAGGAAGGAAGAAAAGAAATAAAAAAGAGAAAAAAAACAATCCATCAAAGCTCGTATCGGCAAAGAAGAATCTTTCAGAAGAGAGCCAAACTTCGATTCTCTCGGATAATGCAGCACATCCTTCTCCTTCTACTCCTTCTTCTATCTTTCTTACTCATCCTTGGTTTACCGCGGCTTCTATATATCTCTCTCTCTCTCTCTCTCTTTATCTTGCTTTCTCTCTTTAGGCAGAACCGCGAAGAACTCTTCTCTTCATTTTCTCCTTTTGCATTTTGGAGTTCGGCTCGTACCTCTTCATCGTCTTGGAACTTTCTCGACGCGGATTTACGACTCCTCGCTGGCGGTGTTGTCGCTTAAAACGTCCAACCTACAACCCCCATCTCCCCTTCAATCCCAACCCATCCCATCGCATCTGCATCCCTTCTTCTTTTATTCCTTCCTCTTTTACCTAAACCATCTCTTCTTAGTGTACCTTTTCCAGTTAAGGATTAAATCCTTGCGTAAGTTAGTTAAACGAATCCGTATTACGAATTAGTTTCACCGCGAGATTTTTATTTTATCGAGAGTTTACTCGAAGGTGGCTGATTATATTTATTGGTTATTATTTATATTAAAAAAATAAAATTCATGAATACTAATAACTTATTAATCAAAACAGTAGCACCAATGAGGTATAACGAAAATACTTGAAACGTGTATAATAAAATAATTTGAAGAAAGTGTATAGGGTATTAACTTTTAGAACAAATTCGAACGATACGCTTACAATTAGTCAAAGTTGGACAAAAAAATAGAAAATTACGTTAGAATTATCTTATCGAATCTCTCGTAACAAGGCAAGCAAGCAAGCAAGCAAGCAAGCAACCTACCAAGTAAGTAAGTAAGTAAGTAAGTAAATAAGTAAATAAGTAAGTATATAAGTAAGTATACGTTCGTATAAAGAGAAATCTCCATAGGAAGTAGTGGAGAAACTAACACTATCTCGTGTAGAACAAGACGAGGCTGCGTCTACGGAACCATTATTTGTCGTTCTTGAGCACGCGAACCCTGTTATATGTTATCTTCTTCTTCTCTTCTCTCTTCTCTCTCTCTCTTTCTCTCTCTCTCTCTTTGCATAGTTTTGTCTGAATATAAACACTACTCTTAGACGTCGATCGCAACCTCCAAAGATTCTTTACAACAGTCTTCAATATTTTTATATTTAATGTAATATATTATATATAATAAAATACAGTAATTAAAATTCGTTCGAATATACAAATATATAAAATGAAATATGTGTATAGTTTAATTGAACAAAAGCAGGATCGAGTTAGTTCGTTCGTTCGTACATTTGCTGTTAAATGCAACATTGTTTTATAGCCACCACCACCACCACCACCACCACTACGAGAAAGCAACTTTTTGGTCAAAGAATATGTGTTCATAATATTACTGTTGAATACCCAAATATGTACAGGTTTGGTGCTGGTACATCGAACTAACGCATTTACCATCAAACATGAAAGCAATAATGGTGGTAATAGCGCGTATTATCTGCTCCATATAATAACTAATTGCCGTTTCGTACCACCGAAAACATCGTCCTTGCTATCGTCTATGTTTCTCTTGTTGTTACTGTTGGTAGCATCATGGTTTACGTGTGTTTTATAATAAAACAATTTAATAAAATATTAACAGTGTCGATTTTTTACGACTTTATTCGGTAACGAAAAAAAAGAGATAAATAAAAAAGTTAGAGAAAGAGAGAGAGTGGTGTGTGTGTGTTTCTTAGAAGATAGAGAAATATTCTAATTTTTTCTAATGGTATTATTATCGTCTAACACAAGCGTGGAAAAACGTTTTCTATTCTTCGTAGGCATATGAATATATGGCATAAATAGAGGTGTCTAGCGTAACGCAATACGTCATACGTGGTAAGATCATGTAATCGTGTAAGTGGAGTCAAAGCGGAATATAGTAATGCATCTCGGAGAAGTTCTATCGAATACCGCGAATATACGGTTACTTCGTTTACATAGATATATCTTTATATTTTAAATATATATACTATATAAGATATATATTGTATAATATATACATATAGAATATGTGTAAACGTTTGCATATATACTTTTATCTATATATTATATATACACCTATTTACATAGATATAAGTATGTAACCATGTCGTATTTATAGAACTATATGGATATGAAAATAGTCGCGGTTTATATCCTGTCGATCGAAGATGCAATTTGCTCCAGTAAATCGAGTTGTTGTAGGCGTACGACGAAAATTGGTTTATCAATGTAAACGAAAAAGAAAAAGAGGATACCTTAAGTAAGAGGAAGAACATAATTTGGATTTTTTTTCTAATTAAAATATCTTCGACGGGCCAATATTTAGCGAATGTTTTAATTAAATTGGTCTATCCTTGGAACACAATATATTTATTATGTTTGATATTTTTTAATGAAATTTATAGTTATCGATAATTTGAAAAATTTCCAAATAAAAAAAGAAAGAAGAGAAAAAAAAACTAAAGCTCCAAGAATCTATCGCAGACAACTTTTAACGAGAAGACATGTGTATATGACAAGTGCTTCGAAGCTGCGAACGATCGTTCGGGAAAAGGGTTGTATGTACTCTGCTGAAGGGTCGAAGAAGTAGAAAAAGACGAAAGGGAAAAAAGGAAGATAGAACGTGTGCGTCGTCGGCGCATCGTAAAGTTCATTTATTGCACCAGCCTTCGTAGGCTTGTCGAGTCATTGAACCAGCTATCCAGTTTTTATTTTTCCTAAAGCGCACTACGTGATAGAAACAAATCTCATATATATTTTTGTTCTTTATTTTAATTCCTATTAATGCCAAAATATTTGTTGCCAAATAAATGTGTACTTGATACCATTTAAATTGCATAGGATAATATTTTGTATTGTCATTACAAATGAAGGATATATCTTAATGAGACGTGTCGTGTATTTACCTGCACATAAATGTAATAACTTTGAGACCTCTCTCTCTCTCTCTCTGTTAATCTCTCGTACACGCCTACGCCATTCTCGATATAATCCTCCCATGCGCGTGATCCATCCTCCTCTCGAAAGCTCAAAGCCGATCGATAGCTCGAACGGTCGTTATCGTTCATCGTCTTTAGGCTCGGTACGATTCCTTATCTGCTATGTCCCGTACATCGAGAACCGACCCTGATTGTTCGAAGAAACGATTTCGCTGTTGGCGGATAAGCCATATTATCGATGAAGTTCAAAGGTTGCCGAACTTTAACTCAATCGTGCGAGGCTAGTTTACTTCCGCGTTTCTCCCTTTCCAAGTATTCGAGAAATCAAAATTCACGTAACCCATTTTCGATAGAAAATAAATCAACATTTTGATATCCCATTCGTAGATTACTGTATAACCTATTTTTTATTTTTTCTTATACAAAAAAATATAAATCTTTGGTTTTTTTTATTTTTATAGTAGGTTCCAAGAGAAAATAAATGAACCGTACGACGACGATTATGATCCGCTCGTATAAACAAGTGCAAATTGTATATTTATATACTCGGAATGTTATAGTGTGTTATTCATATCGGTAGTTAGTTTACAAACGCGATTCGCGGAACATTAAAAGGGCGTTTCGTAATAACGTTAGGTCGTATGCACCATGACGGCTATAATTTAACCGCGACGAAAAGCGACTGATGTGAGAGAGACCGAAAGGCACAATAAAATGCCGTGTCGAGATTGGTCGTGTAATAAAAGGAACGAAATCAAGAAACGTTTTGCAAGTTCGCGTGCTCGCACCTTCCTATGCCAAGGTTTCTAATCGCAATTGGCGAAACAAGGAAGGAAATTATTTATGAGCATTATTTACATAGAATTATACGTACGAGTATACAAATACTAACATTTGTCATAATTACGTACGAGTAATATAACGATATGCCAATTTAATGTTTGACGAATAGTTAGAGTTTGATTTGTTTTCGAAATTATCCTCGTACATATATTTGGTATTTATTGAATTAATATTTAGATTAAAAAATTAAAAAGAATACGTTTTATTCAAATTTACTGATACTAGGTAAGAATATTATTGCAAGTCATATATACGTCAGGGTTGCGTAAAAGTTGCGTCACGATTTCGTAGTAACATTATTTTTCTATGCATACCGACATAGTTGTGGTTTTGGATAAATCGCGTCTGGTTGGTATGCCTAAAATAGTACGTAATAGATGTTATCGGAATTTTTTGTATTAATTATTATAAAAATTTATTGATATTTTATAATAAAATTAATAATTAACCTTGAAACAGTGTTGTTTATACTATAAATATCGATCATCTATTAACAATATCAAGAAAAGTTATTTATATAAATATACTATTTAATATCATGATAATTATATTATATATATATGTATTATTTATTTATAAAACTACTAACCACACACTATCGAATATTTTCTCCATTTAAGTAAAATCAGTTATCCGTCGATTAATCGATAATGGAACTTATTATAGTATTATAGCGAAAATTCTATTTTTTAAAGCTACCAATAAATAAGAGATATAAATATACTTATTTATAACTCTGTATAGAAAATATTTGATTTTACCGAAAATAACGAAACCTATTAAATAAATAATTTGATTTCTCTCGTTGAAAAGAGGTGGAGGAGGAGAGGTGGAGAGGGATCAATGAACCTTGTTTAACAAATTGCTCGATTTTCGATAGAATTTTCATTGTTGAGAGTAGTATCGAGACCTTTTAAAAGATAACTACGACGTAGCCAAGAGGAAGTTGATAAAGAAAGAGAGATAGAGATGAAAGAATGAACTCACGTATCGGTAAGTTCTTGAACGAGTTATCTTGACAATTCGATGCCCGGAGAAACGAGAAACTTGTGTTCAATGCTGGAGGCTACCGTGGTGGTGTATCGTTGCTTTGCTTCCGATTCGAAGATAAGAGGACTCGATGTTACGTTACGCCTTATTCGACCAGTCGAGAAACATAAATTACATTTCGTAGAAAAGCTGATGGGAAAAGGGTGGGGAGGAAGAGGAAGCTTGGAGTGGGGTTGAAAAAGTATATCGGATATTTTCTTTAACTTAAAGAGACAAGATCTCTGACGTAGTTGATTCAACACAGCGATATCTCGTATCGATATCGAATTGATTTTATATAAAAAGAAAAGAAAACCAAAGAAAAAGATAAGATTCTTAGTTGCAAAGGTTATTTTATTTTTCTATTTTTCCTACACTCACTTCTTCTCTTCCAGCAATTTGTGTTTCTTTTTAAAACGATAAAGTTAACATGCAAAATCAAACTAATTAATTAATAAAGTACGAGTATATTTAAAATGAGGAAGATATCATCTTTCTTCAATTTTTTTCTTTCTTTCTTTCTTTCTTTTTTTAAATAAGTAATATTAATCAGACTTGAGGAAACTTTCGAGTTGACTTTCACGAGACAAGTAGGAAACACAAAATTAACGAGACGTTTAGAATGCAGAGTGAACTTCTCTCGTTTTACGTGTGTTTACGTATGTGTGTGTGAGTAGGTGGGTGGGTGGATGTGCATACATATATCTTTGTGTGTATGGGAGAAGCCAGAGTATACCAACGGAGTAAACGCGTTTGCATTTCCTGTCCCGCGAGCGCTATCTATCCGTTTGCAGTTAGTTATCTCTCTTTCTCTTTCTCTCTCCCCTCCCTTCCTCTCACCACTACACCCCCTCGCTCTCTATCTCTGTCATACAGAAGACCGTACGATTCGCCTAGAAATTTCAAACGTGTCGTATGAAAATCCAACATCAAAACCTCCTTCCTTCCACATTTTCTGCTTAAGCGCACGTGTGAAAATCCACCATTGTGCAAACACACATATACTAAACTAACATTTATGTATACAAGGGGTTGAGTATTTTAATTGAGACAATTAAATGTCTCTGTTATTATTCGTAAAATGTTTTCTTCACGAAATATCATCATTTCCAATAAGAACTGAAAATTGTCGTTTGGTTTAATATCTATAAACTTACATCATTTCTTTTGAAGATCGTTAACAGATTGTAATATATGATTTTAAAAGAGTAAATACTTCATCTCTTTGTAGTATATAAACACACATACATATGTTATACACCGCAGTAGATAAAAGTGACATGAAACAAAGTAAAAAAAAAAAAAGAAAAAAAAGAAAGCATCAACGAGCAAATACATCCTGCGTTTTTATATAAAACTCGACGACGTAACCTAATCCCTCTTTCATCATAATCATTTCGTCATCATAACTAAACATTCAAAGATAAAAAACAATGGAAACAACCATTCAAACAAACCGATAAAAAATCAAACTAACAAAAGAGAGGAACAAATAAATGTTTAAAGGAAATGGGAAGAAAAAATTATTACCGGATGAGTGAGTCATTCCTATTGTTTAAGAAAAATCTTATATTTTCAATCTATATAATCTTGACACGGTACGGTAGAATGATAAAAAGGAATATGTATTGCTTGATGCGTTGTTTTTTGTTTTTAAAAAAACCAAAATCTCTCCCACTCGTTCCTTTTTTTTCTTCTTCTTTATTCTCAACTCTGTAAGGGTAGTTTCAATATTCTGCCATGTCACGTGGCCTTGACGCGACACGGATATCTTCTTCCATGAACAGACGATGCTTAAGATGGCTGGAGGCTACGGTAAGTGACAAAGGTGATGATATTCAATCCTTCTCTCTCTCTTTCTCTCTTTCTGTCTATCTCTCGTTTACTTCTCTTTAGCTCTCTTTACTTCTCCTACTTCTCCTACTACTACTTCTTTTTTTTCTTTCCTTTGTGTGGTACGAGACGTCGTAAAAGTGAGCAAAACTGTCGGACGAATGAAAAGGCTTTCACCTTCCATAAATATCTCCTATTTTCTTCGGTCTCTTGGCACGATGAAGAAGAAGAAGACGAAGAAGACAGGTTTTCGAATTCGATGATCTTTTCCCTTTTAAGGTTTCCTCATCATCGAGCTTTTGAAAGCTAAAGCAGTAACCATCAGCAAGTTCTTAGCAAGTAATCAAGTAAGTATGGCTGTTTTCCCTTTGATGAAAACTTTTCGTTGGTAATAATAATGTGCATCTTCGTAGAAACAACAACGAAGAAAAGGAGACAAAAAATTGTTTGAATAATACTAGGACAATATGGTTAACTAACGAGTTCCTCCGGTTATAAAGAATATTACGTTCGCATAATACGAATATGGTCGTTTCCTTTATATTTCTTTTTTATTTCTTCCTCAACGTAAACGATAAAACGTACTCTTTGAAAGCGTCTTTAGTTGAAAAGGAACTTCCTTAAAGACGAAGGGAAAGACGAAGCCTTCGTACAACTGGCATACAAATTTTCTAATTTAAAGTACGCCACATTCGTCTTCGTCTTCTTCGTTGTCGACGAGTTCTCAAAAGGTACGCGATAAGTCATGTAACCTAATTGGCAGCTGGATAAATAATGATGACAATGTTCCCGTTATATGTATATATATCTCTTACATACTAAATTAATATTCTACATGGATATATAATCACCTACATATCTAAATTATTATATCTCAAACATCCAAGATAACGAAAATAAATGAATTTTCTTTAAAATTCAATACAAAATTAAACGAAGAAATTAGAAAATATATTACGATAATTAAATAACCGTTTGATCTTCGTCAAAAAGTTGTTACACCACTTGTCAGTCGTTTTACGCAAAAATTCTTTTATACATTTGTACGCAAATAAACGAACAACGTAGCTTTTATCAGAGGTAAAGAGAAATATAATTTATCATCGTTTAATTTTCTTTAAAAAAAAAAACACGTAGTATCCTCAGACTAATGAAAATATAATACAAGCATTGATAAAAAGAAAATAAGTCTTTCAATTATCCGAGAATAAAAATTAATTAAAACTTATAGTCGCGGGCAAAAGTAAATAATCAATTTATCGAAAGATTTCTATTAAAGAATCAGCAATGTAACTAACGTAGTACGTGATCATCGAGATGAAAGTTTGTAACGTCAAACGAGCCGAACCGGCGTTAAGACAAGCATGCGACGTTTCGATCACGATCGATCGATCATTTTCTTTCTCATTCTCTCGTTCTCTCTCTTTAAGGATCGGAGCAAATTTCAATGCACGATTGAGTTCGTTCCATAGCCTTGACACGATGCTCACCTCGATTCCTCTTCAGTCGAAGTAGTCGTCTTCGTCGTCGTGACGATAGACATGATGACGATAAACATCTATCTTTCCATCTCTTTCTTAACCACGTAGAAAAACACATAGATATGCATATATACATATATGCATACTATGGTAAATGTATATGCATACGTCCATACACGCGCGTGCGCATATTTCTTTCTCTTCCAGATACACACACACACAAAGAGCCGAATATAACGACCCGTCATCCTGCCTGAAGCACGATCGGCACTGCTGATTTGAATGGCAATTGATGCGGAGAAAACCGCGTGCTGACGTATCGCCATAATGCGGCACGCAGCGATAAAAGCGTGCCACGCAGCTTCGTTCTGATAGATGCTTTTTTTGAAAAAGAAACGAAATCAAAGAAAAATCTTGAACGTTAAAGAGAGTGCACGTGTGTGAGAAATAATAAAATACTTTTCGCATAAAAGAATAGTTCCACGTATTATTTACAATGCATATATATGTGTACGTCTCATACAAATTCGAGAAAAATTAAGAGAACAAAAATTCGCTTAGCCCCACCGTAGATGACATAAAAAATAAAAAAGCAAGGATGTTCCTTGTGAAAAATATTCTTATAAAAAGGATAAAATGTGACACATACAATATCCGGGTTAATAAATAAAATTCGTCGAGATCTGCATCCCATTTGAGTCATGAGACAATTGGAGTGGCTATATTTTTTCGGAACTTTTCTTTGGTGAAATAGCACCAAAAGAGAAAGAGAGAGAAGGGTTTGGAAGAGGGAGTAAAGATAGAGGGTGGAAGGAGGTGGAGGAGGATAGGATAGGATAGGGTAGAGTAGGGATCGCTCGTACATATAGTAATACGTCCTACCCTTCATACTCGTGCAGAATTATTATCATAAGGAATTATAGCGGAGAGGCGAAACTAATGGCGCCTACGCGAAGAAGAAACGTTCGCTTCGCTCTCGGATTACCGTCGTAAATCTTTCCCGTCGTACTTTCGACGCTGCTGTTCTCCTATATACATACACACACACACACACACACACACACACACACATTATATATATGTACATATATATTGTATGTATTATATAGTACATAAGCTAGGTCGCTTTGAGCGTACTCACGCCTTCGGAAAAATGTACCTTCGCAGGATTCGGAACCAGGCATATATTTATTACAGCTTCAGTGACAAGCGGAAAGCGCACGCTAGTTATCCCGTTCTGGTTTATCCTCGTAAATCTAAAGTGCGCATGACTATGACGACTATGACGACTATGACGAGTGTAACGACTACGATGACAACAAGGATTGGAAGAAAGTATGTACAACAACCGACGAAAGTTTTGCATACACCAATTGCATTTCCATTGCATCGTTTATGTACAACAACTTGTGTAGGTTCAATGTCGAATAATTTCTAAATATTTCATATACGAGTACTCTGGTACTCGAACTTTTGATCGATAGTGTATATATAAAAAGGAAGAAGAAGATAACGTTGTCTCGTTTGAACGTTCACGTTCTATGTAACGTGTCTCCGAATTTAAGCTCGTCATTCGTGACGATGGCGACAGCATGATCGAAAGAGATCGTTAACTCTCTTTTTTTTATCCATGGAACTAAGGCTTTTCAAACTCGCTCGTCATTTTGCTCGATCACCGAAATCAGAATAAAACGACGGACTAGAGAAAAGAGAATGGACGAAATGAAAAAGAAAGAAGAAAAATTACGAGAGAATGAGAGAGAGAGAGAGAGTGAGAGAGGGAGGAGAAGACGATCTTTCGTATAATGTCTAGCTCAGAAGAAAGTTCCCAAGTGATAATTTCTACGTTTGAAATGCAAATAACAGGGGGTTGACTTTGGGAAAAGCGTTGTCGTCCGTGTCAGCTTTAATAATTCGATGAAACTTTGACTCAACGGAGAAAGAGAGAGGAAAGAGAGAAAGGAAACAGACCGGAGGCGTCCTTTGACCGAGGATCTTGATGCGGCCTGAAGTTGGCAGAATGACAATTGCGTCTAGCACGAGTCCCCGTTAATACTCTCTTCCCTTCCAAGGATTATAGTTATACATATCCCCTGGTACAATGTTCTCCTCGGTGGAAAACCCTTTGTCGTGTTAGCCTGTCTCGCGAATATGCGTTGGATGATTTCTTTGATAAGCAAAAAAAAAGAAAAATTTCTTTTCCGTTTTATTTCTACAATCTAACATAACTAAATATCAAATTAGATGTTTCAATATATATGAATATCGTGCTCTTGGTATAAATATCGATCATGCATTTAAAATACTAACCCCATCCATTTAAAACATTAACTCAATAAACACTTTCTTTATCTAACATAAATAATAATTAATAATAGTGGTATATCCACAGTTGTATATTGATATAAATATTTTATTATTACAGATATACTATAAAAAGAATAAATAAGTTTTATCAAATGCATGTATAATATCTAATGCACGTGACTTCATAGTAACAATAGCTGTATACAAAATTAAAGCTGACGTTTCGTAGTCTAAAGGCTGTTTGCCAATACGTTTGTCTTAATTCAGTGTATATCGAGATGCCAACCGTTAATGGACCCGAATGTGTTTCCAGTTAGGATGAGATACGAGCATGCAAGATGCTAGCCCGCCAATCCTCCTCCTCTTCATCCTCCTCATCCTCGTACTCTTCATCCTTCTCCTCCCTAGCCACCCCTATCTAAGTCGTTAATTTTAACGATCGTTAGAGCAACACCAACACCACCGACCAATCCGGAAGAGAGACGGCGACGTCTATTAACGATCCAAACCATCCTCGTATCGTCCAGAGAATTTATGGATATGAAACGACGTGGATGATGATAGTCTTGGACGTTCGCGAGCTTATTCCCAAGAGGATTCGTTACGTGGATCGAAGGATTTAACTGGATTACACATGGTAGACTAACCAACAATTTTCACGTTACGTATGTATGTATGCATCTATTGTATGCATGTATCTATACATGTATGTATGCATGTTCCTACTTGAACAATATCTATCTATCTGTCTATGTTCAAGCTTGGCAATCCAAGGATCGATAAGATCAAAGCTAAAATTGAGCGTTATCTCAGGTATCTACTGGTACCATCCGTAATGATAGGATTAATTGGACCGAGCGATGTTTAGTACCAGCATCGTGTCTTGTGTTGGCTCGTAATAGCTCTAGTAGGTCGAGGTTAGATCCTTATGATAAATCCTCTTATCGCTGTAATTTTAATGAGTTGCCTAAGTAATTAGACCAACTACTAACTTGTGGTAAGAATTATTATTCTAGGTAGTATATTTATCTATTATTAAAATAACCAATAATTTTCTACATATATTCGTATAAGATATTCGTGTTATTTTTAATCAATCAAATTCTTAAGAATGTTTTATTGTTTTATATACTCAAAGAGATTTGTAATTCATGTTGCGATAATTGTAGCAAGTTTTTTTACTTAACTCACTCGATAAATACATTTATCGTTGTAATCTTAACGAGTAATCTAAGTAATTACCTCTAAGAACATGTTATGAATTATTATGTATCATTAATAACGTATATTCATCTACTCCAAATAATAATAATAATAGTTTTGATAAAAAAAAGTACTATAATTTTTTTGAAAGAAGATTAATTATGTTTATGGAATAAAAATTGTATTTATTGTTTAATACGATTTTAAAGATATATCTATAATACTACTAGGTCGCGTTACGATAATTGTTTCTCGTTTTTCTAACCATTTCGACAAGGTAAAAGTTCACAGAACGAAAAAGCCACGGAAGATTAACTTTCAGTTATCGTTGACTTGTTAAAGAAACGACTTTCTCGTTGTTCGATAAAATGTATACCATCATCTACCACTACGAGCACATACAACCACCTTATTTCGTTTCTTACGACGGCATTTGATATTTTTCTTCATGCGTCCCTCGTTACTTTGCGTTCTAACGACGCGTAGATATATCGCATAAACTAGTTCGCTATCGTCGAATCTACAAGACCGGTAACACGTTCCAAACCAGATCTTATCTAATAACGATAATTATTTCCTTAAGAAAGAACCCAGTTAATTCTTCCTTAACGATATTCGACTTTGCCGTGACGCTCCATTCACTCGTGCTAATTTATTCGTAATGATTGCACCAGGGGTATACGTCAAGTTGTTTCTTTTCTTTTCTTTTTTTTCTCTCTCTTATTTCAAATTATTACACTCGGATGTACATTTTATTTTTACTAAAGCTCATTAAATGGATAATAAGATAGCGCGGTAATAACTTAAATGACTTTATTGTTTCCATAAATTATCATAATGAACAGGTATTGTTATTTATTGAGAGAGTGATAGAGAGAGAGAGAATAAAATATCCATTTTCTTTGATATTTTAACAAAGCTAAAAGAATTTGACTCTGCTCTTGCGAGAGATAAAGATACAGAGAGTGACCTTTTAGCGGTTCGAAACCCGAACCACCATCGATTCCACTTTACATGCCAACCTCGACCAACGTTGGGTACGTGGTTTAGTGCCAAAATATCGGACCTTCAGTGGAGCTCTTGGTGTTCAGACGAAAATCGATTACATACGAACGGACGTTCTGCAGACCGAACATCATTAATGATAGCGTTAGCAAGAGGTCCAACACCATGAGAGAATGAGAACATAACTACCGACAAAGCTAGTCGCGTTAGTCGCGTTAACGACTCTTTGATAGTGAACGATTCGATGGCTGTTAATGCGCAATTAAAATGGCACTGATAGACGCAGAAAATTAAAGAGAATGAGAATAGAAACAGAAACTAAATGAGAAGAAGAGAGAGACAGAGAGAGAGAGAGAGAGAAGACAAATACGCGTAACAAGGTTGAATATATCTGTATTGTTAATAGCATCATCACAGGATATGACACCTAATTACGGTTAATGAAAGCGTTCAATTATTAGCACGTGCTTCAATCGTACTCGGAGAAATCAAATGGACGATCGTACCATCCCATATACTAATCTATAGAATATTCATTCTTATTACAATATACTTATCTTTCAATTATTTTTTATCTTTTTCTTTTTCCCCATTAGAATGACTTTACTAATTAGATATGGATACATAGGAATACGATGAAATTATATGAAACCTTTTAAATGTCTAAAGAGAGGGTGGTAGTAATTCTTAAGTTTAGAAATTTATGAGAATTGTTTCCAACTTCCAGATTAAATCTCTATGTGATTTTACTACTGGTAGAAAAGTTTTTCTACGAGAAGAGAAAGAGAGATATCTCTAAATTAACGCGAATAGAATTTAACCCTTTATTACGATATGTAATTTTCTACTATTAAAGTATACGTGGATAAATGCCTAAAGCCTAACGTAAGAAGAAGAATATTAAGAAATCTAAGATAACAAAATAATACTTAATGTTTCATTCATAAATCTTGAACAAAAAGGTATTTATGGTAGATAGAATGGTCAATGTAAAACCTATATTAATCAGCTGTCAGTAAGTGATGTGTTAAATTAAAAAAAAAAAAAGATAAAAATGAAGGAAAAAAGAGTAATTTTCGTTTGAAACTTTTTTATATTCCAGGCATGAAAAAAGTATTGAGTTATGGAAGGTTAAAAAACGAGGAAGGTTCGATGTTCATCATCGAAAGTTCTTTACGTTTATCACATGTTATCATCATGTATGTCGACGATTTATCGCGAGAATCTTCAAATCCCTCCCTTCTATCCCTCTTCACCACCTCTTTTTCTCCTTTTTTCTCTCTTCTTCACACTTCCTTTCTACACTGCACCGTTTCATCCGAGTTTATCTTGATCGACTTGACCCGCACGGCATCGGTAGAGTACCAGAAGAGCCTCTCTTCGAACTTTTCTTCTCGATTTTGCCTCATTTTTCCAGATTCGACCTTCATCAACTATCGCCAAGTTTACTACTCTCCTCTCTACGTGAACTCGGCTTAAACGTTTCAAAGTGATCAACAGCTCTCTCTCTCTTTTTTTATTATTATTATTTTTCAACCTAAAAAACGCATTTTATCTTATCGCTTATCGCGTTACCCTAAAAGAACTACGATTAAATTTGTCTTATTTTTCTACTTTGACAAGATTTACTTGAATATACTGCGACACGAAAATGAACAAGATTGAAAACTTTCGGTTAGTTGCTAGTTTTGATCCTCTTACATCAAATTAATTTGATATCCTCAGTTAGACGAGGATAATTTCTGATATTCTAACGAAATGAATGAAGCGATTTAAAATAATATTCAAGATAAAAGAGATATTTTTTCATTAGAAATTTCATTTCTGATGATCGTTTTTTTCATTCTTAGTGAATCATCATTTACGCATTTATGCGCTCGTGTGTGCGCGCGTGTGTTTGTGGGTGTGTACGCGTACTTATGCAATGTAAGTAAATAACGTGGGTCGCGACTTTAGCTCGGTGTGCTCAATGACTATATTTACAGACGTGACTCGCTTAACCGTAGAGAGACCAACCAACTCTTGTTATGTGTTGTACATATGCGTGGATCGGTTAAGCCGTGCTACGTGGGCGCGACGGACGGTAATTGAAGCCGGACGGCTTTTGCGACACTTCCGCGTTGATTGAAGTCAATAGGCGATCCGATCCCGAGCCACGACCGCAGAAAAGTCTACGTCAATGACATCGCGCGTCCGGACATATATATGCATACTTCTATTTCTTTCTTTCTTTATTTTTTACTATCTCTCTCTCTATCTCTCTATCTCTTTTTCTTTATTTCTGTATATATTTATAATATATCCCATTTATTTTGTGTAATACGAGAACACATAAAATGTTTATCATCATTTTAGGCAATATTCATAAACCTCTCATTGAATAAACCGCAGAACTAACTTGTACAACACTTTGAGTACGAAACGTAATGTTTGTACGTTTGAAAAGGTAATGCGAATAAACCACCACACCGTCTCTCCCCTTTCACCAGAAATATTCTAATATTGATACATGTTGTATTAATACTCGACCCTTTCTATAACACGATTAAATTCGTTTCGTCGTCTAATAACAGCGAAACGAAACAGGATTATTGTAAGGTTTTCGTTTATACGATAAGGGTTCAGTTATGTATCGTTAATTGTTATATATGTATACGACTTTAGAAGAAAAACAACTGGCTATCAATTCGAATATCTTTTTGGAGAGTAAAAGTCTCCTCCGTTGAACGTTGATCTAAATTTTAATCTTTACTTTTCAATTTTTCATTAAAATGTTAAAAAGAAGAAAGAAAAATATGAATATCAACAAAATCGATTCGCAATTTAGTCAGATTTTATGCATTCAAGCATCGATCCAACCCCACACGCGACTGATAATTAAAACTAATCGGATTTTACAAATAACTTCGAGCCAGTTCGATGCGACGTGTACGAGCTAACTCGAATATTCGTCCAACATGACCCGTCATTACCCTCGTAATGCGCGAATTTCATCAATATTTGATCAGATCGACAAAAATGGTATTTCATCGAGAGGGAGGATAGTAGGGAAGATATAAATATATTTGGATAAAAATATCAATTGATTTTCAGAAACGTAATATCATAAAATCTATGCTTTTTCATTCTCGTCAAAAATTACAGATATATCAAATTTTTAATAATTGATGACAAACAACACGTCTGCTTCGCCTACACGCACACGTGCAATCGCGAGCATCAAACTATTTAACTTTTGTGATATGAATAAAAAAAAAAAAGTAATAATAATAATAATAGCAGGAAAGGAAATACCATTCACGGCTGGCTTAATTTTTTTCCACGATTTCTCGTTGATTCAATATATTTCTATATATGTGTGTACGCTTGCGTGTGTTGTATGCATAAACGTACGAGCGAGGTGCATCGAATGCATGCGTTCATCGAGCGTAAAATTGTATTACGAGCGTTTTCAAGTGAATTATACTGATTTTAAAAATTTACCTAAGCATGATCGTGTATTTTCTACGCGTTGTACACTATATATGCATTGGCTATTGTTTTATTATTATTCGAATAAACGAATATTACCGATTGAGGATTTCAAACGAGATTCATATTTTAAATGAAGGAAAATTTTTATCGAAACTTTACGGACAAAATAATTTCAATTACTATTATTATTATTATTATTATTATTAAATGTTATTAATCGTATTGATAGAATCGAAATAGCATAGACGAGTTTGCTCGCCTATTGGAAGAACAAAGTTAAGAGAAAAACTTTTAACGAAACGAATGAGTCGATAAAAGAATTCTGGAGTAGCGGAGGAAGAAAAAAAAGGTGGAGAGAGAGGGAGAGGGGATGAGAAAAGAAAATGATGGTACAACGAGAACGATTTCTTAGATTCTGTTAAGAGCAACAGGGATAGAAAGAAGTGGAGAAGGTGGAGGATGATGAGAAGGAAGAGGAAAAAGGGTCAAAATCGAACAAAAGTAAAGGCGTCGCAAAATAAGGACAAATCCAATCTGCAAAACTCGAAAAGAGACTTTGGTCAGCAAGAATGTCTTGATCGTTCGCAGATCGTTGCATCGTCGTGGCAAATGTGAGAAGATTCCAGTACCATCCCTTTCTTTTTCTTTTCCTATCTTTCTCTGTCTTATTCAATAAACTGGATAAAAACGAGAAACAATTTAAATTGTAACAGATAAATATCTCTTTTATTTATAAGTAATGATAAAACAATATTTTAAGATCATATTTCTATACACAATTCCTATTGTTTTATAAATAATCATATTCTGTATTACATAAATTGAACTAATTAGTTATTCTCTATAAAAAAAAGAAAGCAGATTTTTTTTTAACAGTAAAACCATTACTTCAGAAAATCTATTAATATTAATATCGATAGGAAAAAAAACAACCCCTGGTGTACCATGCAAACACCGATAATTCTTTGACAATATTTGAATTACAAAAATATTTTATATAAAACAAAAAAGAGGAAAGAATAAAAAATAATAAAAATTAACATACCCATATAACGCATTATCCTAAAAAAATGTTTCAATAAAATAAAATAAAATAATAAATAAATAAATAAGAAAGATATTAACCGTGTTCCAATTTAAAATGATTTATAACCCTTTAATAGTAGGTCAGATGGGACGATCTAGTTGTTCGTCTTCAACTCTAACGTTATTAATCGTAAGTCTTTTCATTCGACGATAGGAACAAAGAAGAAAAAGCAAAGAGGAGTGTATGTGTGTGCGTGTGTGTGCGTGTATGTGTTGGTAGGGTAAGGGAGAGGAATACTGAATCGTTGGATTGCATCATCAGTTACTTAAGAGTAGTAAAGATAAGGCGAGACACGAAGATGGTTCTCTTGACAGTGTAACTCGAGCTTTGGTCTATCGTAATACCTTTAAATAGAAACGTACACATGCGATAAATTCTCTATTCAGAGTTTACCTTACCTTCCCTTCACCATCCCGCCACCAACCCTCATCCGCATCCCTCTCGCTTTTTTCACTCTCATTCTCTATCTCTTTTTTTTCTCGTTCAAGCCCCACCTTCTTCACCCTTACCCCCGACGCCAAGTTCTTTTCGCGATTCTTTTTTCCCCAAAGGATCCGAGCTTCTCTTCGATAACGGATATCCGGTTTACAAGTTCGACGAGTTCTCTCGTTCGAAGAGTTCGTTAGAAGTTTCAAGAGGGAGAAAGAAAGAAAGAAAGAAAGAAAGGGGGAAAAAAGGTAGAAACCGGAAGAGGGTGGTTTCCAGATCCTCAAGGTTGCTGACCGAACAAGGAACCAAAATCATGGAGGAAGTAGAGAAAGAGCAAATACAAAGGAACCTTTGTTCTCAACGAATCTTGCCCGGTTTAATAGCGAGCCCGGTCCCGGTTACGGAGCGAGCGGCCTAATGACGACAATAACGATGCTAATTCCTCCGATTATCCTTCAACATTGAGAAGGAGGATGTACTCGATCTGATCACGAACTCTTTCTTCTCCTTCTTCTTTATCTCTTTTTCTTTGACTATATCTTTCTATCTTTTTCAATCCATTTCGATCGTTTTTCGATCGTTCGAACCATTTTTTTGTTGTTCTCAATTCTCTCGAGATCAGAGAGAAAGAGAGAAAAAAAAGGGTTTTAAAATATTCATACATTTAAATATATATTCCTATTTTTTTTCTCTCGATATTTTATCGAAACGAAATAAACAGAAAGACCCTCCCCCAACCAGACGCATAAAAATTATCTTCTCTATTTTTATTTTGTTGCTTTGGTTTTTTTAGTTTCTTTTTTTTCATTATTTTGTTCACCCTTCTCGCTTCATCCCCTATTTCCTCGGCACCCGTACGTACTCACTCGTTTCTTTCTCCAACAACTCTTTCATTTCTTTTTTTTCCCCATTTATGTACTAGCGGTTCACGATAACAGAAGCTTTTCATTGGTACGCCATTGTTTCGCGCGCGAGTAATCCAGTACGTTCAATTGCAGAGAAAGTTCATGCACGTAATGCGTCACGAGAGATCGTGTCAGTGGGGAAAACAGAATGGGCGCGGCAGCTGTGCAATTTTGTCCACGTCGAGAAAAATACGGGATATACACGTACACACACAGAAAGACACATCGTATACATGTAAATACGTAAATACATATACACATATATGTGTATATATATAAAGAGAGAGAGAGAGAGAGAGAGAGAGAGACAAAAAACGTCACTCTTTCGCATCAACGCATACTCTTTCTACGAATATCCATGAAATAGAAAGAGTAAGAGGGAAAGAGAGAGAGAACTACGTTTTAGATTAATTTTTGGAAACGATGAAAGAAATTCTCTCGCGGTTTTTTAGTATACACGTACTTACTTTCTTCACTGTTATACTACGCGAACGTTGACAATAAAAAATTAACGTTAACGAAATTTAATCGAATTTTTATTATTACAAGAGTAGCGTGCAGTATGCGGGTAGTTTTAATCTTTCACAGATTGAAACTTTGAAACATTGAAAGATAAAAAAACCAAAAGAAAAAATAGAAATTAGAATAGACGTGAGAGATACAAGTTAACGAGTTACTTCGTCCATTTCTTTTTTTATCTATTTGTTTTTCCTCTTCTAAATATGATAATTACCTACCACATGTGAGAAATTGTTAGTTCGACGAAACATCCGAGAGATAAAGAAAGAAAATAAAAGTTTGCGAGATGATAGTTATAAGCTACGCGAAAAAATGTCAACCTTTTGTCGAGTCAGGAGAAAATCTGTGAGAATTTTTCTCGTGCAGCAAGTTGCAATATATTTATAATATATATATATGTGTGTGTATGTGTGTGTATTTATGCGCGTGCGCTGACGGTCGTAGCTGTGTTTGTGTATGTACGCGGAAAACTAAAATCCCTTCTTACACGTATCTACAGAAAGGCGCTCTGTTATGTACCTTTCAACGCCTGTGTATAAATACCTACCTACCTAGTCTAGGAACAAATATTTCGCGCGAGTCAAATATTTAATTTTCACGCCCAAGTAGAAAACGGACCGTCTAAAAGTATTTTTCTACGTCTAGAAGAAATAGAGAAATAGAGAAATAGATAAATTCTTATTTTATCCTAGGTCAAATTTGTTCAAGTTTTCTATAACAACGATATATAATTTCCAAACTAACTTACATTAACTTTAATTAAATAATATAAACGTAATTTATAGTATTAATATACATTATGAAAAACACATTAAATTCCTTTTATCCTTTAAAGATTTTTCGTTAAATTTGTGCAACGACACGTTAATGAGCATCGATAAACGATACTGTTGCATACCTCAAACGAAGGGAAATACCTGGGGCCGGACTATCGAGCAATGAAAGGCAACGATTCTCGAATGACGACAGGCGCGTACGTAACGCGTATAAATTATACGAGCTTGCTGAATGGATCGATTTTCCACTTGTTCGAGTAATTAGCCGTTCCGAGATTGCACGGATAGCGTATCGCGTGCCTCCGATTTGCTTCTTCCTATTCGACGAGCAACCGACGACTCGTGAAACGGTCTCATTAAAACGAGAACTTACCGAAAGTGACCTTTATATCTTTTTTCCTTCTCTTACTTTCTCTCATTAATATATCTCTCTCTCTCTCTTTCTCTCTCATTCTGGCAGAACAGTCAACTTTATCTTTTTCCTCTTTCAGAGAAACTAACGATACACCTACTTACTAATTCTCATTCATAAACGTTTGAAATCTTTTATATGAAAGTATTTCATAAAATATTGTATACATTCCAACAAAATATTGAAACAATTTTAATAAGGGACGATACAAATTAACAATTTTCTTTCTTTCTGTTTTTTAAAAATAAAATTGCAGAAGAGAGAACAAGAAGGTGGAAATTTATTTATTTCCATGATTCGAAATATCGCGTAAAGACATCATACGAATGTATATATGAATATTTTAATTAATACTTTTATAGAGTAGGAGTAGGATTACGTCAACGTTCTATATGGAAACTATACTCTTTATATATGAAAAAGAAATATATATAATTAGCCCACAAATAGGAACCATTTGAAATAATTGCACGAACCTTCGGTGTTGCATTATTTCATCTGAGGAATCAATTTTCCTTAGGGCCATGAAAAATCACTTTCAACGTTCCCGAAACAATTTTGATTGGAACAAAAAAAGGAAACAAGCAATTTCAGGCAATTGAAACGACCACCATCAAGTTTAAGTAGATACGGATATCTAATACCTTAGAAGGAAAATGGCTAACTAAGCACTTCGCCACAACTGTTTCCTACAATTTGGATCCTCCCTTTTCCAGTAAGGAAGTTTCTCGATACACTTGGGAATACAGCTTAGTTAGTCGATCGTTAGTTCGACGAGTAATCTTCTCGAAGACTGACTTAACTCTCAGCTAATCAAAGTTTTACTCGAACAAGGTCATTCTTCATCTTTCTGGTACCGCATCGCATTTATGTAGGATACTTTTTATTCCACCTGTCCAATCGTTTATATCTAACAGATAGATTTAATAGATAACAAATGAGATAGACCATAGAGAGATGCAAAAATAAAAATAAAAATAAACTCGTGCTCGTTGAAACGTGAAATTAATCCTACGTACGATCGGCTAAATGTAAGATGTCTTTCAATCTTGCGTGGGTGAACAAGACGATCTCACGAGGAGTTCAAGGAGAACGAGAGAAACTACTCGTAACTTATGAAAAATCTTTTTTATCATCTTATAGAAACACGTTGTAGAAAACTCTATAACAACATTTGATTATTATAACGGATGATTCATAGATTAAACGATTAAACCAACGTATGATTGGGGATATAAAATTTTGTTCCGATCGTTTGCCACGTGTCTAAACGCACTACAATCTTATCCAATGAAGGATACATGATAAATCTGACGAATAGCATAATCACCATAATCTTAACTTATCAGGCTTCCAATTTTAGAGAGCCATTTAAACACGTCTTCCTTGTTTGGAACCCTTTTCGAAGAATCTTCGTTAACACGTCACGCCATGTACCGTTAAAGATAGTTACGATTAATTCGTTTTATTTTATTTTTATTTCTCCGATAGCTGACAATTTATTTATTCCTAAAAGTAAATGTTGATACTATAAAATAGCAAGTGCTATATAACAAGCAAACGTACAATTTTCATCTGTACGCTCGTTTATAAATCATTCTGTATATTTATTGTAACAATATAATCAATAATGCTTCTCTCTACAATATTTTCGAAATAATAGGAAAATATTGACAGTTATAGTGCACCGAGTGTTTCACTAGAGTGTTTCTTAATGACGCGTAAACGTTTCGCGAGAGAGCATGGAAGTTAAAGGGGAAATTGGAAATAACTACTACTCGGCAAATCGATCTTCTCTCGCGTAAACGCATATCAGGCGTTAGATTCGTAACGCCCGAACCGAGAGAAGGGATATATATAACCGACAAACTGGTATTTTGCCTTAAGCGTGAACCACGACAACCGATTAAGTTTGCAAATTACGCTCGCTCGTGAACACAATCGATCGCAGCTGCCGATTACCGAAAATGTAATTAAATTACACAATGGGGATGATTTACAAGGCCGTGCGCCGGCCTTCCTGCAATTCTCGATTCTCTCCTATATCGCAATCTACTACGTTTACTGTATATGACGAATTACAATGAAAATAGATGGACGAATTATTTTTACACGACAGGTTAAATTAAAAATAAAAGATAAAAAAAACCCAGGAAAAAAAAATACAGAAAGAAAGAAATTAAATGAAAATGAATATGAATAAAGTATTAAAGATCGCAATTCGTTTTCAATAAATAATCGTTTAATCGATCTAACTAAATTGACAAAAAATGTATATACTTGCGTGCAACGATACGTACACGTGTTTGGAGTAAAACAAATTCAACAAGTAATTAACCAGAAGGGGGAAAAAAAAAACTATTGAGACAGGAATGAATATCTGTTTTTTTCTCTCTCTTCTTTTTTTTTTATTTTCATTTTCTATGTTCTCCGGGTCCGAAGTAAACGTGAAACAAGTCGGGCATGGTGCATTGCTCTCGGTCGGCCTAGTTAAATCCAGAAAGTCAATGTTGCAGATCGACGCAGCGGCATCCCGTGTGCTTGCTGGATATATACACGTTTCAACTATAAATAGTTCGTGGATACGCGTCGGTACGTTTCACTGGAGTCTCTCTCTCTTTCTCTCTTTTCTTCTATCTAACATAAGCCACGGGTTAGTCGGAGACAAACTAGTAGAAGTAGTAGTCGCTAGGGGTTTCAGGATAAGTTTACGAAGAGAAGAAAATTCTAGTCTGCATTTATATATATATATATTTATTTCTTGAGTGTAGAAAATTTTTGAAGAGCTCCTAGAACGAGAGGAAGATTTCAAAGAAAACTAAAGAATCAGAAGAACCAGAAGAAGAAGGAAAAAAATTTTGGAAGAAATAAATGGTTGAGAACATCGAAAAGGGATTCTTTTGATTTTACCATTTGGTAGGGCAAACAACCATGATAAGAGCCAATGATCCTTCTACGCACACACACATATATAAACGGGAATAAGAAATGGGGAGGCACGTTACTGCTCACAACGATCGAGTTATCCCAGAGCAGGTAGTCGATGAACGCCAGGTATGCGTGCTGCTATCTTCTTTCTTTCTTTCTTCCTTCCTTTTTTTTTCTTATTTCTTCTCCATCTCATTTTTTTCCCCGCCCTTCTATAACCATCTCTCTCTTTTTTATTCTGCTGCTTTGGAACGCGCTTGTTCACGGTTCGAACGCCCACCCTCTACCCCCAAACCACTACTCCACTCTGTTTCTTTATTCCGTCCTTCTTTTTCTCTCTCATTCTTCGGTTATTCTTCTTTTTCCGATTTGCTGGACCGAACCCGAGAACTCGTTTACTTCCCGATCGAGGTGATCGCACCGTCCTGGTTGTGACGTTATTCCCTGCTAGGTCAAATCGAAGTAGAAGCGGGTAAGCACCACAATCGAATTCGTGGCATGGAAAGAGGCCGAAGGTAGAAGACTTTTTCCAACGGCTGAAAGTTCGCTTTCATATTATTCCAGAATCCCGATCAAGATATGAAAGTATATATATATTCTTATATAGTAGAGTAACTTCTCAAAATTAGATAACCTTCGTTTGGAAGTCCATAGAACAAATAAAGAGGTATTGAAACAAAATTGAATAATATTTAGCACTAATCGTTTCTCGTGAATACAAAGAATAACTAAATAAAGTATTATATGTATCATATTTTGGCCTAATTTTATACTTTAACTGGTCAGTTTAATTATTTCATGGAATAATTATTTGTTTTATGGATTAACAGTAACATATATACACAGATAGTTATGTTTCTAATATGTGACAAATATAAACGAATCGTCCTATCGATATTGCAGTGTTGACAATTAACAGTGCAATATTTAACATATATAACATTTAAACGATGAACAAATATTAAATTTCATTTAGTTCATACAAAAAGAAAGAAAAAAAAAGAGAAGAGAAAAAATATATCGTAGCGTAAGGGTAGAGGAAAATTGAAAAGGTCACCCGTACATAATGAATACAACGAAGGCTCATTTTTCTTTTAGCAACGACACGATAAGACACGGCATTGCCGCTATCATCGAATTTCTTCAAAATGGCAAGAATGAAGAAGAATAGAAAGAGGCCAGAAGGCTGGTGGTTTGTTCGTTCCATCCTTCCTTCCTTCCTTCCTATCGTTCGTTCGCTCATTCGTTCATTCGTTCTTTCGTTGGTTCAGTGTGCGAAACCATCGAGCAAACTAGGTTTGTCGTTTGCGATAGCGTCTTAGCCGATAAACGAGCTGCATTGTCAACGACGATCGTGAGGATGCTATACGAGTATTACCGGCAGTCTGCCAGAGGCATTATTCCTAGCTGCCTCGTCCTTTTAACGCGGAATGCATTAGAATACGCTTAATTATCATGCACGAAGCTTGGTGCAGATAAACGCGTTCCTCCTCTGCCTCCTTCTCTACCACCACCTACACCACCTTTTCCTCCTCCTCCTCCTCCTCCTCCTCCTTACCTCTCTACCACCCTCATCCTCTTTCTGGCTATACTCTATAATACTGTATATATCTATAAAGCTTGTGGCTCTTTGTGCATATGCATATGTGTTCGTGATCGTGGGTACCTCTCTATCTGAATATATGTGTATCCATGTGTACATGTGTATGTGTGTGTGTATGCGTGCATGCACGAACGAACTGCACGATACCGTGTCCGCGACTAGTCGATCGATGATCGAGCGAATCGCCATATGCAAATCCTGCCGGATGGATCCTGTGTCCCCTTGCGGAGCCAATTAGTTAGTCGTACGACGTGTTAATCAAGACCAATGGAGCATAACGATATGTTATATTTTCATATCGATTCGTAGATCTACTCTTCGATTCATAATATTATACGTGTAGTTTCTTTTGCAGTTTATTTCATAACTAAAAGAATGAATATCTTTGTCAAGTGACAATAGACGAAATAATAATAATAATAAGTTTGTTTCGTAAGTTTGATCTCGTAACCTATCGATACAACTAACTAAAACCGCATTTTGAGATTGAATGGAGATCGAGTTGCGTCATCGATAGATGGTAAAAGAGTTTAAAAATAAAGAAACGGGAAAATAAAGAGGAAAAAAAACGGTTCGGTATCCAACGATTATGGCTTTAGGAACAGACGCGCCTCCTTCTTATCCGCCTAGTCTCCTTTTAAAGGCTACATCTGCAGCACAAACGATGCATTATTATCGTCAACCCGCACCCACCGTATTCGTTTTAATACCTTTTATAGCATCGACTCGAGGATGATGGAAATTATGGTGCAAGCTAGAGCACGAAATAGGCTGGTTAAAATCTCCTCTCTCTCTCTCTTTCTTTCCCTTTCATTCTACTTGTATTTTACTCGAGAACAGGTAAATTCCTGATAAATATCATTCTTAAACATAAGAAAGAAGAAGAATGAAGAAGAAAAAATAAAAAGGCAAACTATTTTCAAACTAAGCTAAAGATTTTAGATCAAATCGTTCGCATAATTCTAAGTTACGGTGAGTTTTTGAAAAGATATATCATTTTGCTCTTATATTGTTGGAATATTTGAAGCTACTTTACGTAACTACCTAAACCTTTTCCTAAAAGCACGAGATGAATTTATCGAACAACTACCACCACCATCATCACCACCATCATCTCTACCACTATTATCTTCTTCTTCTTCTTCTTCTTCCCTTTTCACCTGATTTCATGAAACTGTCACGAGATAAACGTTACGAGAGAGAAAGAGAGAGAATGGCACAAAGACAAAGGAATTTCAGGAAGTCGGTTGGTGCATGGCTCGCCAATGGCACGCGAAGTCACGTCGAAGATTCTCTTGCAGATCCTCTCTCCCTTTTACTCTCTATCTATCTCTGGGTTCCTTCTAGAACGATAGTTACTTCTCTTATAAAGCTCATCCTACCTGGATGCATCGATAACGAGATTTCTGGAAGTTTCACAATAATAACTCATTTAATAAGACTACGTTCGATGCATCGAAACTTATTCAATTTATTATCTTTCAAATAGAAATATATACTTCAGATTTTATTTATATTTTGATCTCTCACTCTCTTTCTCTCTTATCATCTTTTCATCTGTTCTTTTTCTTTCTATTTTAATTTTATTTATCTAGAATAAAAAATACGACGTTTTATGCGCGCGTCTTGTTTTCTTAATTAAAGTTAACTTTAAGAATTCCTAGAAATGATAAATATTTATCTATTAAATATAAAAAAAGTATAATATGGTCAATAACTTATGCAACGGCATAATCGATGTTGCAATCGCGTTATCGATAATTATTAGTCGTAAATAATGAATCGTGTATGCCAGCTACGAGCGCAAGCTGGCAAGACGACGGAATGACCTCGATGGGTTATTTAATACATCGTTACTCTTGATAACGACAATAGGAATCTTCCTATCGGTATGCCAAAGTCTTCTTACTGAGAGTTATGATTCTAGAAATATCGTTTCTTTATCTTTATGTTATCTCGTTGTATGTATAATGCTCAAAAAAAAGAAAGTTCATTGAGAAACGAAGAAGATTCATAAGGAAGACATGGAATAAATCTGTCCTTTTAATCAAATTCTTTCTCTCCAAACGATTTTCGTTGGATTTTATTTCTCACGAGTGCATCGAATTCCTAATCTGTCACAAAAGTTATTAATTATCGAATTGACCAATAAGTAATATGGAAATTTTTAGTATCTTGTTTCTAAATAACAGTTAAATATAATACTTTATTATTTTTAAAAGAAACTCCAACATTATTAAACCAAACTGACCGTGAACAAAAAATCTTATCTTCCTATTTTAAACATTCACCAATCTAAACTAGACTTTACTTTTCGCTTTCTCCTTTTCCTTCTTCCTCTTATCCCCTAAGAATAAAAAAAAAAGAACAAATGAATCTAGAAGACGTAAAAAATTTTTCCAACATCCCCCCTGCTGCTGTTGCACTATAGATTCCAAAGGAAACTACTACGACGTTGAGTTAAAGTAGAACGCGTCGTTTTAAAGGTGATCTAACCAATAGTAAAGACGCTTTTCGAGACTCTACTTCTCTCTTTCTATTTTTTTCAACGAGCTACCAAAAGCAGAAACGGGGATCGACTTTGGATTAACTTCGCCATGGCCAATTAAATCGACAGTGGCTTCGTACCCTCACTTACACGAAAAAGAGAGAAAGAGAGAGAACTATCAACGACCTTTTCCTCTTCCTTTTATCGCCTTGTATCCTTCCCGTTTATTCCCTTCTTTCCCAAGGATAAAGACTTTTCCTGTGTCCTCAGAAAAACAAGATGATTATTAATAAAATCTAATATACGCGACGCATCTATTTAATCTCAACAATTTTATTAGATTTATCGTAATAATCATATTAAAAATATATCAAATTAGAGAATAATTACTGTTGCAATTATGTAAACTATCTCGATTAATTAATATAAACGAGTTAGGCGTTTGGAAAATAATCAAACGTTGCGATACTCGTTAAGCTTGATAATTAGATTGCAGCTTGACCATCTTGGAATATAAGTTGCAACGCATAAGGTAAACGATGGGACCTTTTTGTAACACCGTTGTAGAACACTTATTTACATACAAGCAACGTTTGCTTTACGAGCCATAAAAGAAGCTTTGGGAGACACCTACGGCGATTTTTTCTCCCCCCTTCATCCTCCTTCTCTTCCTACTTCTCCACCAGCTTACCTTTGTCGCCGTCTTGGTCAGCAAGCGAATTCTTTTTAATGAGATATTTTCTCCATCGCGAAACATAATTCGCGAATTATAATTGATACCTCGTTACGATAGAAAAACAAAAAAGCAAAAAACAAAAAGGTTCCTCAAAATAATTGACACTTCTTTCACATTTTAATACCACCTACTTATCCTTCGGATAAATTTTCTGCGCGTCGTTCATCGGGTCGTAATAATATTCTCGTTATGGTTAAGCCGTGAGGTAAAAAGAAAAAAAAGGGGGAAAAAAAAAGAAAAAGGATGAGTAATGAAATTTATATTAATCAGGATGTAGGATGCCACGTAATCGTTTAATAAAAGTACCTGGTATGCGTATATAAGCGGTACGCTTAATCATTTCGATTACGAGTTTCTTCGCGGTGTGAACGATTAACGAGTCTCTATCTCTCTCTCTCTTTCTTTCTTTCTCTCTCAAGTTGATGACTTAACGCGTTTTACGAACGAGATTTTCACGCACATTTCGTATTATGCATAGGTTAAATATTTCGTCGAACAGTCAAATCCTTTATATCAATCTATCTCGTTTTCTTCCTATCTCTCTACATCCCCTTCTGTATATACTTATTTACTCGTTTATAAAAAAGAAACTAAGACATATACGGTCAAATAAAATCCCTCGTTACACGCGATTCTCTGGCGCATATAAGCGGGCTTTTGGAACACAACGCTAATCAACGTGTTTCTATGTTCCACGAGTAGTACCTACTAACATTATAATGCCAACACACGATTCTTCAAAGAGTAAAGCTCGTAACGAATTTTTATCTACGTTTTCAACGCAATCCCATCATTTGCAATTATAATTTTAAAATGGAAAAATAAAATAAAAAGAAACAGAAGATAAAAGCCTTTGTTTCTCGTACAGATATTCTTAATCATTTGTAACGAGGATTAGTCATGATTGATTACGACGATCTTGAAGTTATAGAAATTTTATGATTTATATATTTCTTCTAGGGTTTGGTTTGAAGCTAATTAATTGTAAAACATATTGCAGGGGGGAAAATTCGTAAATTGATTAATATAAAATATGAATTTGTTTTCTCTCTCTCTCTATGTTTCTTTATGATCTATTTTTGATAGGTTATAAATTGTCATTCTAAAGGTGCTTAGTTTTTTAGGATAAACCACCTTCTTCTACACGATTCTACTAGGATCTAATTAAACGTCACCGCGGAAACTGTCGTTATAGCGACAATCGAGGAAATCCAATTTAACCCGTTAACGAAGCATCGGTTCGAATCAGCCAACGAATCGGCATGATCGTTCGTGACTACGCGAACCACATTCTCTTTCCCTCTGGAATACAAAAGTTCTTTTCGAAACTATATCAAAATAAAAACTTCTTTGTTCGAAGAATATTTCATTATAACGAATACGAATAGAATAATTGTTTTTTTCAATAAATAATTATGAAATGTTTCTAATTATCGACACAAATTATTGAGACGGTCTTGTTGTTGATTAATACGATACCTCGAGCATATTGAATTTAATCGTAATTGAATAATATTAATAATGAAATACACTTACGAAACGTTAGAACAATAAGATTCAGAGAATATTCCATTTCCAAGAAGATAAGGAATACTAGGATATCCGGTTGATTAAAACTCGAGCTGAAAGCAATTGTCTCGTAACAGATGATGATAACTACTAGTCGCGTACTCGTCGTTTAGTTTCGCTCCGTCATTCGAGGATGATCAAGAACGATCGACCGGTTCGTCCCTCGGTATTACGGTCTTACGAGTTTTTCCTTACCAACTTCTTCCGCGAACTCGGAGGAAGAAATCGTAAATGCTCGGCACGACTTTCCAACTTGTCTTGGAACTCGTTCGGAAGTCAAGAAACGATCGGAGAAATAATTAATTCGCGCGGCTCCATTCGTTCTCTCTTTCTCTTTCCTTTCTTTTCTTTTCTTTTTCTTTTTCTTTAACACGACGGCAGAAATTTATTGTTAACCCTCTATAACATCATTTAACTTTCAAGTTATTCTACCCGAAGTATCTTTTCTTTATATCCTATTTAGTTTTATTACTATAATTTATTTTTTTGTCTTATATTAAAACTATATTTTAAATAGAGGTATAATCATGTCCTATTAAAAGATAGATACCGTGTTTTATTTGCAATTATAAATTTGCGCGTTCGGGCATTTTAAAGAAACATTATTTTTCGAAGTTATCTTATCCGATTTTGTCGATGTTAAGCATTGCATGAAATTTGGAAAACCCAGATAAATTTAATTTCCTTTTGGAAAATTTGCTTGGGAATAAATTGGAAAGAAAAAAAAACAAAATAACAAAAAAGAGAAAGGAGAATAAAAGCCTGTGGAACGTCGTAGTTCGTCTCACGTTTTAGTATCGACCGGGTCGCTTTTGCGCGCTGTAAAATTACTCTTCCTGGATCGAGCCCTTCTTGGTGAAGCCTTCTCCGCCACGTCATTCTATAGGACACGTAGGGTTACCTTGTGTCTACAATAATAGAAGTTTTCTATGTAACATTTTCTTTTATAGAACTATCCAGTTTCATGTCGAAAATATATTCTATTCGTTCTGTCATAAGAATTAATTGAACTAACAATAAGTTGAACGTAAATAGCTCTATCTCCCACGATGATTCAAAATTAATTAAATTTAATTCGAAGATTTCATCTAATACAAAAACAATTGTAGAAAATCTCAAGTTTTACGTTGTTCTGTTTGTTTCGTAATGTTTCTGTTTAATCCGATTTATATTTAAAGAATTATTTAATTAATATTATTTCAAATTTGTATTTTAATTTATGAATTTAAAATGAAATTATGGTTGAGTAATGTTTAGTAAAATAAAGATCACAAAATTACGGGATCTGGGTCAATTTCAGCATAATTTGGTTTGATTTATATAAAAAACTAATTTGATGTTGTTATTTTATTAAAAATAGGATGTAATTTTATACAAAATAAATTCTTTTTTTTCTTTTTATTTGAAAATTAGATTGAAAATATTACATCGATGGTTTAGAATACTATGATTGATCTAAAACATTAATTCTATGTGGCATTTAACCAGAAAATTATATTTAATTCTAGATCATAGTAAGGATAATCCCCTTTTGTCTTTCTCATTCTAGCAACGTGTCCGCGAAACAAGATTCTTCTCTGTTGCACGCTTAATTAGGATGAACGAACTTTTTAATCAAGGTAGAAAAGGGATTCCAGAGAAACATCCTAAGGCGTTTATACGTAAAAAAAAAAAAAAAAACAAAAAGGTGAACAACACAGTAGAGACGCGGAGTATAGGATTACGAAATAAAAATGAAAAACGCATTTCATAGTTGGAGGATAAACGAACAAATGGAAAAAAAATGGAGTGGGGAAAAAAGAGAGAAAGAGAGACAGATAAAGAAAATATTAAATTAATGGTGAATCATCGAAGATAAGAAAAAAATTACGCAAAATTATGCGGACAATTAACACACGAGCAAAGATATATTTATTCGGTTTGGGATTAAAGAGATAGGATAACTTTCAATCTAATCTTGTAGCACATATATGTGTAATGTATAAATATATCGTAGATAAAATTAACGAGAAATAAAAGAACATATAACGCATTGAGATGTTTGTTTACTTTACAGAAGGAAGCGCATGGCATCCTCACGGATATGTCACGCGATAAACCTGAAGAGCAGAACAACAAAACTTCTCCTCTCTCCAGCAACCTGTCTTGAATTGATTATGCAACGCATATCAAAAGAAAAATATAACTAAATGTAACAAGAGAGAAAGAGAATATATAAAAATAAGAATTAAGAAGGAATACCCTATCGATCCTTATTACTCAAACTGGATAATAAATACACCCACGCAATTAGGACACCGAAAAAAAGATAAGAAATTGTAGAAATAAAAATAACAATAAGATAAACATAAACAAAGATTATATAATGGTATAAAATCCAACTGTGTAAACTTACCGTAAACAGCTCGTTTAAATTTAAAGAGACGCGATTGCGGGGGTGAGGAGAGCCAGGATGATTCCAGCCTGATTCAAGTTGAGACACCGAAACGAGTTCTTCAAAATCTCCCTCCTCTCTGCTGTTTGTCGGACATCAAAGATTTACCGTTCCAACAACAAAAATAAGGTGGAGGGTGAGCAGGGTGAAGAAGAGAATAAACGATCAACGTTTGATCCTTGAGATTTCTTTTCTTTATGATTTGATCTTTTTTATTTTTCTTTCTTTGTCTATCATCAAATTTTGTTTTTTCTTCGACCACTTAAAACAACAGTAACACGATACACTTGTTTCCTTTTTTATATAAATATCTATCTTCGATTAATCTCTTTGAATTGCTTATCTTTCCTTTCTTTTTTATTCAAATTTTTATACATACGATTATAGTTGCCATATTTGTCTTTATTTCTTTTACAATGACACAGTGATAACACACGCGTGAGAAAGAGATTAAAAATGACGATGACGATGACGATGAAGACGATGATAACAACGAACAAGGGCGACGACGAAAACGAGATATATCAACGCGAGGAATCGGACAACAACAAAAGCTACGATTGGTTGGAACGCACGCAGAAGGAGCACGTGTCGCGTTGTAAAGAGAGATGGTAGATCATAGGAAAATTAATTTTGTATCTGTGTTACGAATGAATTGAACTTTAAAGAATGTATTAAGAAACTAGTAAGAAAACTTTAACTGCAGAGTTTCACTTTTGAGGTTATGTTCGAGCATCTGGCGTCCGTTCTGGCTCAAGTCGCAACTCGATCGTTTATGTTCTCCCTCCTTTTCCTTTCATTTTTATTTCTCTGTCTCTGTCTTTTCTATCTGTCTGTTTAGATTTTTCTTTTCTAGTGGTTATCTCGAACGATAGAATGAAAAGAAAATGTCGTGATGGTTAGGACGTATAACAAACGACCGAATAGGACGAAACCAAAGGAATGCGTTATCGAATGCAACGCGAGTTTCTGTGGTTCTGGTACTGCTGCTGCTGCTACGTGTCTCGTCTATCTACCTCTACTTCTCTCTCTTTCTTTTCCTCTATTTCGTTCTCTTTCTCTTCACCACGGGAGAACCGGCGAAAAACTGCGAGAAAATCCAGCCATGCTAGCTGCGCGACCGGCGTCGGACTGCCGCGAACATCGGAGCGGGGATATTCGCTCGAGTGGCATCGTCCGTTTCTATGTGTTAGTAAAATCCTCCCCACTCTTCAACATCCACCAACACTTTCTCACCCCTCTCTCACCATCACTATCTTTCTCTCTCTCTCTCTCTCTCTCTCTCTCCCTCTCTCCCTATTTCTCTCACACGCAGAGAGTGGAACGTCGACGACGATGACTACACTAACACGACTAACCAACCCTTCGCCCCACAACACCCCCACCAATACTACCACCACTCTCCTGACTACGCACACAACATGTCCGTTCAAATCCCCACCACTTTTACACTGCACCCGAGTATACCCGACTATGCTCGTGGCTCCTGACGAAGTCATCCGAACGAGATGCAGTGGTAAACTTATTGAGAGCAAGAGAGATAAATCTACCAAAGGATTTGGCGCATGCGTTTATGGTTCTTTCGTGGCACGCGGTCGCACCCACCAAACACATGCATTTCTTCGCGAGCTTCGTATTGATGTAGTAGGTGCAATCGTAAGTTCAGGTAAAACCGATCGTAAGTTCAAGATAAGGGAACCCGTGGCTAGCTAATATTCGTTTGTCATTTTCTTTTCTTTTCTTTTTATTTAATTAATTATTTGTATATATATACAAATGACTATCTTATAATCTATAAGATTTACCAATTCAATATATACATGAAAATTTAAATAACATACTTACGCATTATCCGATACCCAGTAGAAAATAAACGTAACGCATATTGCATAAGTTACCCGATGCCAATGTGTTAACTGTTGATCGCGTTATCCATATAAATCCATTTGGTAATTTAACGGAGATCAATCGGAAACTATTTAGATTAGGAAAAGCTTCATTTCGTCGAAGCGTGAAATACGAATATGCACGTTACTTTATTTATTATTACTGACAAGAGAGAAAGATAGAATATATCGTATAAACGTAATGCAAAATTATAAGATATACAACAATATTATTATCTCGCATGTTTAATATTACGAGATCGATCGATAGAGATATCAATCAAAAAAATATATATAATGCAAAAGGAAATCGTTGGATGATAAAACGGTTCGATAATAATTTTGTTTTGTTTTGTTAGATTTTAAACGAGTAACACAGAATGATTACAATATGCGGAAAAAGCTCGTCCAAGAGGTAGATTTCTCAATTTGAAACATTTTCACGTTTAACTCGGCGAGTAGGTGAAACTTTATTTTCCTTTTAGAAAACATTTTTCCGTTTTTCTCATTGAAAGCAGTGAATTTCTGTCGGCGTTCGTTGAATTCTTGAAGGCGATGCTATTCCGAGTGCAGAACGCGAATACGGGGGCCCGCGATACGAAAAGAAGAGTCTCTGAAAATGGTGGCTCCCGTCATCATCACCACCACCACCACCATCACCACCACCACCACCATCACCATCACCACCAACACTCCGCGGAGTTAACTAATGAATTCCGACGCAGTTATATCCCGACGCATGGCTCGACTGCATTTCGAGGTCTTATCGTTGGCTGGAAATCAGCCTGCTTGGCAGATGTTCGCTAAAACCTCGACCTCGCTCTTCTTCTCCTTCTTCTTCTACTTCTATTTCTTTTTTATTTTTTCTTTTCTTTTCTTTTCTTTGCTCTTCTATTACTCTCTCTCTCCCTCTTTCTTTATTTCTTTCTTTTTTGCTCTCAGCAGCACCATCAGACAGCATCACCTTTACCTACCTTTCTTCATCCAAGGAAGAAAGTAACAACTTAAGACGCTAAGTGCAACCTCTTGGAGGATGCAAAAAGCAAGTAACATCGCGAATGCACCCTCGAACCACATTTTCCTTACGTCCTTTTCACGATCAACGGTAAGCTTCTTCAATGCTCGTCGCGACCGAGTCCAAACGCTGTTCTACTTTCTTCCTTTCAAAACTGAAAATTTCTTTTCTTCTTGTTTCTCCTTCTTCTTATTTTTTATCCCCCGAAAAGTTTGCTCTTTTATTAATCGATAATGAAAAAAAAAACAGAAAGAAAGAAAAGTTATTATTTATCATTGCAAAGTCTATTTGTTTTATTTCGAAGTAAAGGTAACAACAAGGATGAGAGATGCATAGGAAGAGGATATGGGTTTTCTTCATCAAATTCTCCAGGAATAATAATTTACTCGATCGTGATCAAGTTTACTTCATTTACTTGAAATGCTAAAAATATTATATTTACGAGATAACAAAATATCTACCTTTGGTAGTGGTTAAAAAATACACCTGTGATATTAAATTCCAACGTTTTCTTCTTTTCTTTATACGGACGAACAAAAATAAGGAAAAGTACATAGAAAGAGAGAACGTTGTTCGTAAAAATAAATCGAAAAGGGGGACACGTTTTAACATTTCTTTTTTCATTTCTTATCATATTTTTGTGTCGAAACTTTATGAGGAAATGTACTGGCGTAATTTTTTTTTTTAAATCATAATGATAAAATATTCTATGAATTTGCATTGGACGAATCTACAAATTATAAAGTTGTTCGATAAGAACGAAACATAACGGGGGGCGCCAAAGCCCCAAAGCTCATCAAACTCGATGAAAAAGAATTTTAATTCATCGTCTTTCGGATTGTTTTCAGTCTTACTAGTTTTCATCATCCAATTAGCATATTGCTAGCTTTTCATACACCGTTCTTGCCCGGCGCTTGAATTCCGATTGTAATTTCCGCATTTGTTTCCGAAAGCTTTCAAGTTGGACGATTCGCATTGAAAGAAAGAACCTTTTTCTTCGAGAAGCTTGCAGTAGTTTTCTTTCTTTCCTTCTTTCTCCCTGAAGGATCTATCCCTTTGTTTTTTATCGTACCACGAAAGGGAGAAAAACAGAATCTCATAAAGCTAGTTTTAACAAACTTAACTAGTTTTCAAATCAATGATATTTTTCATTGATATTAGCTTAACTCTACGATACTCTCGTTGTTTTATTTATATGCAATTATTAGTTTCCTTTAAAGTAATCTTTCTTCTTTCGTCAACCACTTCGTTGTTTTTATTATTCCATATCGTTGATATAATGTATATCGATTGAATGTATTTTGTTATTTCTGTCAGGTAACTTTTCAGATTTTGTACCTTTTAATCCATCCGAGAGAGATTAAGGGATTCTTTTATTCTTCTTGACCTGGAATAATGACGGTCGAAGTACTCGACTTTTAATTCTATTTCATAAAAATTTTTGTGTAAAGTGCACAGTATCGTAGTTTTAAAAGTACACTGAATGCGGACGGCGACGGCCGACTCTCTCAAGTTTCGTTCCAAGAACTTTCAAGTATACCTGTTTCTTCCGGAGTGTACATAAGCATATTTCTTCTTCTTCTTCTTCTTCTTCTTCTTATTCTTTTCTCGTCTTTTTTTCTTCTTCTTCCTCGGCCGAGTTTTACGAGGGGAAATGAAATTTTCTTCCACTCGACCCTCGATGATACAATCACGTTTCACCTCGGTAGAGTAACAGGAAATTAAATTTTTTTTTCCTATCTGTTTGCCGCTTTTTTTCTTTCCTTTTTTTTCTTTTTAAATATAATATGTACCACTAAACATAACTTAACGTAAAGCTCACAACGTCGGTGTATCTACGTGAACTTTTAATTACATCTTTCTTCTTCGGTCATACGATAACGATCCTATCATCCTCTTGGACAAAAAATAAAGAAACTCATTTGTATTTTAAGAAGATAATACCATTTTTACAAGACAAATTTAACAATTTACTCATTTACTTGTAGCTAGTATATAATGCAATTATTATTTATATTAAAGAATATATTAACTTTTCAATCTGTGTTTCTCATAATTAAGTCTTAAAGGGTATCACGAGTTTCATAAATTATTATATTGCAACGGATAATGAGAATTACAAATAATCAATTACGAATTTCTAAATAATTTGTTATCATTTCTTCTTTTTCCTGTAAAGTGGAGTAAAGGAAATAAGACAAACGTGTTTCTTGATTCAATAAAAGACTGAACCGGTTAGAAACATTTGTTCTAGCAAACTCCTAACGCCTTTGTCACGATAGACGATAACCCCCTCGTTTTCCTTTTATTTGTCTTCCTTTACTCGAAGCTTGGCGGTACCTCACGACGCTGGTACCTTCAGCATTCTCTTCATTGGGGGAGAAAGTACGAAGGACAATATGCGTGCCGACCGCTGCGAGACAGTCTGTTCTTTGTTTCTCTTAAGCCCCGACACATTTCTCTTTTCCCGCGAGAAACTTTCACGATCGCACCCTTTCTCTTCTTCCGTCTTCCATTTTAGCTTTTCACCGTAAGCAAAACAAAAAAAAGGAAAGTAAAAACAAAGAAAGAAATATACAAACGTTTCCACTTGCGAACGAACAATTTTTCGTTTCTGTTCTTTTTAGGGTTTTCGTCGAAAACAAAAACAAGAACGAAATAAAAAAACGAAAAAGGAAAAATTACTTTATCCTTTCACCTTTACCCTTACGGTTTTTCTTCCCCCAAAAATTTAGAGTAGACATTACTTACAAACGGTTAATCTCAAAAGTTCGATGATTTATGTTCGATCAGATTCGTAATGGAAGTTGTAATAAAAAGAGAAAGAAAAAAAGGGGGAAAGAAAAAGAAAAAGGTTGAAAATTTATCGGGTTAGAAAAATACAGTGAAATTCCATGAGAGTGGAAACTTGGAGAAACGGTCAAAGGACGTCTAGCGTAAATTTAATTTGACACCCGATATACGTTTCTTCCCTGTCCCGTTTTAGTAGTGTATACCCAAAATGTGTGCTGGAGCAAAGCTACAGAGAGAGAGATAGAGAGAGGAAAGAGGGTGGGAAGAACGTCACGTTAGGTGCTAATTAAATGCGTCCTTTGATACGACGCAAGGTTCGCGGAGAGAAGCTCATGTTAAACGAACGCTTGGTAATCGTCGTAAACGATCGATATCGACGAACCCCATTTCTGTTAGAATTGCTCGTGCATCCTCTAATAAAGCTGACCAATTTTAGAGGATACTCCTTTTTTTTTATTTCGTTAAAATAATTAGAAAAAAATAAAAAAAATAAAATAGAGATAGAGAGAGTAACGTAAAACTCATTTGAAAGGGGATCAATCGATCGTACTCGATCGAACGAAATAATGATTCACCTTTACGTACATAGGTACCAACCGATAATAACGTACTCGACAACACAGATGTATCTCTCTTCTAACGAGAGAAATTTCCTAGAAAATAGAATAGAACATTAGTGGATTGGAACAGATAGATCGGAACAAAAAAAAACAGTGTGCGCTTCTATGTGTGTGGGTATGTTTAGGACATATACGGATTTTCAAAGATTTTCACTTTGTCGTTCTAGAAGGGATTGTAAGAGAGAAAAAGAGAGAGTAAAATCCCTCCTTTACACGTTAGTGCGATTCTAACACTCCTAAACGTGTGGTATCGTTAAACGTTGCTCGATTAAGCTTCACTGCAAAGATATTTGTACGTCTCACGTATGCATAGATGTATTTGCACTAACGTAAGTGTGTGTGTGTGTTACGATACGTTAACGTAGCTTTGGTTTCCCCGATTTATCAACTAGACCCTATTTCAACCCTCTTTCTCTTGAACTTGGTAGACTGAACATTAGCGGCTACTCCGGATGAAAGCGTTGACAGTCTGCGAGCGAGAGAGTGAAAGACAGAGTTTGTGTATGTGTGTGTGTGTGTGTGTGAAAGAGAGAGAGAGAGAAGGTTAAAGTCTTCGTTCGCAATGGAACATTAACTAATTAGCTCGAACCGGTCTCTCCTTCTGGCAGCAGTTTCAGAGAAACTGACAGACGCTGCTCGGTTATCGGGAGGCGGAGACAGATTATGTTAGTTAGGGAGAGAGATGTAATTAAGTCCCTCTGACGCGGTTAACTGAGATCACCAACGAGGTAAACTAACTGCCGGCCTCTGCTGCGTTACCAATAATGTTATGAACTGAATCTACGATGGATCCGATACATAAGAGAGGAACGTAGTCAGATTATAAATATTTCCAATAAGTTAACCATATTCATCCATCTAAGTTAGTATTATTCCGTTAAAATAAATATTATTTATTAAATTATATTTTTTATATACCGTAATAATCAATTCGATACATCGACTTATCGTCAAAGAATAAAAAATGTTAAACTCTAATTAAAACTAACCGAGTACGACCTCGATTATATCATTCGCACGAAAAGGGAGAACTTTTCGATGTATATTTTTTTTGTAACTTTCTTTTTCTCCTCCATTTTTTCTTTTTTTTAATTCATGTAAATTATTCAAGCAAAACATCCAACCTTTTCGTAGTCGTTGAAAAATTTAACCCATAATGGATAGCCTTTCCAACCTTTTCGTGTCCATAAGTTTTCTATTCTTTCCGCGACGAAAAGGAGAAGTGGAATTAGACGGCTGTTCGACCCACTTTTTGGACGATAATTTAAAAGCCTCAAGGAAAACGAGCAGTGGTGTTATGTCAAGCAATAAGTCGACGTTTTCGTGGTCGCGTGACCATTGCGATAAATCGTATTTAACAACTTACGTGTATATATATAAGCATTTAGTATTTATTTCTTTGAACGTATTTCATCAACATTTTTTAAGTACGAGAAGAATTTACGATTGATCCGAAATTCGCAGAATAATTATACTTTTATATTAGTTCTTTTCATCTTTCACATCTTCTTCTTCTTCTTCTTCTTCTTCTTCGAATGACAAGAAAGAAAAATGGCTCTCGCATTTGTATCCTTCGAGATTGCGGGATTGTTCCTTCGAATAGTATCAACGTGAACTCTAAAGAGCAAGAAAAAGAAAAAAGGAAAAGAAAAAGAAAAAAAATAAGAAAAAGAAGGTACACTGTGTATTCGCGGAATGGGAATAGAAGGAAGAACTTACGGCCGTCTCGTGGAAAACTTCCTTTTCCTATCTCTCTATCTCTTTTCTTCTTCTTCTTCTTCTTCTACCATTTCAAGAAATCCGACATGGAGCCAAGGTGAGAGAGAAGGCTTCTGCGACTTCTTCGATACCACGTTGCGCGCCCCAGGATAACGATTTCTATTATAAAACGGCTTTCTCACGCATCACCGTGTGTCACATTGGACCTCCGACGTTAGCTTTGACGCTGACGTAAGCTGCTTTCTTCTGATTCTAGATTTTCTTACTATCCAAGCCCTTTTACTCGCGTTTATATTATTCCAAGAAAATTCCCAAATGTATCGCAAATTGATACGTTTTTCTTTTCATGGAAAAATACGTGAACGCGAATTTGCCACGTATTTTGGTAAATCCACAAACATCTCATGTTTAAAAGTTCAATATTTTGTTGTCAATGTTTATCGTATTCATAAAAAAAATTAATTTCTTTATTTTTCTTATCACATACGACAAGAAAACAAAATTCGAAGAAAGACCATCGACTCATCCTCTTATCATCGTTACCCGATACCCTTTCGATTCTATCATAAATCAAAGCTCGGTCCTGGTCTAGACGAAGGTACCAAACAAAATCCATAAATTTCCGCTCTGCCAAGCTCGTGGTGGTTTCCGTCAGAAGTTCTCCAAGTTCCGAAAGTAGTATTTCTGTGCTCGTGCCGCCACCCTCGTTCGCTTTCGCGACCTCCACGAACGAAGCATAAATAATGTTAGGGGTTGGAGGATACCATAGGAAAGAACAGTTGCAACGGAGTCTTCAAAGGAGTCAGAAGATTCAACTTGTGTCCTATCTCCTATCTTTTTTTTTCGTTTTCCTTCTTATGCGTTTCTTTACCATCCTCTCTCTCTTTCTTCGTTTTATTTCATTATTAGATAATATTATTATATTTATTAAATAATATGAACAATAAATTCTACTAAATAATTAGCATATCTAAAGGAAAATATTTATCATAGTAGAGTAATAGGCTAGCGAAAAATAGGGCAGCAAAGGGGATGCGTTTCCACGAAGCTTGGAAAAATTAGGTCAGACGAACGGACCTCTTGCCGAGTATACAAAAGTCACGGGAATATCTAGGTTGGAAGAAAATTGGCTCGACCAACTAGCTTTTCTCTTACGACGACTAACTTTTAGTTATCTTATGTTATATTTCGAAATAAAAATACTATCTGTTCCATTACCAAACTTGCACGCTTATTATTATTATTTTTTTCTTCTTTTTTCTTTTTTCTATTTAAAAATACAAATATTTATATATATATATAGATATTTCTTAGAAGGTCAAATATACAAACTCAATCCAATATCCGAGTATCGTAGCGTACAATCCACAATATCGAACAGTATTTCCTTTAGTTCGATATCGAGAGTATCTATTTCGTGAATTTTATCCGAAATCTTGGAATAAGCTTCCGTGGCATGCGCGATACAAACCAACCAACCAACCAACCAACCCCTTCTCTCCCCTTTTCACAAACCTCCTATCCTAGAGTTTTTCAACGTACCGTACTAAGAAGTTTTTTGTTTTCTTGTATCGAAACTCGAATAGACGACGACCGTGTGTCGTAGACGATAGAAACTAGACAGTCGTTGGAGATTTTCAGGTGGCGTTCCTATGAACTCGTGTAGGAATATTCTCTCTCTCTTTCTCTTTCTTCTTTTTATCTTCTTTGGCGAAATTCGATACAGGCACCTTGGAGAGACATACCCCCTGCTTTTGAGATCAAAGCTGATATCGGATATCGTCTATGAGGATGCGCTAAACTTGTACGTGTTTCAAGCTTTCACCCTTCTCCTAACCCCTACCCCCACTGCCCGTGAACCTTCTCTCTTTCCTCTTTCATCGTCTCTATCGGCATCTCCATATGGTTTCCCTTTGTTTTAGTCGATCCATTGAAAGAACAAGAAAGCTTTTCCGCATCCTCGCAGTGGTCGATCGCGAATTTCCTATCGAGCTCTTTCGAATATCTCCGTCTCTTTCTCTCTTATTCTCTTATTCTCTGATTCCGCGACGCGTAATGAGTTCCACGCTCTCTGACTTTACCGTCTTTTGTTCCGCATGATAAAAGGCCTGACGATTTCAATTAGGCCGGCCCGACAGTCCTGGGGAAATATCGACGAGAACTGCCCCCCGGTGTCGCGTTTACCTTTCACGCTTTTCAACAAATCGAACGTGGAACTTGTGCCAGACCAATTTTCCACACCAAGCTCCTGTATCTATCTATCTATGTGTATAAACTACCGACCAAGAGTTTGGAAATCCTACGTAAATTCGAAGAAATCGCGACGTGTATTTTTTTAAAATAAATATATACATTTAGAATAATTTTATGTTGATTAAAAAGAAACCTAATATTAGAACATTGAACAGATTTGAAATTGACTTAACTCTAACAAAAACTTTGAATATTGCGTGCGGTAACGTAATCAATCGATTTTCGGTAATCGGGCAAAGCTTCACATTGCAGGTGCCCGGTTAATGACACGAACCAAGAAATTCTCAGGAGTATCGATTCTAGACACTTCGTATTCGCGATGAAGATGAATCCGTTGTCTCCGTTGAACTTGGTTATAAGAGAGATAAATAGATAGAAAGAGAGAGAGAGAGAGAAAGGTATAGAGTTTGCGTAATTCATCAATGTAATTAAACTCGTGCATAGCTAACACTACGAGGTTATCTAACCACGCTCCAGTTCTTAATGGTCCGTCAATTTTAACTCATGACTTTTGCACGAGTCTATAACTACTTACGAATTTCAATGGGGTGAGTGAGTGAATGAGTGAATGAGTGAGTAAGTAAGTTAGTAAGTAAGTGTGTTAGGTTCTAAAATCAGGATTTAGGAAATGCGACGAAGGTTTTTGAGGTCAACTCGTATTTCTTGATATGGTTCAATTTGTGACATTACTAATGGCTCCTGATAAGAAATATATATCATGACATTTGAGAGAAGTATCGATTACTATAATGTCGTTGGCTACGTTTTTCTTCTTTATTCTTAACATTTTAGACGATATCTTACATTACTTATCAATGCAATATCTTAATCCATTTCTTCCATACAATTTTATACGTGTTTCTTTGTCGCGTTACTACTACGACTATTTTAACGTCATACAGTTACAGTATGATCCTAATCACACGGTGGTATTCCTCTGTGTGTAGGTCATTTTATTTCTCCAGACGTAGAGGAGTCTCTGAAAGCGGAATGGACTTGTCGTGTACCGCCCCTGGCCTTTTTCCTTCTTCAACCCGCTTCTTTCCTTTCGTGGTAACTTCGTCGTTCATCTCTAAGAGTAGTTGTCAGGCTACACTACACCCACTTCACGGAATAATGCGTTTCGGGGCTGGTTACGTGGGCAAAAAGAAAAGAAATCGATTTCAGTTTCTTTTTTCTTCCATTTTTTCTCTGTTTCTTTTTTTTCTTACCTACAAAATATATTAAAACGAGAAAAATGGTGGTAGAATCGTTCGGAAATGAAGTTAACGAAATCGTGTACGTATGTACAAAAATATTCATTCGTCTCTAAGAATAATAATCAAATTTAGATTACACAGGAAAATGAAGAAAAATATAATCAAAGGTGTATAGTATCTATTTTTGACTGATTATATCTAAAATTTGTGAAAACTAAGTTAACGATATCAGATGAGAATTTACGTTGTCTCAACTAGAATAGAACGTATCCCATTCGCAAGAACCTAGAGATTCGTAATCTAACTTCAAATTAACGCAGCCTAATTCTCGTCCAATTCCCGGGCCGTCGGTGAAGGCCCTCAGGGAGAAGCAACATAGAATGTCGTCGTCGTCGTCGTAGTCGTAGTAGTCGTCGTCTAGTCGCAATTCGCTAAAACGAGTTTCGATAAAGTTAACGTGCCGGCTACCCACCGAGCGACTCTACATTTAGACACTTAAGTAAGTTAACCGACAGTCAGCTACATTGCGAGATTCCGTTAGAATGTCTCTACGTGTGGACGTCTCTCTCTCTTTCTCTCCATCTCTTTCTCTTTCTTTCTTTCATTGGTTACATCTCCATTTCTATCTTTCGATGTTTACTTCGCGAAGAGTAAGCGCACACGCAATATCCGCATCCCTCTCGACAAACTCGTCGCACGTCGTGTCTGTCTCCTGCGTGCCAAGCTTTAGTTTCAAAAGAGTAAGATAGAAAGAGATGGAAAGAGAATGAGAGTGAATGAGAGAAAGAGAGATAAAGAGAGAGAGAGAGAGAGAGAGATTCACCTTCCGGCAATATGCGAAATTGGCTCTAAGAGGTAAATTGTGTTGACACGAGAGAGGAACGAACGGATCGATTGTTTGTTCTTCTCTTTCAACTTACTATACGTATGTATGTTTATGTATATATATATACGTAACTACGACTTGAAACTCTTCCGAAGAACGTAGTATTATAAACCGTATCGTCAAAGTAAAAGCTCATCGAGAAACGCTATTTTCTTCGGAGACATCTCTCGAAGGTCTCTTCCATCTCCTCTTGATCCTCCTTCTCGTCATCATCTACCTCTTCCTCTTTTTTTATTATTTTTCTTCCGCTTCTACTATTCTGTTCTATCTTTTCCGGAAACTTTTCTTCATCAAGGTGGACGGATTCGCCTGGTTGGATAATTTCCAGCTAGATTTTATATTTGTTTTCTCAACTTCTTACGAGCATAACATTCTTATTACATTGGTAGTACAAACAAAAAATAATAATAATGCTAATAGAAATTTGTTCATTCTTTAAATTTGTTTATGAAATTCTTTCCTTTATACAAAAGATTACTATTATTATTATTTTTAATAGTTCCTAATCACGTGCAGTTGCATTCGCGTGTTATTCTTTCCTACCTTTCATCTGGAGCTCATTAATATTTGACGAATACACAAGAACAGTGACCGAGTCGAAGTTAGTATCAACGTTTCCGTTCTCGTCCCACTGTAACAATTTTGAAAATTAACCCAAACGCGTAACGATGCTAATCGATTAATTAGCTAGCGGACAGTCGTTTGCGTCCAGCAAATCGTTCTATAGTTGTAAACGAGGAAGCAACGAAACATCGTTTACCAGGCCCGGTGATCTCCGTTAAAGTTTATAACATTCAGCACCGGGCAGCACACGGTGTACTACCATTTGTTCTACCTGCATTTACAATTCGAATGCCGCTAATCCTCATAATCGGTGTACTTGCAACGGTGTCATCCGTTTGGCTTAGTTACAAATTATTGTCGTTTATATTACGTAAGACTAAATGTAACGACTTATATAAAAGATTACGTGTTAGTTTCTTTTTTTCTTATTTTTTTTTCGTTTTCCAATGGGTAATCGTAAACTTTAAATTAATGTATCGAATAAAATAAGGATTTTTGTGCGGGTATCGTCGCGAGATATCGTCGAGAAAGGGGTTAGTGTTTAGTTGGTAATCGATTATTTACAAATGCGATCGAAGGAGGCAGTGTTCGAGAGCAGAAAAGATTTAAGCCAATCACTGATCAGCAATGCCATCCTGTATTGAAAAATTGAAGCGTGCTACGAATAAATATTTCCTCCGCGATGGTAGCTTAAAACCCGTATGAGAGAGGAGAAAACCGATTCGTAGGATCGATCGGTTTACAAACGATTGCTCGTCCGATCGGAAATTCATTTTTTGTAAATCGGTCGGGACGCGACCACGTGATGGGAAATATTTTATCTAGCCATCGTTGCACCGCACGATGTCTAAATACCCTCATCCACCGTGACGTTACTTGCCCGAACGATTCCACTCGCGGCCAAACGATAAATCTGATAATCGCTACCTGCTTCCACCTGTATAAATACGTATAACACTCCTGTCTGACTGCACGCCTGCTACCTTTATTCAACCATGATTCTCGTTACATTGTTTTTATTTTTTTTTAATAATAACCAATATATCTCACCGACGTCCAACGTTATATTTTAAATACGAAGATTAAAATAATTTTTAATATTATTAATCGTTCCACCGTGCTAACTTTGTCCAACGATGATTCTTCATTTTTCTTTATTTTTATGAAATAACAAATATTTTACCAAAATCCAACGTTACAGTTTAAAATACGAAGATTAAAATAATTTGTATAATAAATTATTGACAGTACGACGTGCTAACTTTGCTCAATGATTTCTTTTTCCATAAACACCAAAATTTTATCACCACGTCTTTTAAACATAGCGATAAAAATTATTTTCTGTTAAATTAATGGGTAAATCTTTTACAAGGATCGTATTACATATCCAATTTCTTTTTTTTCCATGAATCAATCTCCTAGAGAAAACGCAGACCGTAGCATATCCATTCATATGAAAGTACTTTTGAGTTGTTGTTTTTTTTTTTCAATCATGATCATTAAAACGCTTTGAGTCGGAACGATTATGAAGAAGAACCAGTTTCTTCAATAGCGAAGTAACACTTGTTTGAACAAAGACCATGCTTGTATCGTTTTATCTCATCACGTACCAGGAACTATATACTCGGAGATTCGTTGACTCGATTGACACATTGAAATATACATTAGGGAAGATAAAACGAATTGGTTTATAAACGCGAGTTATGCGAATAGTTGATTGACAATTTCTCTCACTACTCGTTGAATCATAATTTATTATTACACCGCACGTATACAACGAAATGCATTTGTAAACTTATGATTCGCGACTCCTAGAACTAACGATTTCGTTTGATTCCATTGGAATAACAAAATGAACAGCATCAAATGGGTTAGCCATCTCGCTAACATGCAAACATAGGATGATAGTACTGTTGACAGAACTTTCCTGGAGGAATATTAGCCAAACGTGGCACATTTGGAGATCGCGAATATGCCGAAAGCTTGATTATTTGAATTAATGGAAGAGACTTTCGATCTCTCGATAGAATTTAATGAATTTAAAATGATTCTCTTCCATTTTCATTCTCCTTCTCTCTTTCTCTCTATCTCTTTCTCATTTTCGCGATAAATTTGTTTCTCCGATAACCGTATATAATATGTATCAAACATTTCATTCCACATATTTTTCAAATAAACTAAATAACAGAACGAGTAAATAATACCTATTGTTTTAAAATTAACATACAGGAAAATTCGTAACATCTTCGAATTTAGTTTAGTTAGCTTTTGTTGGCTAACTTTTGTTATAATGGACCATCGAGAATCGGTATGAAATAAACGCTTGTAAACATCGACATTTCATTAAATTAAATCAGAATACGAATCGAATACGATGATCGTAGTATAAACGTGAATGCGTGTGTTTATCGCGACGTATCTTGTCACCATAATTTTTCTCTCTCCACAAATTTTTTGACGATTATAAAAAACCTTTAAACTTTATAATATTGTATAAATTAATGTAACTACGATTAAATAACGATCGAAAATATACACTCTAAGATTCAAAATTATCGTATCATAGATTTAAATTCGATTGAAAATTCGATGGATATTCACGAAATGTTTTATGGCATAAAATAATCGATTTTCTTAAGTGTTCCGTTACGTTTTACGAGAATGGTATAACACGTGAAATCAACGACGAATTAAATTCGTAGTAACGTGTATGGTATGCGATAAGTACGTATGATATACACACGGCATACACGAAATAAAATGTTATAGACTCCTTTCAGCTTCTTTATCTTTTTGAATGTTCGAAGCTATCTCGTCTTTTTTTCTTCTTCTTCTTCTTCTTCTTCTTCTCGTAAAGGAAAAGACTTTTTGATACAACTTCTCTCTATCTTTTTCTCTTCTCGAAGGAATCGAGAGTATCTATGGGTGTAGTTTCGCTATTATATCGTTCAGTGGCTCGAAGATGCAGGCAAATCTTTCGAGAAGGAGAGAGAAAGTAAAATAAGGAAAAAGGAAAAGGACAAAAGGGTGAATGTGGGATACATCAGTTCGTTCTCTCTCTCTCTCTCTCTTTCTTTCTCCCTTTCTTTTTCTTTCTTTACATCTAGATGCAAGCACGGGTGCCAATACGTGCTTGGGAACCGAATGTTACTCTCGTAGCTAGTGGTACTTTGGTCGCAAGCGCGTTCTTGTCTCCTCGAAAGTGTGCTACTTTATCGATATCGAACCCGACTAAAACTCCAACAGCTCGATCCTACTATCTATCGCGAAAAATCGCGACTATACCCTAACGACCGATCGTCCAATTCAGAATTTTTCCAGATATTTTCCTCCTTCTTCCTTTTCTTTACAATTAACGTCCCTATTCAATTAACTTTATTTCTATACAAAATTCTTCTATACGCCTTGAATACAAGTTTCGAGTTAACGATTTATTCTTATTTTTTTTGTATTTTTATCTGACGGTTAATCATTGCATTCAGAATCGTTAGATAGTGTTTTATTTTTTCTCTCTTTTCTATGATTGATCAATTTTATTCATTTTTGTAACAAAAAAAGAAGAAGAAAACATTCGGTTTTGTCTCTAAACGTACTACCTACGCAAATTTGTTTTTTTTTTTCTTCCTAATCGAAGATAATAATAGAAATATTTGAGGAATAATTGTTAATAGAATGAATTGATTTAAACTTTACTCACGTGCGAGTATCGTGAAGTATTTAGCCGGGCAGTCGATATAATGGCACCAATTCGAATCCAAACTATTTTGCTTCACAATTGAAATTCTAGCTATAGAAGTTGTGTGAAAGGCTTGCTAGAGAGTTGGATGGTACGCATGGAAGGGTAGTTCATAGCTATCGAATCCTCTATAGTCTACAGATTCTCCTTTCCTCGAATGTGTACACGTACGACTTGTTTCAAAATTCAATTTTATATATCGCGTTATACTCTTGTGGTAATATATTATATTTATATGAATATATATATGTATATGTGTGTGTATATACGTATATACATGTAATATGTATAAGCTTGTGTCCAGTAAATCCATTAGAGTAATTAGAAAGCAACCATACGAGTGTAAACGCATTCGCAATGGTCTTTAAGTTTAAACGGGAAATGTAATTGAACGTCCTACTGCTAACCCTTTCGTTTCCATTTTACGCAAGAAGCCCAAGTGGATGCAAAAGAGAGAATTTAAACGAACGATACCATTTCTATGAAATTACGAGAATTTACTTGGAAATAAATTAAATCGATAACGTGTTCACGAGAGACGAGCCAGCCAGAACAAGAGAAATAAGAAGAAGAAGAAGAAGAAGCAAAAAAATGAAGAAGATAATTTTTTTGAAAAGCTTTTCGGTAAATTACATTTTAATTATTCACAGGTTTATAAATATCTTTAAAGAATAATCGCGTGTTTCTCATCTGTCGTTTTAAACCAAAAAAAGAAATTATCTGAAATAGAACGAGTGTGTAAGTTTTGAAACTTAGTTTTCCGTGTCGTAATATTTCGAGGACGATTATTTATACCAAAGTTGAAGGAACTTAGTAGAGTTGAGTACGAGTTGAGTTATTGTTAATAATAGTTTCAATGTTAACAGAACAAAGTTTACGAGAACGTCTTTACTTCTTTCTTTTTTTGTATTTTACTTTTTCTTTTTCTTTAACTTTTAAACCCCATTGTTTTCTCCAATGAAATCTTTTGCCAAGGGTAGTGAGTATACCCTATGTAAATACGCTTCAAATAACACTTACTATTCCACGAGTATAGAGGAAGTTTGGTAACGCTGTTATAGCGTGTGAATGAAGTACACGAAGCAACCCCTAACGAAGCAAACAAAGATATTTGACACCTGCTAACTCACGTTTCTAGCTTTTCTATCTTTACCATTCCTTTTTTCCCCTTGTACGAACCTACGGTCATTTTTTTCGGATATCGTAAAAATAAAAAAATTCTACCTCGGTTTCGACAGGCTTTGCCAACAGGCGATTGTTCGTCGACCATGAAAATAAAGAAGGAAAGAAAAAAAATGTATGTATATGTGTATGTGTGTGTGTGTGTGAAAGAGAGAAAGAGAGAGAGAGAATATTGATCGAACTCGCTTCACACGGCCGGCCTCTGTTCGAAAATACTCTCTTTGTCTTTTTATCTTCGATGTTTCATCTCGGACTCGTGATCGTAATCCGATGTAAATTTTTAATCCGAAAAGCAGAGAATCCACTGAGGTATGATGCGCGAATCGTTCATCAAACTATTTTATCTTGAAAATACTTTTCTCTCTCTCTCGCTCTTTCTCTGTTTCAGTGATTGAAGAACGATTATTGCAAATATATCTTTATTTTAATTATTTTAATGAAATTAGAAATTTCATGGGATAAAGTAAAGATCGTATTAGTTTCAAGTTTAATTAAATGATGGAATTTAATTATGACGTTTGAAATTGATCAAAGAAATAAAATAAATTCATTCGAAAGCATTTCTAGGTACCACCTGGTTCCATATACGGTACAATAGGCTTATTAAAAAGTTCGATTAAAAAATATATCCAATCAAATATGTCATTTATTTATTATTATTATTATATAACACGAAATAATAAATAATAAAATCTAAGAATATTATTTAAATTAAATACGAGTAAGTACACTTCTATTCTATTATAAAGTAAGAGTACACTTACAATGAATTTACGAAAATAACAAGAATTTTCTCAATTGATAGAGTAAGAAAACATTTTCTTCTTCAATCGAATGGCTTATTCGGGAAAATAACTAGAAAAAGAAGTAGAAGAAGAAGAAGAAGATAAGTTTGTATTCTGTGGAAAAAAGGGACAATGAAGAAAAGAATTTTATGATGTGGTGGCTATCGAAAGTAGTAGTAGTAGTAGTAAATAGTAAATATATGAGTACTACAAAAAGAGCCCTTTTCGTTTCTTAGTGAAAAGGGGCCGAGTGGGGGGTTGGTTTTGAGGGGAAGTGGAGGTGGAGGTTGATAGGCAACGCAGTGATGCGGTGAAGCTCTTCCAATTTAAAAATACGAGAAAAGGGGTTGCGATTTGATTCAGGCTTCTCCGAGCCAATATCGAATATCTCGAAGGTAGGGAGCAACGACAGAGGATAAATCGAACGTAAAGCGGATCACCCGACCGGTATCGTATAAACTCCATCAAGGGAACACCGAACGAAGCTTTCAATTTACCTTTACCAGAGATACCCGTTTGCATCCAGGTTGCCTTACCGATTATAGTTTACCGATGGTCACCACAAAAAGAAGTCAATGAATGAGAACTTATTAAGAACAAAATGACATTTACTCTATCCGATCTCTCGGTTCACGATTAAACCTGTAATTCGATCTTTATTTTATCCTATTTTATTGTTTTTTTAAGATTTAATTAATGAAAATGACGATTGAGGAAATAATTCATTCGTTTAAGGGGTTTTTTAAAAACCACCGGTCCTATTTACGATACAATGGGCTTGTTACTGTACAAAGTTAAATTAGATATATTTATGTTGAATTAAATATGAAATATATTATTATTATTATTTTATATATCTCGCTTTTGATGTAAATTAAATACAAATTTAAAAATAACACGAGAAACTTCGTTCGTGAAAATAGGAGAAGAAGTAAAAACAGTATTCTATGTTTTTCAGATACATTTACAATGTTAGATTTAAACGTTTTACACGTGTATCATATTCAAATTCATATACGTGAAACGTTTTTATTTCAATCGTAACATGTAAAAGAGATTGCCGAAAGGGAAGATTGAAAATAGCAAATATTTTGCAAAATATCGTTCCTTTGAACTTGTAACCATTGACAGTATTATACATATTAGAAAAAGTAATGGTAAAGTTGCTGCAAATAAAAAGGGCTGCTGACCTTCGAAGCGTATATTCGTATTCCCTTGGGGAGTAATTCGTTCAAAGACAAGTCGCTTCTTCTCCTTTTTTTTCCTTACGAACTCGAACGTTGTCAACGTCGTTCTATTCGAATCGAAAATCGATTTACTTCCTTCTTTATCTTTTTATTTCTACGATTTACTTGTTTGTCCATCGTTACAAACACAAGTATCCTTTTGTACTTACGTATCGAATCGTTTGTACGAGTTGCGCCCCGTTCACTGGATAGATGTAACAAAGCTTCCATCGGGTATACACCAATGAATTATGTAACAAATAAAACTATTTTTATAATTTTGAAATCTATCGAAAGATTATTTATTTTATTTTTTGTAAGTTCGTTAAAAGGATCTTCGAGAAAGTATATATTTTTCTTTCTAATAAATATTAAACTAAAATTATATTAAAATTTTCATTAGCTAAACTTTTTTAAGAAACATAATCGAAATAAACTGGAATTGTCCTAGTTCACGTAATCAAAGTACCCTATCACCAATATTAGTAGTCGTCTCAACGTGTTTAATCGAGGAACGAAGTAAACGTGCTTGCACAAAGAAATTCCACGCTTTTCGTGAGTCCTTAGAACCTTTCGATGGACCATTTTCCTTTTCCTTGTTTTCACGCGATATCTCGAATCGTTGAAACCCGTTAGACGTTGGAATGTCACGCGCTTTCAAATTTTCTTCTCTTTCGAGATTCTCTCTCTCTTTCTCTCTCTCTTTCAAAGACACTCCTTGGAATTTTATTCAGCTAGCAATAAGAAGTAACTAGAAAATATTCGAACCCCTAGTTTGTAAAGTTCTTTCTAACAAGGAGACTAACCATTTTACTTTCAAGAATTTCATTTGATTAGCTTCCTAGAAATGAACTGAAAACAAAACAGCTAAAAGAAAAAAGAAAATAAAAGTAAAAGAATATAAAACTAATTTAATTCAGATATTGAAAAGTTAAAGAAATGTTTCTTATAGATTTAAAAACGATTGATATTATGAGAAGAAATAAGATATTTATTAAGAATATCTATAGAGTTTTCTTTTAAGAAGATCTTTCGAACTTTCAAGATTTTTCAAAACTTGTCTCTCTCGAGTTTTATCGTATTTCAAAGTGACCCTAACTACTACTGTCCAAGGGATAAAAAACGAAAAACAGGTAGAAGGGATTTTCGGTTTTGTAAGCAGGGAAAGGTATATATCTTTCTCTCTCAAATCGATGAAGGGTAGGGGGTTTGTGACGTTAACTTCTGGAACGTGTTCGAAGAACATTTCGATTGGAGGAGGGTAGGAGTGGGTGAAAGGGTTAAGGTAGAAGTCGAAACTTGTTTCTGCCGATGATCCACGTGACGGCAATGTTGAAAACAAAACGGAAACGATGGGCACACTGTGCTTTCCAATTTTTACGAAATATTTCGAATGGATGCCAACAAACCTTTTACGAACGTGATATAGATTTTATTCAATATACTTTTTTTCTTTTTTATTAATAATAGCAATTACCCGGCATGACGATCACAATTTTACAACGTACTTTTCAATATACTTTAGCGAAAGTAAAATTTTAAAGAAAGAAATAAAATGTTCTGTAATTTTTAATATGTATATGTATTGTAATTAAGGTTATCAGAAAATTCAAATACGTTAATTATTAATAATAATTTAATTATAATATTATAAATATTATAATATTAAAATTATAAAATTAATTATATTATTAATTATATTATTTGCTTATTGATTATTTAAATATTAAGAAATAAAATAAATACCTTTCATTAGAAATAGATAACAGCTGTTCAAAAGTAGGTCACTGTTGAGAAGAGTAGGTCAACGATACAAACGCTGGTCAGCTGTACAAAAACATAGTAATAATCCCATACGTACTGAATGTATAGAAAGATAGGCGAAAGTATTCGTCCGAGTTAAACTAGCTTAACATCGGTACTGTGTATATCTCTCACTAAATTCTAAGAAATTCGTTACATATGAAATACACATAAAAAAACATTCCTTAACTACCGGCTTAGTTGAGCGTTCAATGTTTTGTTTACGTTCGGTACTCCCCGTCGTGCCTCAGCCGTTGTCGACAACCGAACGTTGTCATTTCATCGTTTGATTTGTATTTGACCTTCGTGTATGTTCGGTACCTTTCGATTGTATTCGTAACTACTTTTCATAATAATCGATAGTCTTCTTCGAGCTTCGGAAGGTGAAACAATAATATTAAGAATCTGTCATTTATTTCGCGTCGCGTGTGAGTGTTTCTTTCCTATGCAAGTGAATATGCATACTTGTGCGAGTATATGTGTAGTGCTGAAAAGTGATATATACATGTATGGATACTTGCAGTTATGGATATGGATATAAGGACAAAGTACATCTAAACGTAAGCTGACTATAATTTTATACCTTTTTAACATTTAGCCGCTTGTGGTAGGTTTAGTATTAAAAAATCTAATAGGTAATCGTAACGTTGTAAAATTTTTTAATCGTACACTATATATACGCGTTCATCAACTACATTTTGACAAGTGATCGCTCTTTTATTTTTCTTTTGACATGCAATGCATCTCGATTTGCTGCGTAACTGAAGAAAACGATATCTTAAATAAACTCACACACACATACATCAAAGCATTTATAGTTCCGTTGTTTCTTATCTGACGTACAGATTCGCTCATATATTCTTTCTCTCTCTTTCTTATACCTTCTTTACCAATAATTAATGGAGCACATAAAAGAATCGTTATTAAATGATTATACCTTTACAAAAACTTTAGTTAACTTATAAAAAACATCTCACCATCATCACAATCGATTAAATAGTTTATGAATAAATATACAAACATTCATTTTTACATATAAAGATTATTTATTATCTATGGTTTTATTTAAATATAAAATATATAAAAAATTACTTAAAATACTCTTATTGGCTAATTCAATATTAAAAGATATACATACATTATATTTCCATTTCTTTTGATAGAAATAAAAATGTTGAAGCGAAAAGAGAACGGAGTAAAAAGTACTTTGAAGAATGAACGTCTAATTTTCGTTAGCCATTTTCTTAATTTAAACGTTAAACGTTTCTTCCTTTTAGAATCCAACCTTTCCATTCTCTTTTACGACCACGGTTGCTGATTCGAAGAGTCGGAGAGGTATTCGCGAAACGTGCCTGCGAAAAGACCAGCCCCGTCGTCTCCTTTTTGAACTTCCTAGCAACGATGTCGTCCTTTGTGATCTCTTTTCGGTTGGTACGCCTTCAGCTAGGAAATGTTCGGACCTAACGTAGATGTCAGTTACCAACCAAACCGGTGCTATACGTAATCGACCCTTCCTTTAATCCTATCCTTTGTGTTCTCTCCGTGTTCTAACCTTTGCCATCAGAGTAACGTAGAACTATTCAAACGTGTGCTACGCGAACAACTAAGAATTCCAACATTATTTCCATTATCTTCTTTGATACTTTCTATTTGTTCAAGATTTATAAAATACTATTGACGGTTTAAACGAATCACCCAAATTCACGTGGAAATTTAATTTAAAAAAAAGTTAACTAAACACACGCTTGGATTAATTTTCAATTATTTGAATGATCGTTAAAAGATTGATCAGATGATCGAAGTAGTCATTTAGATAGCTTTACTATTGATTTGATAAAAAAGTCGTTTTTCAAATGCGATTATTCGCGGATAAATTATAATCGATAAACGTGAAAAAAAGTTTTAATAAGTTGGTCAAAATCGAATATATCTTTGAACGGGAAGGTTTGTCGAAATTTCACAGGAGATATTCGTTCTATATAAATCTATATTTTTTAAAGTAAAATAACGTGTCTGTCTTTATTTCCTCTTCTCTCCCTTAGTGCTTGAGAGATTCTAGAGAGAAGAGGATTTATATCTCTTTCAGTATCGCAGCGTGATACTTCGAAACGAACCACTATCGAAGAAGCGCAATCTTTGTGAGATAAAAATCCGTCTTCCTACTTCACTTTTCTTTTTCTCGTTCCTTTTTCTCTGAGCCCTTTACTTTTAGTATCCTTGTACGGTAAACAGACATCGAACGAATTCTTATAGTCGCAAGATTTCTAAGTCTCTTTAAAGGAAACGAATACAATATAATATAATATAGAATATTGTAAATACATTGTACATTGTAGAAGAACAAAAAATAAAAGATATTACGTTTTAACATATTTTAAATTCAACAGTTTCAAATATCATTCATTTCCTGTCAATCTGTTTCTTATTTCTTTTTTTTACTTTCCTTATTTACGAGTTGGAGACATTTTTCTAGAAATACCTTCTCACAGTTATTCAATACTACCAAAAAGGTCACGTTTTTTTTTCCATCTTTCTTGGAATCAACAGCATAAGATTTTTGTCTTCTGTTTGATTCTTTTTTTGTGGTTTTTTTATTAGAACAGGTCATACATTAACGTTACTATCTATTTTCTGTCGACTTTAACAACGTGCATATTCCATATCGTGACAAATGTGAAATACAAATGGATCATCGAAGATACGTTAAATAAAAATAAGTAAATAAAGAAAAAGAAGGAGAAAAAAAGAGAGAAAGATAAAAATAAAGACGGAGTGGAAAGTCTATTTTATGTTAAACAGGTGATGCTTTGGTATGTCGTTTTCACACTAACCTGGATCGTATTCGAGCTATCTGAACATCGATAGAAAAGAAAAAGGGAAGTATTGTATATATGTAGATAAAATGGATAGAAGAAGAAGAAGAAGAAGGTAAAGTACGATATGGTGTTAGCGTGCTCGCGAATTTCGACGAGAATCGTTTTCTCTTTTCTTTCACGGTTTATCGTTTATTGAAGTCGATGTGTACTCGTTCTTACGAGACCTTTTCTACCTTTTACTATCACGTTTAGGATTAGTTTTGTTCTTTTTTTCTTTTTTCTTTTTCTATATAATTTCTTTATTTATTTATACAGACAATGAATTTAAGTAGACATTTAAATGAAAATGCATTTAATGAAAATTAAATCGAACAACGTTTTGTGGTTCAAAGTATTGTCATTAAAAATTCGTATTAATTTAAAATACTGAAATGATTCGTATTGTATTATCCTTTTGCGAGTGGGTACGGATCGATCGTAGAATTTTTCGGTGTTTGTTCGACTCTTGATTAATTTCTTTCTTTTTTTTTTATCGGTTAACTATAGAACACAAAGCTATTATTAAACAACGTCGAGGGTAAAATCGAAAAGCAGAAAGAGTGAAAGAGAAAACAGTAGAAAAGGCTAACGGTTGGTCGACGTTAATTATCGTCGTTTTAATCGGACCAAGAGTTTCAAGCATCGCACCATTGAATGTGATTCGCTTCACTATGATCTACGAAATTCGTGCCAGTACCATTGTTGTTTTCGATTACGTTATCGATGATAACGGGAGAGTAGTTCCATGTAATTAAGTTATTCGTTAGGGGTGAAAAGAGAGAAAGAGAGAGAGAGAGAGAAGAAATAAAATGACGTATGTAGATATTATTAACCAACCACGAGTGTTGGATACTATAAAGGCTTATTAAACTAAAATTGATTGATTTTATCGATTGATAATATTCTCTTGGTAATATTATCAAAGAGATATGTATTATTGTGTTGTTTAAATAACGATCGTTTCAATTTCAACTCTCTCAACGATGCAAAATTTTAGAAAATTTTTTTCAAGACGTCACTAAAACGAACGAACGAACGAAGGAAGGAAATATGATGATAATGGTTCTTGAGAAAACTCCTAAGAGATTTGACGTAAGCTGATCGTCCCAACTTTTCGTTGCTATTACTACGAAGCAGCTTAATCAAGTGAACTTTGATTAATAGAACTAACATACTTTCGCCTCGTTTATTTTCCTTACGTTCGACGAGATTAATTTAAAACGGAAAAGAAGTACTCGTATGTTAGATAAAATATTACCATAGAGAGAGAGAGAGAGAGAGAGTTTTCGATAGGTTGTTGCGAAAGAGAAAAGTTTTACGTGTATAGTAAATCTATTTTGAATTTTTTGTTTCAATTCATTTAATTTCCTTGACATTTCATTATATTTATATTATTAATATTTTGGTAAAACGTGTAAATGGTTAATATTTTTAATAGATGCAGGATTTCTCATCAAAGTTCAAATATTAATAAAGCTTACGTATACGCTATTGTAAGTAATTATAAATATTTTATTTTTAATAACGAATCATTTCTTTCTCTCTCTTATTAAACCACACTATGAACACGTGAAAATGAAATATTGAATGATACATTAGACGTAGGGATATATTCGCATAAAATTCATAGTATATATATATATATATATCTACGTCTTAGAATGGAAGTTGTAGCATTGGACCGTCTAGGACGAAACTAAAGCAGTGCATACAAAACTCGCAATATGCCCATTCCCGACGGTACATTCAGCTAACCGCGGAAGACAAAAGCAACGTTAATATGTGCAAACTAGTGTGGTTGGTGAGAAACGTTCGCTGGACGCTTTCATGCTATAAACCTTCGTGCGATATGAAGAAAACTCCGATTTAAAATCATACCTGTCTTTAAATACTTGGTGTATTCAAGTTGGAAGAAAATATCACGAGAGAGTAGTATCACGTGTAGTTTTCAATGGCACGAGTAAACGGTTAAACGTTGAAATATAGATTAGGTATGGAGGTATACTATGTATTATACTACATTGCAATATATCGTCATCTACGGCCTTGCTAATCCTTCGTCCCTGAAACTTTTCTCTTTTCTTTTATTCTCTTTTTTTTTTTTAAGTCTTCTTACTTTACTTGGAATGTTTACCGTTCGTATAAAGAGTCATTAAATCGTATTCCTTTTTTATAAGTCTTGATATATTTTAAACTTTTAGAAAGATCTCTAATTCACTTCTCATGATTTAATACGCGTTAATAATAACCCATCTCTCTCTCTCTCTCTGTCTTTTATTTCTTTTATATTCTTTTGCATAAGACTTATGCGAATGGAAGAAGTAAGAGTTTTTATTTCGAATTAAAGAAGTTCGTTAAAACTGGCTAAAACTATGATCCAAGTTGCAAGAGGATTCTTACGCGTTATAATAGAAGAATTTTCTCTCGATGATATAACAAGATAGACTTTTTGCATGATAGAAACTCTCGATAAATGTTGGAAGGCGTTGTTCCATCAGCGAACAGATGGATATATTAAGCGTCGGACGCGTTAGCTCGAATAATCGTTCTAACGAACCGACTGTACTTCATCACTGCCTTCATCTTGATGTTACGCGAATGATAGCTACCTCCAACATTTTCCAAGAGGAGAATCTAAAAGGAGAATCACCGGCTCGAAATATAGGTATTACGTGCTCGCAAAAGAAAGAATGAAAGAAAGATAGAAAGAGAAAGCATTTCTCATTTGTTAAAGTGTCTTGAGAAACGCGTATAAAACGCGTTAGAATAGGCCCTACGTTTTCTTGTCTATCTCTTTTTTCCTCTTTGACGTATATATAACGAAGAATTTTTTTATCTCACAGTGTGGCCTTTTATTCCGTCTCAAAATAAAAATCCAAAATCTAAATTATCATTTAAATTGTACCCGGGGTTGAATGAATGGATGAATTTATTTTTTTGTTGGGACAAGCAAAGAGAAAGATAGTTAGTTAGTTAATTAATTTATACTCTTATCGTGTCTTGAATTTTATTTTCAAAATAAAAATCAGATACCTATACTCTATAGTTTAAATTATAACAGGTCAAATGCATTTATCTTCATTTTCTTTATTTTTTTGTCTAAAGAATGAAAGAGAGAGAGAATAAATTTGTTAATTAATTTATACACTCATTATTTTCTTTTTCTTTTATTTTGTCAAACTAAATCCCCACGCTAGAGTTTAGATTATGGCAGGTCCGATAATTCAATTTCAGAAAGAGATAATCAGTCTGTTAAATAACTTATTCGCATATTATGTCTTTTATTTCCTCAAAGTAAATTATATATCCTACGTCAGAGTTTAGATTTCAGCATGTCGAATTAGTTTATTTTTAAAAAGAGAGAGAGAGACAGAGAGAGAGAGAGAGTTTGTTAAATTCGAATAGACGAAGAAGGGAAAACAGAGTTTCCGTTCCGTATTCGAGTAGAAATCTCGTATAAGCGAAAATGTAGAATACCGACGAAGTATGCAAAGCAGCGGTGCAATTCGTGACGTCATTTCGTCCGACCCGGAACGCAAAAGGTATCTCGAAACGCGATTGTCTCGACGTCGCGTGCATAGAGGATTTCTCGGTTCGTTGACGCATCGAAATTCGGACGATACGATCTCGACCACGATTGCAAGTCGAATTGTTCGATCTCTCTTTCTCTATTTCACTCACACAGAATCATAAATACATACACGCATAGATTTACTCGCTCCCTCCTTTATCTTTCTTCGCACTATTATCGACGCTTCCGATCGTATACGAGAGTTTCATTCGTTTCAATGATCTCACGAGGAACGCTCGAAATGCATTTACGAATCGTTCGAAATTTGTTCTTTTTTTTGCTTTTTCTCTCTTCTTTTTTTTTCGCAATCCCTCCTAGTTCAGCTCGCATTCCAGGCATATAACGAGAACGTAGATACGAACGACCCGACGGTAAATTAAATTCGCTGCTATCGGATGAAAGCTTTTGTACCACCGAAGATAACGTTTTAAACAAAATAAATAATAATAATAATAATAATTACTGTATTATATAACTCGAAATTCCGATTGTCTACTTCACATTTGAGTTATTTCCTTTTCGATGATTTTATTCGTTTCGTAAAAATAGAAAAATAAGCAGAAAAATGTGAGAATAAAAATTAAAAAAAAAAGGAAAAAGAAAGAAAAACAAACCTACTGCAGCTGACAAAAAAAAATAGGGTGTAGAAGTTGAAAGGAACGTTTTGCCGTGCATTAAGCTCAGCAGGGTAACAAACAAACGTACGTACGAACGTATGAACGTATGAACGAACTAACGCGACGTCGTTGTACGTAGGCGAAAACGCGAAGGGTAGAAATGACGGGTGGCAAGTTTGAGCGTTAAATCTCTACGCGCACGGTGCATAAATTTCACGAAAGTAGACGTAGAACGCGCAACGAGCATGAGAGTTACAAACCGCCAAGCGAGTCCGCGTAGCACGGGCCCCCGAGTACGAGTAGGAAGTAGGAGAAACAGGAACATGAAGAGAAACACGAGCACAAACACGTGCACGAATAGAGGAGAAACATTCATACGAGTAGGAGACAGGAGACAGGAGCAGGAGCAGGAGCAGGAGTAGAGGAACGTGGAATTGGTAAATCGAAAGCAAGCGCGGAAAGGCTGATGTGTCTTTCGTCGTTGAATTGTATGTCCTAACGCCAGGTTTCACTTGGGGATCGCGTAACGATCTCTAGGGTTTCATATATATCTACGTTAACGGGCATTACCGGCGTTGACGAGCGTCAGGAGCCATTTAAGGATTAAAGCCAAGCTTATGAAAGCCACTCTGAAACTCGTTGGCAATGTGTGTACGGTAGATTCGAGAGCAGATGTTCGTAATTGCTCTCCCTCGTTTTACCATAGCTCCCGACGCCTCCTCCGTTGCAGTTATAAGTGGTATGCAACGCGTAAAGTCTTCTTGAGGAAGCCGTAGATTGTACCGACTGTGTGTGCCCAATAGAGAAAGAGAGAAAGCAAATTCGCGCTGGCATTTCTATCTCTTCCTCTGTTTCTCTTTCACTCTCACTCTCTTTGTTTTCTTGTACCAATTCAAGCGAGAGACAAGAAAGCGTGAAAATTTACCCACTCTCTCTCTCTCTCTCTCTTTTTGTCTTTCTCTTTACGGGTAGCAAATGGAAAATTACCTCTACCTTCGAAACGAGACCTAGGTATTTATACACCGAACCTTTTCCACGTAACGATCGGTTAATTAAAACTAAAGATATTGAAAAATATCTTACGTAAGCGACTCAGACGAGTTGATTGTGTCTAGGTACGTATTATGTAAGATTGAAAAAAAAGAGATTAGCATCGTAAAATAATCGATAATTAATTATTCTGGGTGTATCGGAGAAGTTAGTTGGTAGATGTTATTGATTCGTATTATTTAAGTTCCGAACGATCCAAGCAGTGGAACGAAGAAAAAGAGAAAGATATATATAGAGATAGAAATCGAATTTTCTCCGGTCCTTTTTCTCGAGCTTTACGAATCCACGTGTATCACCTACCCTAACCTATTTCTATCTCGCAGAAGCAACTCACGTCTGTAATTTTGAGACGTGCGTTCGTAGAACGTGCGGGATTCCTCTAACAGTACCAGAAAGGTATATCGTGTGCACAGGGATACGCGTTTACGTGCATCATTCCTAGTCCGGAAGATTTGTGTCAGCTTTCTCAAAAAAAGGTCGAAGATACCGAATGCATTCGAGCTTCTTTTGTATGTTTCGTATTATTTATCGCAACTGGTAATATATAGTATACCCGAGCATGTAGATGTATTTATATGCGTAACATTGCTGGAGGAAAAAATTAGACTCGTTAATTTCTACGTCGACGGAGATTTAGCGATATATATTTTTTTTCTTCTCCCTAATACGCCGCACCGTACTGTACCGTACCGTACCGTATCGTACCGAGCCGAGCCGCTACCACGATCCTCACTTTAACTCCCCTCCCACTTCACTATTTCTATTTTTTCTTTTCTTTTTCACACTTTCTCCCTCTCTCTCTTTCTTTCTCTTACTTTCTATGGGCTATGCACCATCGTTGCATCCCTCGTTGCACTCCAGCCTTCTTTTCTAGCAACCTCCAACCCCAAAGTCTAGCCGTACGCGCGAATTACAAATGTTTATTGCGCCTGGCGGGTTATAACGGGCAGCCGGCAGTGGAATAACTAGGGAATTATGCGCCATGGACCTTTTCGAGTCCCAACTCCTCTCCCTCCACCACCATCTACATCTCTTCTTTCTCTTTCTTCTTCTTTCTCTTTCTCTCATTCTCGTTATATCTCTTTCTCGGCTCCGTTTTCCTCCGACAGACTCATTCCTTCCTACCAACCTACCTACCTACCCTCTTGCAATATAATCGGAGTGGCTTTTTCTTCGCTGCAGTTCGGATTTCTGCGTGGTAGCTTGTTAAGATAGAAAATAAAATGGAAATTTTTCGCGATCCTTTTCTTTTTTCCTTTTTTTTTCCTTCTTTCTTTTATTTGTTATGTAGAACGAACGAATGTCTGACGAGAGAGATAGATTAGATACTATCATTATTGCGTATTTCCTACTTTATATCTTGATAAGATGAAGAAGAAGAAGAAGAAGAAGAAGAAGAAGAAGAAGAAGAGATAGAGGAAGGAGAAAAACATAAAATAGGAAAGAAAGAAAAAAAAAAAGAATATTTCAAAGAGCATCTTAACGAATGGAAAATCATAAGGAGGAAAAACGAGAATCTCGTTAAAATCGTTTCCATCAAAAATAATCGGATTCTCCTCCCGCGAGCTCGAGGAAAAAGAAGTAATTTGCAATAAAGAAAAAAAGAAAGAAAACATAAAGAAAAAAGGGAAAAAAAAGAAATGATGCAAGAATAATTTTCTACGGGATGTTGAGAAGCGTCATGAATCGTGCGAGGAAGAAGAACGCAAAAAGAAAAAGAATAATAATAAGAAGAGGTAAAAATAAAAAAGTTCGAAGATTGGATCGGTCGAAAAGTACGAATTGCTATTCATTTTCTAACAATGGAGAAAGAGAGAGAGAGAGAGGAAGGTTTTGCTCGTACATTATACAAGAAAGATACGATTTTTACGAGTAATGGGGACCCATACATTGCCAACTTAACGCGCTAGGTAATCTCGTATGGTATAACTTTACTTTACTTTTTATTTTTTTACTTCTCCTTTGTTTTGAAAAAAAAAATAAATGAAAAATAGAGAAGAGAAATTGTCAAGGATTAAAAAGGAATATTTTTAAATGTACCGAACGAGAAAAACTACCTGGACGGTAAGGAAGAAAAATGATAAAGGAAAACGATGGGACGCGTGTTTGGAGATATCCACGAGTAGATATTTTCTTTTTTAACGATTCGATGGACGGGAGAAAAATAAATTACGATGTCGAGATTGAAACTCAGGATGCTTCGGTTTTATTTTTTTTACTTTTTATATTATATTTATAAATTCCATGATTTTATTAAGCACGTCCTCTTCTAACGTCGTGGAAATAGTAAAAGTATCTCTCATCGTTTACAAATGAGAAAGGGGTAGGTCCTGGAAATGAAAGAGAGAGTGAGAAAAAAATGCATAAGAGAGAGATAGAGAGAGGGGGTGAAGGAGAGGAGAGAGACATCAAGTAAAGCTTTCACCAAATTAAACACGGTAATGCGCGCGCATCAAAACGAAACAATTTTGTTTTCATGAAATCTTAAGCCGTGGGAGGAGCGATCTCGTTAAGTACTTCGTAAACAACGTAGGAAGGTGAAGAGTGGAGGAAAATAAGGAGAGGTTTAAGACGGGAATAAAAGGAAGTAGTAGAGAAATAGAAGGAAAGATAAATTAAATGAAAAAGAACACGAAAAGAAAGGAAGAAAAATAGAAAAGAAAAAAGAATATTGAGGAAAAGAAAGATCGAACAAGATTTTCAGTTTTATCAGTTCTTTCTCTCTTTCTCTTATTTCATTTTTATCCTAGATAAACCTCTAAAACGTTTTAAATTTCAAAAGATATTAACATGTACGAGCAGCCCTTTTTGAATGCTCGTTTCCTCGTGTTCCCGGTCGCAATGAAATTTTCCGGCATATAATTTGAAAAAATACGCGAAGACGTAATCCTTGGACTGGGTTTCGTTCTGCTTCTTGGACTTTGGCAGAACGATAAAGGTAACTACTATCGCGGGTAGTAACGTCGTCGTTTCACTCCGCGAACCTCTTCCTTAATGGTCGTTGGACTCTATTTCCTTCGGCGCTTTACCTTAACTTCCTTCTTCTCCCTCCTCTTATTCTTCTTCTTCTTCCTCTTTTACTACTTCCTTCTTCATCTTCCTATTCTTCCTTATCCGCGTTCTTTCTCTTCTCAACGTTTGCTAATTGATCCGTCCTTGGTGAAACACGCGCGCACCCCGTCGTCTTCTCGACACGGGGGTTTTCACAAAAGCTATCCTCGGAAATTTACTCGCGCCTCCGACGTCGTTTACTTAGGATTCTCGACTACCTTCAAGTTTCTTCTTCTTCTTCTTCTTTCTTCTTCCTTCTACTTGTTCCTTTTCCTCTTCGTGCTCGTTCGCTCAAGGGAAGATAAGATGCGGCTGAACGAGTCGAACGAGTTAAAGAGAAAGAAGAAAACAGAAGAGAGTCCAACCCTAGGAGGAGTAACTCTTAGTCGTTCTGAGTCCAGCTTTTATCGAACGGGAAACGTCTTTCGTTTTCACCGTAGACTATCTACTACGATGGAGAGTTCTTTAAAAGTGTAGAAGAAGAAGCTCTAGAAATATAACGATCCTTTCAACTTAACCTCCCTTCAAATCCCCGACCCCTTCCGACTGTCTCTCTCTCTCGCTTTTTCTTTTTATCCACTAGCCAGTAGATATTCGCTCGAATTATTTACGTACCATGAAAATTAAGTCTACGCGAGTTTTAAAGGGTTCCAGACTTAAAGGGAAAGTAATCGTGGATCTACTTCTAGTTGGATGAAAATTTGAAGAAGAAGAAGAAAGATAGGATATAGAAGAGAAAGAGGAGTAAGAGGAAGAGTTAATAAACAAAAACTATTTGAACATAAATTACTTTGGTGTTACTTAAACAGACGAGCAAAGGGTTTACACGCCAAGCGTGAGATTAAAAGTCAAAGGTATATATATATCATGATATTGCACCTATTTAATAAGTAAGATTACGTTTAATGGAAATTTACTAGAATGAGTTAGGATACTGTTTACCTGTATGTTACAAGTTAAACGATATTCGCCTTACTCTACTACTATTACAACTACTATTACTATTACTATTACTAGTACTACTACTACTATTACTACTTCCTATTTACCTTCCTTTTCTATCTTCATTTAAACTCGAAATATATGGCTGTTACCGAGAAAGTTTGCCTTTCGCAAGAGTCATTAGGCAAACCATATTTCGCGGCCAACGATTCGACCCGGTTTTAACTCCTTCCAAGATGATATTTTCCCAGAACAGATGACGTCTTCATACGATAGAATACATTTACTCAGTTGAACCGTGCTCATTTCAATTTTGCGTGTTACTTACGATTGACATAAAAGAGGATGCATTATTCCTTAGATTTAATGGGTTTACACGACCTTGATGCTCGAAATAACTTGCATAAAATGAAAATGTTTCTTTTTTCTTTTGACGCAACTTTCAAGTATAACCAGCCTAATTTAGCCCGCAAGTTCAACTTGGTTCCCAGGCCAAGTGTCAGCCCGAGGGAGGAGGAATAGGGGAGCCAAGGTTGGTGATGTTACTTCAAAGTAATGCCAAACAAAAATGTTCTTTTTATAGTAGTTTTTTCTGAGCGTTATGATCATGTAACTCTATAAGTATTGTACTTCAGTATCTAAGAGTATAATATACCAAACTATTTCGATACGATTGAGAAATATTTCTTAAACGTTCTCCGATACCGGCGATATATAATCCGACATTAAAAAATAATTTATCAATAAGGTTGGATACTTACTCATCCATCTATCAATTCATTCATCTATCGTTTAAATCTCCTTCTCTTTTATTCTCAAATCCTTTCTTAGCACATTTCTCAGAAAGAAGATAATGTCCAAGATAGAAAATGCTTACCGAACATAACAGCCTGGGCAACATAAAAATCTGGCATAAAATAGTATTTCATACGTGATTTAATCGAAAAGAAAAATCACCTAACCTTAGATTTGAGTTACCGTATGGATTCGCGCAAGATTCGTACTTTAAGAGAGAAGATATTCGTAGATTGCTTTACCGAACAAAAGCTTTATGATTCTCTAGCATTGAATTCGATCCTCGCTATACAATTCATTCGAAAGATCACCCCCATCGAATTCGTACCTTTGATACCGCGATAATGCTTCAACGGATAAGACTTCGTAATACTAATCCGTTCCTTTCCAATTCCAATCCTACCCCGGTAAAGTAAGCCATTATTAAGAAAAAAAAAAGAAAATAAAAAAGATAACGTTCGTTTATAATTTCTACGTGAAACGTGATCCGATGAAAAATGTTTATCCACAAAAGAATAATAATAATAATAATAATAATAATAATAATAATCACTAATAATCCTTAACGATATTACGAATGGTTGAAATGCAATCATTGGATCGATCGTTGGAACGTACCTGAAGCTCATTAAACTCTTTTAGCACGTAGCCGAAACGAGTGTAAAGAGTGAACGTAGAATAAAAATGGAAAAAGAATAGAAGTGTGAGTGGACGGTGGAAAAGAGGAGAGGAGAAGGAGAAGGAGGAAAAGAAATAACTCGCGTTAAGTATAGCGCAATTAGTGAAACCATTGATCGGGGGAGTATAATCGCAAGCTCTAATCGGAAGGACGATGCCTCCTTCTTTCTTCCTTCCACCCTTTCACAATCTTTCTTTCTTTTCTTTTTTCTCTAGCGTGGCTTTTATCGGAGAAAGAGAAAGAGAACAAGTACCTCTGAGAGAAAGAGACTGAGAGAGAGGAGAAAATCTGGCGAACCCGAGAGGTCACGTGGCAAGAAAGTGCATCGTTCTCGGGTAGTCTCGACCTCGAGGAAGCACGTGGGATGAATATTTATCGTGGTGGCTTACGACACGCCGTACCGCGACAAATTAACGTCGGGATGGTCGCCACAAGTGAAAGAAAGAGAGAGAGATAGATAGATAGATAGAGATAAAACTAGATAATAAAGGAGAAAATGAGAAAGAGAGAGAGAGAAAGATAGAACGTTTCACGTGACTACCAACAAAAGAAAGAAGAAAGAAGAAAGAATGAAAGCAAAAAACAAAAGATATAGAGATAGAATATACGGACAAAGCATGAAGCTTGTGTTAGTATAACGTAACAATTTTAATTACAATATTTCAACGAAAATACTCTGGAAAAGGGTATATAGGAAAAGGGAATTCCCGGTAAAAGGTACCCGAAGGGGAGCCTCGAAACTTGAAACATTAGCGACCAACCCTTTTGCCAAGAAGAAGGTGTGTTAGTTATATGAAGATGAGGCCAACCACTGACACGTTACGAACCCGCAAACCCAAGGACGTCTTTCTAACGGGCTCGCTACAACTATCCGCGATTCCCTAAATGCCTCGCAATCTCTCACTCACCTAGGGGAAGTTTTGCTTCGGAGTTACCCCTAACGTCCCTAAGCGAACGTGATTCGCGTGCCAACATCGAGTTTAAAGTTGGAGAAGGACGGTGGTAGAGAGAAATAACGCAGTAGTGGCAAGAAGAGGAGCGATATGGGCTTTCGGAGAGAATCGTGAAGAGGGGGTGTAAAGTGTATGGGGTTACATTTATGCGATCTAGCTCGAGGAAAATTGCACGTCCGTTTATGTTTTAGGATTCGCGAGAAAGAAAGAGAAAGAGAGAGAGAGATATATATAATCGTGTCGTCTAGAACCAAGGAAAATCTAAGCATCTCCTCCTGCCCTCCTCTCCCATCCTCGAGCTTTTCGCTCCCTTATGGTTCGTACGGTATCGATGCGATATCATTTCGTTTCCTAGTTACGTAGGAAATTCTCTCGATAGTGGGTCTTGAGGGAACAACGTTCGTATATTACATATGCATGGTTTCATAAATTTGTTTCGTTCCAGAACGTATTTCGTCTCTTGTAATATTTTTTCTTCACCCGTTGTTGTGTTATTTTTTGCTTGACAATGTTTCCTTCCTTCCTCTTTATTTTCTTTCTTTCTTTTTTTTTCGTTTGCGTTCTCTCCTCGCTTCCCAAAAAGCCCCGGGCATACACTCGCCAAGCATTCGCACTCAACCTGCTTTTAATATCGCGACCAGAACCAACCTCTTTCCTCTTTTTAGATTTTTCTCTTTCCGTTCCTCATTCACTTTTCTTCTCTTCTCTTCTCTTTGTCTATGCTTCTCCCTCTCCCTCTTTCTTCCTTTTTCTCTTTCTCCCGTCGTCCTCCACATGGGATTTTCATAGCCTGCGGAAGTCGAACGTCAGGCATAGTTAATGCTCGATACCGGTCGCGTAGTTAACGTTCCATTCCTCGTACCACCACACTCCATTCCAGCCCGTTGCTTCTCTTTGTACAACAGCACGTGGGTAATATTGGTTATTAATTGGTACGCTGGGTTTTAGTAAATTATATCTCGACAAAGCTCCAACCAGTTTTAGTTTTAGTTTTCTCTTATCCATTTCTCTCTCATTCTCACTCTCACTATCTACTCTATATTTATTTTTAACGTGCTATGATACCGTATCGTAAAATAAAATTCTATTAGAAGAGATAGAAAAAAAGATGAAGGGAAAGAGTGTGTGCGCGCGTATGTGTAAATGTGTCTGTTTTTATTTTCTTTTTCTATCTGGTTATCTCGTTAAAACGTTCGTTTACGTGTATAATAAAAAAATAGATCGAAGAAAAACGTGACCATCGTCGTCGTTGTTGTTGTCGTCGTCATTGTCGTGGAAGTTTTCACATTGTGTTAAAAAATTGAAAACCCTTGCTATCGGTTTTTGCAGTTTAAAAAGCGTATCCGTTGGTTTACTCAATTTTCGGGCTATTTCTAAAATCCATCGAATTGTTTTCTTTTTAAAACTCGTCGAGACCGATGATTAAACGTTAAGAGAAATCCGGGAAAATTATTCTCGCTATTCTCGTGTCCTTAAAGGTACAACAGAAAGGTAGAGTAGCGAAAAGTCAGGAAATATATATATATATATATATATATATATATAAATGTATATAGTTGTATATATAAGTTATATATAAAATATGCATGACGAGAGAGTTAAGCACACGTGTTACGTAATTCATACCTCACCCTTTTCTCTCCTACGAGAGGATAGGAAAAGAGAAGTAAAGAGAAGAGAAGAGAGAGAAGAGGAAAGGAGAGGAGAGAAGAGTTAAATGTTATTTACTACACGTTCCTACCAAAGTAATTTCTTTTCCGCACTTTTAATATATTCTCGCGAAAAACATTCCGCGCCTCCATAAAACTAAGCCATTTGAGAAAGCCATTTTGGAAGTCGGCAAGCTTTCAAGAAGATCCATTGAAAACGTTGGAAAGATTTCCTCTCGTTCACCGTGCAAGCGAGATGAACGACAAAAATATGCTAATCTCGTTCGCACACGGCTGCGCGAAATATTCGCTTTAAGTAATTAGCGTAACGTTCAAACACATGTTCTAACTTTATCGCGTTATCATTTTCAACAAAATGATTGTAACTCTTTTTTCTATATTAAGCATTGTCATATTTACCCACCCTCTTCTTTTATTTCTTTTTTTCTCAAGATAGCGAAGAAGGAGAAAAATGATATATATATTACATTTTTTATGTTTTTTTCTTCAGAAGAAGCATAAATGAGATTTCTTATTGCAAAGAGTTAGAGAGGAACGTAATGAAGGAAATATTTAAAGAGAAATTTCAAAGATTCATTCAGTAGCACTCGATTTTGTAATTCGTGACAAGGAGCGGCATGGGTATCCTTACCAGTTCGATTTTCCAGTCATCCCTTTTCTTATTTCTCTTTCTATCTTATTCTTTCTCTCTTTCTACTTTTGAGAAGTCGCCCGTACCCTTCATCTTTCTCCCGCCTTACCATGAGAGAAAACTTTGCAAGTTTTCTAATTAGTATGATGCCTCGGGCTAAGCGAAGTACGGCTTCTCGACGTTTTAAAATGGAGAAAACGGGGAAAGGAACGCCTTTGAGTCCTGGCAGGAACTTTGGATTCTACCCCTCTCTCTTCTTCTTCTTCTTCTTCATCATCTTCTTCTTCTACTTCTTTCTCTTTCTCACACTTTCATTCTGTCAAGAGAGAAGAAGAGTCGTAAAGTCGCTCCGCACCGAGTCTGAGATTCCAACGACACCGTCTTATACCCAATCCCTTACCCCTCTTTTCTATCCTTCTTCTCTCTCTTCCTCTCTCTCTCTCTCTCTCTCTTTAATCCCTCTTTCGCAGAGTCTCTTCGTCTTCTTTTATTACCCATACCTATGCCTATTCAACTTCATGTCTACCCAGGTTCTGCGTGCCACCCCAAAGTGCAAAGTTCTCCGACTCGTCGAAAACTCTCGGCTCGAGATGCCTGGATTATTCCATAGTTCCGTTGAGCTGAAGGGTTGGTAGTAGTGGTGGTGGTGATAGTGCTGGTACTGGTACTGGTACTGGTGGTGGGGAAAAGCTCGACGGTGGTGTATGCAATTAAAGTCAACAGGTCCTCGCGTTGGAAAATAATGGAACAAGCTGCTGTGGAAAGCGATCGCGTGCACACACCACCTCGACGATGAAACGAGGAAAATGTTAGGGTGGAAAAGGCTACTCGTTTTCTTCTCTTTTTTTTTCACCCCTCCAGCCTGTTTTTTTTCTTTCTTTCTTTCTTTCCTTTCTTTTTTCTCTCTTCTCTCTCACTCCCCTTTTTTTCTTTCATTCGTTTCTATTTTTTTTCTTCTTCTATTTGTCATTCCGCGCTACGAGATACAATCGACGCGATGTTTTTAATTGGGCTAAGTTATGCAGAAACTTGGCGATCCTTCCAAATTGATATGAAATTAATTAAACGTAGTTACGTGGATATTCTAATTTCGTAGATCTTTTGATAAATACGTTAGACGATTTTATTTAAAATATCTCATACTTATTTGATTATATTATTGATTATTGTTAAGTGAAAACCATTAAAGAATATTTTAATAAATTTAACGAAATATCAATCCAAAATAACGAATACAATCCAATTTATTTTCTCATTATATGTTAATAAGATCTCCAATTAAATTTACTCAGTTCTTCGGTTCACCGAGGAGTCAATAAATTTTAGCGTTACTTAGCCCAATTAACTTAGGTATCTTATTATAAATCTCGAACGTCTTCCATATAAGATTGGTTATAATCAAATTTTCGTATCTAATTTACTCGAATGGAAAGATAGAAATTAGTTTGACGAATTTCATACGATTTTCTTACAATTCCAATATAACGAAAATGAAAATGAAAATGAAAACGATAACAGAAACGAAAATGAAAACAAAAACAAAAACAGAAACGAAAAGATAAAGAGAAACGGTCAAGAGAGGAAGGGAGAGGGGTGGTTGGGAACTGTCCTAACCGATTCGATCCTAAATCGATTATCGTCCAACGTTCCATCAATTTCTAATTGAAGCGGTAATAAATTTTACGTCACGGGTACCGTGTCGTCGTCTATTCCCACGTCGAAACGTGTACGCCCCCGAATTTCCAAGCTCCGATTAAATTTAAGCGCTTTTGGTGACGCCCGTCTCCACCTCTCACACCCCTTACCTTCCTTCTCCTCTTCCTCCTCTCCCACATCTCCACCCCCTCCAATATCCACCAACCCTTCGATCGAAACGACAACGGCGAGCAAATCACAGGACATTTTTCGAACGTTTTCCGGAAATAGTCTCTCCACCTTCTTTCTTCATACCACCCCAACCAACCCCCTTCCCTCTTTTCGTTATATCGTCCAACGACTGCTGTATTTTATGAAGCTCCTTCGAGAATCGATCGATCGATCGATTTAAACAGAGGGAGGGAGAGAAAGAGAGTTTTCGTGAAAACCGTTTATATTCTTCCACTATCGACTCATCTTTTCTATTTTAATCTCGACGTAACTTTTTCATTTAGTCAAGTCTACCTTTCGGATTAGACGTTTTATTCGATAGACCATATCTCTCGGTAATACTTTAGGTACGAGCAAAAAATGTCTTACCAAACTCATCTATATGCGCGTGTGTTTTCACGATAAACTTGTAGAGTACGTAGACATTATTTTTAACTAAACGAATGTTTTTTTAATGCTCAATTGTAATATGCACGATTGACTTTTCTTTAAATATCGTGAATTTTCGTTTTTTGATTTTTCCTGGTATATTGTTCATTCGAAAATAGAATTTAGAGAGAACGTTAACGCAGTTGGTTAGGCCTAGAAACTATTTTCTCGGATAGAAATCAGGTAGGATATATAAAGCCCTGGAACTAGATCAGTCGTCTTTCTATTCACCTAGGTAGGTTTCTAGGAAAAGGAGGAGAGGGGGAAAAGGAAATGGGCTAGAGGAGTACAGCTCAAAATTTCTACATGAATACCCAGGAGAAAAGCCATGTATACAGTGTGAACCCTTCTAATCGAAATGGAAGACGCGAACCGTAAACCTCGTCAAATCTCCATAGGATTAAGCTTGCACGGAAGTGTCCACGACGAGGAAGTTAAATCTATTTTACCAGGACCGGTTCTCTATACAACACGAGAGAGATTCATCTCTCTTCTCATCGTCTATGGAAACTCCTTCCAAATTAACTTGTACTTATCAAGACGTTAGACCGATTCTCGAATCATTCCAGAAAGCCAATTACATTTACGTACATACGAATACAGATCCATATACATATTATATACATCTAAATATTTAAATAATTAATAAAGAAATTCGATTTTATGTATGTATACATACATACATAAACGAATACTATATCGATCGGAATCGGTAAGCGTGTACGGCTGTTTTATACTCTCACGTTCTCATAAAACTCGTTGCTTCTCGACACTTTTCTCCGTTTGCGGGTTCTCCGTCTGGACTCGAGTCAGACGTTTACACCGCACGTACGTACGTTAGTCATCGTTACTGTCAGGATATCCAGGCTTTCCAGAATAAAGAGGATCATCGAGTGAAGGGATGAGGGGGCAAGGAGGAGAGGGCCAACCAACACAGGTTAGGACACGAGACACAGGACGGCGTTAAATTCGTTGAATTTCGATGAAAGGAAAAATTTTTATCCGGCATACGTGATGAAAAAGAAAAGTTCTCCCCTAACTAGCATCCTCCTCCTCTACCTCTCCCCATCAGCACTCCCACATCTCTCGCTCTCTCTTCCCCGTTCATTTTTTGTTTTAAATATATATAAATTTTTGTTTGTTCTATCCACATACGTCGCGTCCGTCGTACAGTTTCCTCGGGGTTCGATTTTCCCGCGCCAGTCTCACGCAAAATGCGTTCGTTCGCATTATTATGGAAGTTGCGTAGCTAGCTGCACTCGCGGAAGCGCATCGCGGATTCAGACTGTGTCGTGTGAAGCCCGGAAATAATATCTATCGATCCTAGTGCCTGCATGCGTGAGTGCGTACGTATGTATATGTGCGTGTGTGCGTGTTTGAAAGAACGAATGAACGAATACATACGCGCGCGTATATCTACGATTTTCTTTTTCGTTTCTTTTTCTTTCCTTTTTCTTTGCGAGTGTGGGATGATAGGTGAAAATAAAAGTGCACCTAGATGGTGCGAATAGAGCGTGAGAACGGAATCACCATAGATCGTCTTAAGATCGGAACCCAACGTCGTTTCCATACTCGATCGATTCGATCTTTCAGTGGTACGAACGAGTACTATGGCTAAGTCCATTGACAAAATGCGCATGAACTTCGAAAAGGAGAATCTATCTGATCGCGCGTGCCTGTCTCATGCATGTATACTTTCCGAAAGTATTTGCAGGAGGATGAAGAAAAGAAGAGAGGAGGGAGCTAAGAGGTGAACGTCGTAGAAAGACGAATAGACGACGAACGAAATGTGTGGCATAAGAGTGTCTCAAATTTTCCTACGTTTTTCCATCACTATCACCACCAAATACCAGTACCAATACCAATACTATCATCATTCTGGTATCTCTATGCTTTCAAGATAAACGCTTGGGCATTTTCGTAGACGAATCGATACATTTCTTGTTTTTTTTCTGGAATAAGAAATAATATAACAAGAACTATGAGTATTACGAATTTTTATTAGCATCCTATATCTACGTTTATGAATTGAATCGTAACCAGGTATGGTGTTTGACGGTGGTGTGAAGAAGAGGAACGTAATCGATTGAATGTAACAAATGTTTGTTGGAATTTTCAAGACGTGTTGGGAGTTATATTTTGAAGTTACGTACAAAAGTGGATAGAATATTATTTTTCATTTTCCACCTTTCTTGGATTTTACGATAAAACGTTGTTAAATAAATAACGCGGTGGCCAGGGAGAGGTGAAAGGTATTTTTGGTTTTATCCGAGTCGGCTTCGCGAGATAACGTGATTACTTTTTATATCGAAAGAAATAGGATTTAATACGAAGAGAGAGAGAGAGAGAAAGAAAAACGGAAATAAAAATTTAGTTATCTTATTTTTAGAAAAATGGGAAAAGTATAAATGAATGAAAGAAAGATAGAAAGGTAGAAAGGAAGGAAGAAAGAAAAAGAGGGATGGTGGTCGTAGCCACGAGATGATGTCGTCGTGCTTTCGTCGTGCTTTTAAAAAAGCGCCTTGCGAAGCTAAAGCAGACGAAAAATACCGTCAACGAATTCAGGCTTTTTCATAAACGTAAGGTAGAGTAGGGTAGTACAGGGGTGGTTGTAGGGAGAGAGAGAGGTTGGGGCAGCCAGGCTAACATCTGGGATTCGTTTTCTCTCGTAGGGCCGTTCGCCGTCACGAAGTGAAGCGAAAAGAAGAAAAGTGAAGAAGAGGAGAAGACGAAGAAAGAGGGAAAAAAAGGAGAAAAAAATGAGAAAAGGGAAAGAGAAGAGGTGGCAGCCGAGACTGAAGAAAAAAGGAAAAAAAACCTGAAGGGATAACAGCGAGCCCTTTTCCCTTTCTCTATCTCTCTCTTTCACGTCTCGTTTCTGTACTGCTGACCGACGACTAGACGACGCTTCTTCTTCTTCTTCTACTTCTGTCGGTGGCATAGTACTGTTGGTTTAAAAAAGATATAGAAAAGAAGAAGAAGAAGAAAAAAGTCCGAACACCGAGTAGATTTTTTGATAGAATACTCAATGAGTCGTACGGAGAGAGATGGGGCTTTTACAGTTCTCAACACATTTTCTCACGAGATTCATCTTTCTTTTTCTATTCTCCCGTTTTCTATTTCTATCTCTCTTATCCCTTCTTTCCCACCTAATTTTTCTTCATATATTTGTATTTATCCTGCCAGCACAATTGTTAGAATATTAGTAATTTATTCGAGTCGTTGATAAGCGCGCTACGGTGCACCGGTCATGAACATGTTTTTTTTCTTTTTTAATCGAACATGGGCGCGTAGTCGTCGGTAGTCGTCTGGTATAGAAAACCACTTCGTTTTCGTACTCACGTTGAAAATAAAAGAGCCTCGTTATCGGATTTTCTCTGGCAGCTCCTCGCATGCCTCGGAATCACGGGGAAAACGAGTTGTGCGTGGTGTACATAAAATCACTGCGAAATAGGGGGAGAAGGAGGAGGAGAAGGAAGAAGAGAAGGTTTAGCTTCTGTGACGTCTCACTCTCCTATCGCCATTTCTCTCACGCGTGCACCCCTACTTCCCCAATCACCCTTATTCCACCCACAGGTTCTATAACCATCCTCCCACATCTCATTCCATCCCTTCCTCCCTCTCTCTCTCTCAGAATCTCATCCAAAAAAGTTCTCTTCTCGGTAAATCGAAAATCATTGAGGAACGCGCGTGATTTATCGTCTTTCGCTTTATTTGCTCTCCTGAATACTACTACCTCCTCCTCCTCCTCCCTTCTATCGCCCGTTTCCACCACCATCCCACTCCTACCTTCCCTATTACCTCTCCCCATATCGTTCCCTTTCTCTCTTTCTCTCTTTTTTTTTTGGTAACCAGAGAACGAACGAATCAACCAACCCCGAACCGCCGGGTGAATCGACGTGCATTCGGTGGCAATAAAAAATAAACGAACGGCATCGTTTACCTCCGATCTTTATCATAGCGAAATTGTTTGCCATAGCGTTCGAGAATCGTTATCCATCGTCCGACACTTTGATATGGAACGGCTCGTAATGGAAAGCGAATGAAAAGGGTCTTTCATTTAATCCGCTCGAATATATTGACAGAAGATACGCGTATATAACAGTCTCTCTTTCTCTCTTTCTCTCTCTCTTATACGATCTTCGTTGATTCCCCAGCATCTTTCTTTAAATGTTCAATCTCTTTCGTTACTTCATGCGACGCTAATGGTCTCGGATTTTTCATCATCTTCTTTTCATTTGTCTTTTTTTTTCTTCCTTTACAATAGTGATTTTTAATTTCCCAACACAAATTCACGGTTGTCGGTGACTTTTGTTATATTTGTTTTATCTCCCTCTTTTTATTCTTCTTCATTTACTTATACGATAATATATTCTTAGACGAAGGAAATATTTCTCGAATGAAATTCTATTTGATTGATTTCCTCGTTCTCGTCGTGGGTGGTATCTTGGTCATGCAAACCCAAATAAAAAGCAAAAGTTATTTAATCTGTTTTTCATTTGATACGATGGTGGTTCGTCGTGTCCTTTAAATTCGGTGTATGATAAGGGAAGATATTAATTAGATCTCTTTCGGTCGAACGAACATTGCGGAAATTCATAGATACGTTTTTTTTCTTTTCTAATAGAATCGGGTGAAAAGTGCCAATGCAATCTTGGTAAATATGGTTACTCCTTTTCTATTCCTTTTCTTTCTCGCCCTTTTTCTCTTTTTTCCATTCTTTTCTATTCTTTCATTCATTCATTCTTTCTTTCTTTCTTTCTTTTTATTCGACGAACTTTTCTTTTAGAGAATCGACCACAAGATGAAAATATCTACGGTCTTTCCTTCTCGTACCATTCCAAATTCACTTTTTCTTTTCGAACAAAAGTCGCGTAAGAGAAGTTAAAGTTTAAAATACGCTAGTAAAATGGACGTTTCACGTTGGATTTCCATTTTACGTTTACCGTGTACATAAATCTACCTGTCATTTGTATAAACTAGCTAGCTTCTCCTGTTACACGATTCTCTCTCTCTTCCTATTTCTAATTTATCTTTTAAATATTTATGATTGATAACGTTAAAATTCGTTAGTCGGTTATGTGTCTTTATATCATTCGTTTGAAATATTCGTGACTTTAACGCGTGTACGGTAGATGGAAGATGTATCGTGTGTCCATTATCGATTATCGTTATAAACGTATGTGTATAGGTGAATTATATACACTATCGGTCAAGAGTTTCAAATCGTTGCGTCAGTTCAGCAAAACAGAATATTTATACATATATATTTTTTAAGTAATGTCATTGCTTAGTAACCAAGGTAAATTTATTTCTTTGAAAAGATATATTTTATATAAGTATTTATATATTTTTTATTTTTGTTTTAATATCAAGGAATAAGTATTTTTCTTTCATAAAAAAAAGAAACTACCTCTACTTTTTAACCCTATTTTTATTATCGACCCATATACGAGTCGTTGCATGTGAAAATCTCCGTTCGAACGATTTATCGATTCATGTAGGGGTCGTATTCGGACACCGTTCTACGATACAATCGAATAAACCAATAAATGAATTTGACGAAGAAACTTTTGGCTGGTAATGTATAGATTGTGCGTACGAGTCCGTCGTAGTAAAATGTCAGCTGCGAGATTTCAGTGAGACAAGTAGGTCAGGACGACTGCAGGAGATTGCCAATGCGACGTTTACGGGACAGTCGATGGATATCGTAGTTATACTAGCAACGTAACACGCGAGGGTTTCTGTGAGCGACGTGTGGGCTGGTTAAACATCGTAGAATAAACATGTCCAATACTGGCCGACGTTGTTCCATGATCGCTACGAAATAATAAATGCCTTCGTATAGCCAAGCGTGCGTTGTGTTGTTCTTCGATTATTGATCATTAATTGTAAGTGTGAGCTAGCTACTCCACTCAAATACACACACACACACACACACACACAACGACTTTTTCTTTCCTCTCTATACATAGACGAGCGTTGAAGAAACTTGGAGTTTATTAATAAAAAATTAAAGAGAATAAAGAAAAGAGAAAACAGTATTTTTTTCTTTTCTAACTTTCAACTATTTTTCCTTTTTAAAACTCGCTATTCTTTAACGTTCCAATTGTATTATATAATCGATGACACGGATCAATTTGAAAGTCAAACAAAAGCTTTCTTACGTATACGTTTATACGCGATAGCAGATGTGTCTCTCTTTTTCTCTGTACGATGATACGGGAGATAAAAAGAAAAAAAAATAGGAAATAGAAGGAAGAAAACGGTTAGATCAAAAGTCGTTTCAATCTATCGTTTCTCTCCATTGAGTTATCGTATTTTGTGATGTATTCAATGCTACTCGATATTTATAGATTCAATATCGATTTTAATGTATCCTTTAAAATAAAAAAAAAAGAAAACTTTATCATTCTTATTATATCGGCTTATTTACACACGCCTTCCTCCACCTCCTACACCATCCCCCATTTACCACTATTGTGTTTCTTTATGACATTAAATAAATAGAAAAATATTCACAAAGCGAATATTCGTCCTTTGATAGAAATATAATGAAATATATCCGATATATCGATTCCGTAACGATAGCTTTTATCTTTATAACGAGGAATATAATTGTGGATCCTTAGAAGAAAGGGATTCATACGTCGTTGTTAAGAAGACGAAGGAAGGAAGGAAGGAAGGAAGGAAGGGCTGAAGATTTTCTATGACTTCTCCTTGTTTGCGGGTGGTATCGAATATATCAAAGGGTGCATAGTCGGGTAATGCGAAACCGCAGAAACCTTCCAACAATGTTGTAACTCAGACACGTTGCTTCTTATCCATTCTAACGCATGTTTCTCGTAGTTAAAGTTCCAACGTTGATCTTTATCATCGTGGTGATACGACGTTCACGGGAACGATCCTGTATAGGGCTAGATGTCATTAACAGAGTCAAGTATGCACAATATGTCGAAGGTATGTTCCGTGACAGAGAGGTGGATATGGTGGGTTGATGAAGGGGATGGAAGAATGCTATCTATTGTTAAATACACGATGTTCAACTTCAAAGGATTTGTATAAATTATATGAAAATGCGAATAGTCTTGTATTCGACATATTACGAAGGATATTATTCATGCTCGAGAAAAAATGTTACACTCAAACGAGATACGTGTCAAATATTTCGTATTTTAAATAGGAAAAAGGTCTTTTATGGTCGTTGACTTTAGATCGATTTGAGGATTATCGTCGTGGTTAACCGAAAACATTTTTCTCAATTATACAGGTCGAGGCTTTTTCTATCATTTCCCTTCCCCCACAAGCTCCCTTTTTTTCAATGAAAACCACCACCCTCGTTTGTGCCAGTTCTCTCGTTGAGTTTGGCAACGACGTCGAATCCTTTTCATATCTATCTAAATATATATAGGGTGTGTATTTATGTATGTATGTGTGTGTGGAAAACCTCGAATATCGTTTTAGATGATTGAGAGAAAAGAAAAAAGGAAAGGGAAGAGTTCAACCACCGATTCCTTCTTCACAGTGGAAAACATGTAACTTTGCGAGAGTATCGAACGAATAATCATTTATTTATTTTTTCACTTTTTAAGTTTTTCGAATGTCCTTTGAAAGGAAATCAAGATTTGTATGATACTTTGCTTCAAACGATTGAAAAAAATCTTTATCTTCGAAGCAGTTTACAGGTGTTTGCATATACCAAAAAGGGATGATATTAGGGTAATTATTAAATGTTCGAATATCGTCCTCCTTCGAACCCATAATGGAAAGAAAAAGATAGAAATAGAAAAAGAAAACCATAATGTTAATATTTGTAAAGTTTCTTAGAAGATTCAGATTCGTAAGCGTAGAATAGTCTTCGAGAAAACACATATATTCTCAGTGCGTTTACTATCTTTCCACACACGTACGTCCACTTCTCTTCCACGTCGAGTTTAGGATATATCGTTCGATTCGAGTCGACGCTAGCGACCTGGAATTTGCATTTTCCCGGAAAATACGGGCTTGATGGAGCTGCACCAAGTGGGAGGAAGCTGGAACTAGAGGAGGATAGAAAATGAAAGAGAGAGAGAGAGAGGAAGTTTCCATCGTTGCTCTCAGCGGGCTAGACGTGCAATCCGGAACGATTTTCCCGTGGGAATAAGCATCGACAGCACCGTAATTAGATGCGATCCAGCACGATTTCGTTCTGTGCACTCTGTGCAACCGTTTCTACGCCGATGTCGACCCGCTTTTCGTTGACATTTATTTATATAACTACATGGTACATCGACGTTCGAGTACTATATCCATTATATACGCGTATATATACAACCTCCTGATCGAGTATTTACGGTCACACACATCAACACGTTTGTGTCGTTCTATCAAGTTAGTCGCACGATTGCTCGAAGGGCTGGGGGTGGTTGGCTGGGTGACTAGTTGACTAGCTTTTCGAAAATCTATTCCATGGTAGGAAACTTGAATCTCTTGGAAACGTTGGTAAGTGCTAACACATTTTGAAGACATTATGAAACTTCATTTTGGAAAAAACGTTCTCAACAACTCGAGAGAAAATCATATATTTCTCTTTTTATCTTTTTTTTTCGAACGATTTTACCTTTTCAACTTTGACCTTTCTTTTCTATGTTGTTTCATCGATGAATTAAAATATGCTACCTGTTCGACATTCGTAATGGTGTGTGCTAAAACTCGTTAAATTATTCAAGCATCACTTTCCCAATCATTTCCTCTTGCCTTATCGACGTGAGTATACTGATAATTACTTTCATCAATATTCATTGTTAGATAAACTTAATATATTATGTATAAAGTAGATGGATATATGTACGCAGGTATATACAAGGTATATATCACTTTGAAGATCGTACATATATCAATAAATGTTTAATTGTACTATAAATAAAGTGTTGGACGATAAAGATGAGATATTCAGGATTGGATTGTAAAATTTCATTTATTCTTTCCAGAATTCTATGTTTTTTCGAATGAAAGATAGAAAGAGAGAAGTTTTCTCCTGTTGTTTAGCGTAGAGACACGTTTAGCGAGGATTCGAACAAAGGGTGAAGGATGAAGGGACTCGACAATGATCGGATACGATTCCGTTCGTTCGCGAAATACGCGTCCGAGGTAATAGGTATCTCTTGCACGTACGTTCATATATGTGTATATATATGTACATGTATATTATCACGCGTAGCAGGTACACACATATGTATTATAGATGTACATATGTATATATGTACGTGTCAGAGAAAGAGAAAAAGAGAGAGGGAGAGAGAGAGAGAATAGTCACAGTAGCGTTCGAAAATGTTTCGAATTTGAGCGAGGCCTGTAATGGTCTCGTTCGACGTGACGACCAAAATAAATCGAATTAACGTTACGCTAGGACCATCTCTGGGGAGGAAAACACAATGTTGCATGAAAAATTAGCGGATATGGCGCAGACGAGAGACGAGACATGCGCGATAATTACAACGTCACCGATTCGGACCGCGAATTTCGAGACTCGTACCAAACTCTCTCTCTTCCTCTCTCCCTCTTAATACTATTGGTCAATGCTTTATATTTTTTATTTATTTTTTCTCCCTGTCCTTGCCCTAGTGCCTTTATATTTTTATTTATTTATTTTTGTTTATTTATTTGCCGATAATCACAACGCAATCGAGCATTCGTACGCTTCAATTTCCATCTCTAATTTTGTTTTCCAGATTCATTCGTGCGGATCCAGGAAAAGGATATTGACAATTCGAAGCTCCACGGATTAATCGTGCGAAAAGCGAGAATCAACGATATAAAAAATTCAATATTTTTCCATTCCATTCAGACGATAGATACAGAAAAAGAGAGAGTAAAAGAGAAAGATAGAAGAAGTATAGTTTGTTTTTTTTTAACTTTTTACAAAATTTGTCATGACAAGGAAGGCAAATCGTCGAGTTGTAGAGGCAGGAAGAGTATTCGGGAATAGTCTGAGCCTACCTACGTTTAAAAGCAAAGTTATGGACGAATAGACAAAAATTTAGAGNGGTTGCATCAAGCTGTAGTAAAAAATAGTAGATGCTTTTTTTAGTGAAATATTTCAAATGTGCTCGTCAGTGTTTTCTCAGCGAAAATTTGAGGTAGATTAAACGGTCTCCTCTAAATGCAAATCGAGCTGGATTACTGAAAAAGGGATGAGCTGCTTTCTCGGCACTGCTATAAGGTTCGACCCGTGTTTCTGTGTATAAGAGAAACGATCGGATATAATAGGAATGAAAACGAAAAGAAAAAAGGCAAAAAGGAGAAAGAGAAAGAGAGAGAGAAAAAGAGAGAAAGACAAATTTAGATAAAAAGTAAGTAGAAGAAAATAAAAAAGAAGAGAGAGAAAAAGGCGAACTTGCTTTTAGTGTTCAATAATATTTCCATGATCTTGGCTTGTTACTTTTATACGTAAAATAATGAAAAAGGGATATAGATTGAATAAAAAACGAAAATCTGGTTGCGTTGAAGAATAAAATGCAATTGCATTTTGCGGATGCTCATCAGTGCATCTAAATAAAAAATAAGGTCTTAAGAATGGTTATAGCATACGATATTAACCTATATCATTTGTTTGTTTCAATTTTATTTAAAAAAGAACAATTACATAATGTAGACCACATTTCCGTCCTCTCAAGATTTTGTCGAGGATTTTTAAACGACATCCCGTCAAAATGTTAATATGACTACATCGATCGTAGTTGGATAGATTCAGAAATTTTGCTTCGTCAAAACGTTTTTCTCGCGTTTCTTCTTCTTCTTCTTATTCTTATTCTTTGATCAAACTTTTAACTCGTTTAGGTTTGTTGTTATATATATATATATTTGTTTTTTCTATCTTCTCGTACCATCGCAACTCGTAACTCGTACTCGTAATTTCGTCTACTCGAAAGGGATCGAGAATGAACGAACGAACGAACGAACGAACGGAGTGCACACTCTACAGCAGACATAATCGTACGTATATATATCGGATTGGGTCGGCGTGTGGAAAGTAAACCCACTCGCTGTAATAAAGCGAGCTAGCAGGAAGAGAAAAAGGAGGAGGAAATTTAGCCAGAACCGAGCTTTTTATTACCGACGCTAATTTACCTTCCGCAAAAGTTTCACCAATTTACGAGAGCTAACCGTGAGACTACGTCTAAACCCTCCTCACCCTTTTTCCATCTACGTCTCACCCTCCCCTTCTCTTATTCTTTCTTTCTCTCTCTCTTTCTATGTCTGTCTCTGTTTCGTTGCTACCCCTAACCACCCTACCACCATCCCACCACCTTCTGTCGCCCAGTGCTTCGAGAACCTTTTCGTTCTTTTTTTTCACTCATTTCTCCCTCCCTCTCTCTCTCTCTCTCTCTCTTTTCCATTTCATCTATCTTTATCTACGTAGTAGTCCCTTTTTCCCCTCACTTCTACCAACATTTTTTCCCATCTCGCAAACTCCACTGTCAAAACTTGTACGCGTTCGAATGCACGATCGGTGGCCTACTTTTTCTGGCGTCTGGCCCGAAAAAAAAATTAAAAAACGAAAGAAAAATAAACGAAATTCACGTTTTAGGATCGGGTCTACGAAATTTCCATTGATTTCGTCGCGATAAGAAACTGGATATTGATTTTTCTCTTTTCTTTTTCTGTTTTTAATCCAAGTTAAACGTCGTATTAATTAATTTTTAAATCTGCGACTATTCGATTTTCTTAAATACGTAAATTAACGTATCACAAATCTGTTTTTTTATTTGGATTGAATTAGAGAGTACTTAAATAAAACAAGAGGAAGAAAAATAATAAAAGCTAATAGGATGACCATGTTATTTTTTTCTGTTCTGTTAGAATAACCAGTCTACAATAATATGACATGCATAAGAGAACCTGACTTTTTCAATCGCATCATTGCACACCGACGAACGTTTCAATCGAACGTATAGTTCGAAAAAAAAGGGATGGAGGCTTGTACGATGAGGAGGACGAGGAGGAAGAAGAGGAGGAGAAGGGAGAAGGGTGTAGGTGGGAAATACGAGGCTCAGAGTGATCGCATCGCGTGGATGAGATGTACGCTTCGTGTTTTGTCAACGAAACATCGAACAAACGTACGAGAGTAGTGCCTACAAAAGACCCAACGCCCGTACAATGCGGAGATGCGAATTCGTTCTAATTGCTGCTGTTTCGAGTATTTTCCTCTTTGCCAAAACGAGAAAGAGGGAAGGAGTGAAAGAGAGGGAGGGGGAGAGGGAGAGGAAGAGAGAGTTTCCGAATGCGGGGCAAACGTGTGTTCAGGCCGATCGGTTAAATTCAACGTTGAGAGATAACACGATGTAGAAGTCCGTAAACTCTGGGATTTTAGAAGAGCACTACCGTTTGTTCGACAATCGCATGAACGATTTATCGATTTTTCCATTTCCAAACTCTTTCGAGTTAATCACTTTACGGGTAGCGAATATTGAACGAATTGAGAAATACATACAACATATATACATACGTATATACATTACGTATCAATCTATCCACCTCTCCGATCAATCCTGAACGCGTTAAAAAGATGTTTCCTTCGTGTTAGACTATAATCCGATTTGCCAGATCTTCTTATTTTCGTTAGAGGGAATAAATCGTGCGAGGAATGCGAATCGAACGTGGTAACTATTTGTATATATTCAGCAGGTATGTTTACTTGCATATACATATCTAGATACATATATGTATCTACGTATGTAGGATAAAGGTAGGCTAATAAATTCTGCAGAGAGATGTGTCCACTTAAGAGAGGGTCAGAGGTCTGTTAATTCATCGAGGCTTGAATACCTGCGTCAGCTTTTGCATTGGAATTCTGAACACTCCTATGCGCGTGTGCATAATGCATATATTCGAACTAATCCTGATAAAAGAAAATAAAAGCAAATAAAAATAGAATATTATTTTTAAATAATATAAAAAATATATACTTTGTCGTTATGTGCATCGAAGTAACTATGAAAGGGTAAAATTCGTGTGAAAATCAAAATTTCATACGTACGAGTTCGATTACAATTCGTTGATAGAATAATTCACGCGAATATACATATATTGTGGCAAGAAAATCGATCCAGATTGCGTCGTTGAACTCAAATACGCTGGCCGATTTCCTAAGTTAGACGAAAGGAAAGATACGTAAAAGTGGGTATACATAGCTTGACCGTATCATATTTTATTAAACATTCTAGAGCGGAAGTTGGAATCGATAAATAGATAAACGTTAACATTTTCGCGACAGTTCATTGACCTATCACGAACTGGTATAACCTGGAACGCGTGTGTGTATAAACGTATACATGTACATGTTTGCATGTTAGCTTTGATTTGTGAAATCTGTTAATTCGTGATATTACTCGTGTTCGGAAAAAGACTGTCACTGAGTATGAAATAAACAACCCAGTATATCGGACGAACGCCGGAACAATCATTTAAACGAACACGAAGATCAATAAGTTTACAGGTTCGACAGAAAGATTATGAATAAAATAAAATAATGAATAAAAAACTACAGAGACGTGTAGGCACGCACATGCGTATAGAATAAGATTTCTTAGAAGTGGTGTTAGTTTAACGAGAATAATATTCGAAATTAATAGAATTAATCCCCTCCGATAAACATGTAAACAGCTTTCGAAAAAAAAAACTTTAATAGCTTATTTCAAACCAGTCTAACAGTGGACTTCGAGGATGAAGGTACGCATAACTTATACTTATTATATTTAAATTATAATACTAATTTCCTATGATTATTTAACAATTATTTAGCATAGGTCTACTACTCTAATGCACTGTNTAACGAGAATAATATTCGAAATTAATAGAATTAATCCCCTCGGATAAACATGTAAACAGCTTTCGGAAAAAAAACTTTAATAGCTTATTTCAAATCAGTCTAACAGTGGATTTCGAGGAGGAAGGTACGCATAACTTATACGTATTACATTTAAATTATAATACTAATTTCCTATGGTAATTTAACAATTATTTAGCTTACGTCTACTACTCTAATACACTGTTCTTGTATTTAAGAATGTTCTAACACATTACATTATTTCTAACATAATGCAAGATAGAAAAGAACTTTAATATCTTTGAATTTAATCTTATTTTAGATAAATGACACGAACGGGATGTCATTACTGGGCTAAATTAATAATTAAAAATTGTCTTAATTACTTTTATTCTTTTCGAATAAATATTCTGTTAGAATAAGACGTGTAGGCACACACATGCACATAGAATAAAATTTCTTAGAAGTGGTGTTAGTTTAACGAGAATAATATTCGAAATTAATAGAATTAATCCCCTCCGATAATCAAGTCAACAACTTTCGGAAAAAAAAACTTTAATAGCTTATTTCAAACCAGTCTAACAGTGGATTTCGAGGAGGAAGGTACGCAGAACTTACACTTATTACATTTCAATTATAATACTTATATTCTATAATAATTTAACAATTATTTAGCATGAGTCTACTACTCTAATGCACTGTTCTTATATTTAAGATTGTTCTAACACGTATGCATTTGTTTTAACATTACATTCTTTCTAACGTAATTCAAAATTTTAAAGATTTTGACATCCTTCTTGGGTCTTCGGAAGCAGTTACCTCCTCGTGGTTAGACCTGGGCCCTGGTGTTTTACTTTCCATATAATGTTTATCATATTCTATATGCTATACATTCCATGGCAAGTAAAATCCAGCAAAGACTGCTTATCAGAAACATTATAATTGTAATTAGTTTCTTTCATCTCCCTAATTAACATCATAATTTCATACCTTTCATTGTTCTTTCCTAAATATTCCCTGCATGTTATATTCATACTTTTTCACATTACTTCACCTTTTTAATAATCATTTATCGTCTAAACTAAAAATCCTGCATGAACAACTCGGATCTTAGAATCACCTTCTTTCTTTCTTTCATTCTTTCATTCTTCCATTTATTCAATCACTAAATAATACGTACATATTTAAAAAGCATTCTGTTATCTCTTCTAGGTTTCGAAATACTTTAAAAATATTAACTTTACTGGTCTTCCATAATACTCGATTTACTTTTTACGAACTGTTATAATAAACATTCTTTCAGTCCTGCCATCCTAAGGGTAGGAGACCCTTCGTGCATTCATCGATCGAGATTCGAAGTGAGTATATTTTTCTATCTAATAATTCCACAAAACTTTCAATGATTAATTAATTGCAACAATGATATTAATAGTATTGTTCTTCATATTTCTGTTTCAGATTATTGTTGCAATCGTGCGTGCAGCAATGNTATTAGATTTTGTTCGAATAAAAGTTGTATGTCAAAGTTCGCGAACGCGTGTTTTATTTGAATTGACTGCGTGCAATGCAGTCTTTTAAAGTATTTGTAGAGTCATTAAAATCAAACGCGAATTCGAGTCGGTTTGTTCGCCGCATAAGAATATTTCGGTCGCGATAAGAAACTATAGTAGAGTTTCTTATTTTCGTAAACGCGTTATTAGAGTCACGGGTTTTCAGTACTTACAGCAAAGAACGAGTGTTTTGGAGCCATCGCAGAACTTCATAAGTAGTGAGTGAAAAATTTAAAGTCCCTCCGGTGCTCAATCATGCCGAGGACGAAAGGTCCGAATCGGCACGAGTTACTGGTTGTAATTATTCCAATAAATTATTGACGAGCACATGAGTAATTCCTTTTTTGGAAATACTCATGAAAATGGTATATTTTATTGTGTATTTTATTGTAAATTTTATTAGTTCAGGATAGGTCTTCTTGTCTCATAGGTTAAATTCATTTCATTTCCAGTGCAATGAATTAATGCACTTTTCTCTTACAACTTCGTGTTTTGCACGTGTTAGTAGTGGTGAAATCGAGTATTAATTTACTCGATTTCGTCCAGAGAAGCATGTAATAATTGTCTTACATGCATTGCTTCGTACATAGTTTATTTAATCGCGATTTTGATATGTCGGTACTAAGATATTAACATTAAATGAACAAGAAGACAAACTATGTTCGCGAACGGATAGACTCTGGCAATTAAGCGGTATCTGAAAGTCTAGTTCTATAATTAAAACTGCCGACTTAATTAAAGGAGTCGTCCGAGAGTTTTTATAAAAATTAATTTTTATCTTTCCTTATTCTTAAAATTTTATTTAAACTTTTTAATTTTTATCTTTTCTTATTCTTAAAATTTTATTTAAACTTTTTAAAAGTCATTATAAATTACTTGTAGAGTCATAGCCCGCTTAGAACTATATAAGAGAATTTTTATATATATATATATATATATGTATTAATCAACTTTTAGATCAGGATTTTCAGCTTCTAATATACTAATCTCCCGTTTCTCCCCCCCATACTTTTTGAACTCTCATCTATGCGTGTGCCCAGGTGTTACACGTATGGGTGAGAAACGATTAGTATGGGTTAGTTATAATTTTTTTCCCATGTTGGCGGCTGTCATTGTGCTAGTGATTGCACGATGTACTTGCACCTATGTGTGTGCGTGTTAGGAAGGTGCATTGTACATCGTTTCGTGATAAATAATATCTCACATTTTTCAAAGTTATTAAATTAAAATTACTTGTAGAGTTAAGTGTATGATAGGAACTTTTCAATTTTCAATTTTTAATATTTAATTGTTCATTTTTAATATCGTTTTGCATAGTAGAATTACCACACTTAATTGTGGAAATTTTCATATACTCGTATATTACTAGTATGAATATTTATACTAGTATGTACTTGTATTTTTGCTTTAGTTATTTTTGCAATAATCACTAGCCTTGGCAGTCGATTTCAGCAATTGGTACGTACTCCCAAAAATTTAGAAAACACGTGGTTGAACTGGGGTGTCGGAGGTGCCACGGGGCATTCTCTCTAGTTTAGGCTTATGCACCCTGGTGGTATGTGTGAGAACCGTGGAGTGAATTTTTTGGTGTGTGTGTGTTTTGCTATTTTAAATATAGGTAATAGGCAGGCAGGTAGCATACTTTTCTGAATGAATGTGTGAAACTTTAATTTTAAGCAGGTAGGACCTGAGAATTGCGCTGCGTTTCCTTCCACTCGGAAGTGGAAGTCCCATCTCAGGGTTTATACAGAATCGTCACAAAATTATATCTTTTTATTCTTTTCATTCTCTTTACGTAGTTTTTAAATTTATTTTGTGACGGTTCTCTGTTATTTAATATGTATCATGATTCAAAGGTATTTGCAACCATTTGTAAGATGCTTTTCTATTTAGATTCTATCCCATAATTCGCAAAGCCTTTGATGAATTTGATACTTAGTTTTAAGTATTAGCACTTTGCACTATCGCGATATTGTCTTACAGTTAGAAATATTTGATTTAATTCAATATAACGAATAAATTAAATAAAAGTATTTTGCAAGAAAATGCATTTCATTTCATTAAATTATTTCAATTAGATTATATTACTTGATATTAAAAGTGCGAAGTGTTATTAGGTCATCGATTAGAATTATTATCTGCACGGACATTCGATTAAATGTGCTCGTGTATATATGCACAGTCAATAAACTTTAAGTTTGTTGATTGTCCACGAGCTAGGATAGCTAACGCGAAATGTGAATTAATGTTTTAATCATTTTTTTTAACAGAGTCTCATCACGGAGAATGGAATTATTTCAAAGTAAGGATGAAAGAAAGCGAATGAAAATATTTCATACATTGCAATATGAAATATTCTTCATTGATATTAGTATTATAAAAGCAGTTAAGAGTAATTGTGCGAAAATGTCTTTAAGTCGTTTATAATCAGTAGGATCATAATCTGGCATATTACAACGGCATGGTATTAGAATAGAATCGATATTTTACATGGTCAATGATCTTCCTTTCGGCGAAGAGATATCTCTCGACCAAAAGGCAAGAATTATTTTCTATGCAAAATGAATTCAGGATGTTTACTAATGAAAATTTTCTTTTCAGGTTGTGTTAGGGTTTTATTAGGTCGCGTTCGGTTGATATCATTTTATTATTTAGTATCAGGGACGATTCTAATTCTATATCACTGACTCGTTGTAATATTGCCAAATTCTGAGAGTACTTTTTTGAACGATTGACATTTTTAATCGAAAATTCTTTTCATGCTCGCACGTAGGGAATGTCCGATTGCATTAGGGGAAGAAGAGGCAAAATGCCGAAGAGGCCCCCACAAACTGTGGCTCAAGAGGGCAACTACAGGCTACTGAGTTATTTTCAAAGGTTCAACAGCATGGTCGAACCTTTCGAGAATTTCTCTTTAGTCATATTTTATTGTCTTTTTATTATCTTGCTCGTCAATAATTTGCTTTTCAATAATTTGCATGTCAATAATTTGCATGTCAATAATTTGCATGTCAATAATTTACTATGGTTATTTGAAGTATTGATGATTAACACACTCTGCTGAATGTTTCAGGCAATCATCGTTGGACCTATCTCATGAACGAAATTAAATCATCGTTCTTACAGATAAATCGAGTATTTAAAAATACTTTTATTTCATATTATTTTTCATTAAAACAAAACACAGAATGCTTTTTAATTATAATACGATACCCAATCTATCTTAATCTCCCGAATTTCCATTCCAATATCATATATCATTTATCATTTTCTAATTTCGAATCATCCACCGCGTTCCTATTTTTATATTCTATTTCATTAGTAGAAACTAATTAAATTATAATGTTTTTTAATGTATCTTTCGTAGTTTTACAGGTACAGGTAATAGTATAATAATCCCAAATTGTTGAAATCTAATTTTCATTTTATTATGTTTCAGGGAAACATTCACTTGTAATACAATTGTAAGTATTGGTTTTTACATAACTTTTATATATTTACTGTATATTTTTTTTAATTCCAGTCAAATTGCAGTCCAGGATTGCATCCATTTCATCTTTGCAATAATAAATAAATCTTTTATTTTTCAGATAAGTTTGCAGGGTCCTTGCAGCATTGTTTCCAATGGGTAGCGGGTTGATTCTTTCTTCGTAAAAAAATGCAAAGAAAGAATCTACTTCAGGGATGCGACCCTGCCCACGCGAGCCATGATTTTCTTCCTTCTCCTTGGGAGAAATCATGTCCTTACCTAAAATTTCCCCCAACTACACATATCCTTTTTTTGTAGTGGAACAAACGTAACTTTTTTATTTTCTATTTGCGATTTGATATGCATATACATGCTTTTAGCATAGACATGCATTTAGCATAGGGACTGTGTAAGTTCCTCGTAATAAAGATTAGAGTCAATTGATTAGTCTGACCATGACGAGACCACTCAAAAAAAAATCCCGAAAAGTTCCACCTTTCCTAAATTTGTTTGTTCACAGATACTATGGACGGAACACAGAATCCGCGTTTTTTTAGCAGGATAAACTATGGAGATAACCAAACACTCCGTCCAGAAAAGGGGGAAGAAAACAAGAAGAGGTCTGACTGTGAGTTATGGTAAATCGTAACATAAAATAATTACTTCTCTAAAATGAAATGAAGTATTTTAATCAATTTATTATTTTCTCCTTAGTATCGCACATCTGTAATTTATTTAAATATATTTTCTGAAAAAATTTTAAATCTTCACAGGTTACCAGGGACGAAATACAGGATCACTTATATCTACGTAAGAGAATTTAACTTTAAAATAAATTTCATATATTCACAGGTATCATCTTGAAGTAATAATTTCTTTACAGGTATCATCTTAAAGTAATAAGAAATTTTATATGTTCGCAGGTATCATGGACCGGACCATACTTTTTATATGATGTAATGTAATAATCTAATTTTCATTTCTATTTTGTATTATTTCATGTCATTTTATGTCTATGGAAATTGTACTCGGTTGCACCCCTCGTTTTCACTTCGTCATTTTCTAATGACTGTGTCTTGTAATTACTCTGCTTTGTCCAGAATTATTCTGATGTATTTTATATAAGTCTTTCTTGAATTCAAGTCATTGAGAATGATTATTTTTCGAAATGTTTCGTCGTTGTTTCATCGTTGTTTCATCGTTGGTTCATCGTTGGTTTCATTATTCGGATAAGACGAATATCCCTCCTGGGTCTTCAGAAGCGGTTACCTCCTCGTGGTTAGACCTGGGCAATGTATTTTACTTTCCATATAATGTCTATCATATTTTATATGCTATGCATTCCATGGCAAGTAAAATGTAGCAAAGACCGCTTACNGGTCCTAGTTCAGTCGTAAGGCCTATGGTTAGACGGGGTGAATTGCAGTTAAACTCTTTGAGTTTTTCAGCTTAAACTCGCGGTGGGCAGGCCATGGGCCTACAGTTCTAGTCGGTTCCTCGTAATTAAAATTAGAGTCAGTGGATTAGTCCTACCGAGGGAAACCACTTAAAACAAAAATCGCGAAAAGTTCCATTTTCTTTTTTTCTGTTCACAGGTACCAGGGACTGCAGAGTATCATTTATATTTACCTGACAGAATAATTGTTTAAAGAAATTTTATATGTTCGCAGGTATCATGGACGGGATCTTACTTTTAAAACAATGTAATGTTATAAACTTATTATAGAGAATTACAGAGAATGATTGTTTAAAGAAATTTTATGTGTTCGCAGGGATCGTGGACAGGAGCACACTTTTAATACACTATAATTTATTAATCTTACTTTTATTTCTATCTTTTACTATTTCATGTCATTTTATGTCTATTGAAATTGTATTGGGGTGCACCCCTTGTTTTCATTTCGTCATTTTTCAATGACTGTGTCTTTTAATTACTCTGTTTTGTCCAGAATAGTTCTGCTGTATTTTATATGAGTCTCTCTTGAAGTCAGGAATTTGAGAATGATTATTTTTCGAAATGGTTAATCGTTTGTTCGTCGTTGGTTCATCGTTGGTTCCATTATTCGGATATGACGAATATCCCTCCTGGGTCTTCAGAAGCGGTTACCTCCTCGTGGTTAGACCTGGGCAATGTATTTTACTTTCCATGTAATGTCTATCATATTTTATATGCTATGCATTCCATGGCAAGTAAAATGTAGCAAAGACCGCTTACCATAGGTATTATAGTTGTAATTAGTTTCTTTTCATTTCTTAATTAATATCATATATTTATTCCTATTAGTCGTCAATCTTATTATGTCTATAGAAACGAATTACTTATTATAATGTTTATATAAATAATTTTAATATATTCTTATTATTTGTATTAAGCATACTTTTTTGATTTTTTATGCCAAATGTACACATTTTTTACCAAATATATTCTGCACCTCTTAATGTAGACCACATTCTTGACGTTTTAAAATTTTTTGCTGTCAGGTGGGAGCAACATCCTGTCAAAATGTTAATTTGACTGGACTAATAGTCGAAACTGTTTTCTCCAATGTTAGATAATGGGTAAAATAGAATAAGAAGAAAAGTACAAAATGAAGGAGAAAAAGAAATCATATCGTGACTCATTGTGGATCAGGAACCTACTTGCTACCAAAAGGAACGTTGAATTAGAAGGTGGGGAGAAGACTTTGTACGCAAATAATGGCGAGTTTTTCATCGCTCGAGGCAACCCTATCTTTCGCGACACCGATTCTTCTTTCTCTCTCTTTCTCTTTATTAATATTTCTATCTCTCTTGAGTTAACTCTTTCCTTTTACAGGACTTTTACGCGTGCATAGATTATAGTCGGAAGTGAAGAAAAGCTGGGAGAGATTTGTGGGCGGTTGAATATTTCGTCCTTTTCTTTTTTTTTCTTTTAATTTTCTTTTGACGACATTTCGTACAAATTTTTAATAGCGAGTATAATAATAAAAAAAAGAGACAGAAACAGAGAGAAAAAGAAATAAAAATTCATTTTACCAGCGCAACGAGATTGATTTCCAAATCGATATTGCTTTTTTTATCTCTCTCTCTATCTCTTTCATTTTATTCGCTTATCTATAACACACAAGAATCGTCGTTGCAAAATAAAAAAAAATTTATTTTTTCCTAAATACCGAGAAATAAAGCAAAGGTGGATTTCCTTGAAAAATAAAAAAAGGTAAAATAGGAAAGTAGCTTACTGAGAAAGAGAAGTTGCAGAAAGGAAAGAAAGAGGAGAGAGGGAGGGAGGGTAAATCGGATTATACGTCTACGGTTATTTAGACTCCTGCCAAAGAGTCGAGAAGGGTGTTACACCAACCAGAAATAATTAGATCAGTCCAAGCTATATTAATAATCGTATTTTGAAAACAATACACATATTTCCTGCTCGTATTCCAGAGTCAGTACTTTTTCAAGTTCTTTACGAAGTAGTGAAAACTAAAAAAGAAATTAGAAATACAATAAAGGTTTTGGTATTAAATCTTCGAGATTATTAAATCAATTAAGGTATTTGGATGTGAATAATGGTTTACCGAATAGGGTAACTTAAACTATCCCTTATTTAATATATCATCGTTAAGTTATTTTCGTTGAGAGGAAAGTGGTAGGCAGTGGGGACGAGGTAAGAGGTAGAGGTAGAGGGAATGAGGATGGGAAGAGGGAGGAGTGGACCAGCCGTCGAGAAATCGTCCTTTTAAAAAAGAAACTTCTTCCTGAAGTCTATGAGAAAGTGTGCACGCGTTACACGGTGTCAGAGCGTTAAACTTTTTTAAAAACTCGTATAATGCCGGGAAGAAGGAGGGAGAAAAATATTTACCGGGGTTGGAACGTTTAAAGACGAGAGCTGCTGCCGTCGTCGTTTTGTAACTTCCGTCCGTTTGTATACGATGCGCAAACAACGAAAGAGCAACCGTAAAATCGTTCTATAATTCTTCGTTAAAACGTTGTTTTGTTTCACTTTGAGAGAACGTTGTTCAGAGAAAGAGAGAGAAAGAGATGAGGAGTAGGAGGAAGGGGTGAAGTTTGGGAAGTTCGTCGAAGCGCCCGAAGCAATGAAGTAAACGAACGAGAAGAGTGGTGGTGTATGGGGGAAGAAGTAGGAAGAGAAAGAGAAAGAGAAATACGAGAAGGATAAGGAGGTGAAGAGATGAAGGAGGAAGTGAAAGAGCAAAGGACGATGAAGTGGAGGATGAAAAAGGGGTATGGGTGGTGGTGGTAGGTTCGGCTAAGGAGCAACAAAGTACTGTAATTCAATAATCGACGCTATCCACCGCCGCGTAAAGTACGTTAATCCGATGCTTCGTCTCTTAAGAAAGTAATTGAGAACGGATTCTGAAAGTTTTGGCTGGAGCACAGCAAAGAGGAAAGAGAAAAAGAAAGAGAAAGAAAAAGAAAGAATAACTATCTTAAAGAAGAACCGATTCACGCTTGTCCAATTGTTTGTTTCTCTCCTCGTCTGTCTAAATATCTACTCGTACTACTTGTTAACCCAATCAAACTTACAAAGTTAATCATCATTTAATTGGTTTTATTACGAGAATCGATATTATTATGTTGTATAAGGAAAATAATTGATTCGATTAAGGCAAACTAGAGTCTTATGGAGAAATTAGAATCTAACAATAAGCGAAATTGGGATTAAAGTGAAGGAAACGGACATAGAGAATGAGGGTTTTCCGGTACTCGACTAAACCTCTTGTGCTATATTAACGTCCTATGAGCTTGATGGTATCTCTCTCTCTCTCTCTCTCTCTCTCTCTTTTGAAGATACTAAAGCATCGTAGATAGCAGATGACGCTCTTGGGATGTACCGGGATGTTAATTTAGCTATTACTTATACTATCCAGCAACAGAGAGTTACACCTGAGAGAAGTTTGATCGCCCCTCGTAAGGTCGACAAAGTTACATCTCCGTGGCTTCAAACGGAAGTGCTTGCATCTCTCCTCTCTCTCTTTCTCTTTAACTTCTCGTTTCCTTGCTTCCTTCCTACTATCCATCCATCTATCCTTCCTTCCTTCCTTCTTGTATACCTCCTTGCCTACTTGCTTGCTTGCTAGTTAGCCTCCTTACTTGCTTCCTTGTTTGCCTGCAAGCCTTTCCTATGGGCGCGAATATACGATCGATTTCTCGTTACTTCTCCTTAACATACAATCCCCTTGTAATCCTGTATCAGTGGGTAAGACACGTCGTGATTCTCAACGTAAATCGGGCCAGCTTTTCACGAGTACCGAAGCTCAAACAGCCTAGCTCCTCGTTCATCTAACTATGTTAAATCTATATAGTAAACGTATCTTTCGTAACAAGTTTTTATTGCATGAAAAATATATAGTAAGAGAGTCGGTTTTTATATGTAATATATAATGCATGATTATTAAGAAATATCGATCTTCCCTTTCTGAATTGAAAAGAAAGTAAACTTTGTTACATCGTAAAATAGAATTCAATTAGAATCACTTAGAATAATATATATTCTTATCTATTTATCGAGGTCAGTACATATAAAATAAACATTAAAAAAAAAATAAATAAAAAAAGAAGCTTACTCCCTTTAGTCGTCGTATTATTTTTCTTCTTTCCCTCTTTCTCTCCATTTTCTTCTTTAGAAAAGCTTCCGTTTTCGAGCGATCTGCGAGCTCGGAGACACAGAGGATTACCCCCCCCATACGGTATGGGGTGAGCCGAGAGACGTGAAACTCAACAGAAAAAAAAAGAAAAGAAAAGAAAAGAAAAAGAGGAGGATAGAAGGAAGGAAGGAAGGAAAGAAGGAAAGCTGGCCGTTGATCCAGGATGGTGAAAGAAAGGGAAGCAACCCGTCGGATATATTTTTCGGATTATCCTTTCGGTCGACGAGGGATATTACGAGAAGGGATGATGATGGGACGTAAGAACGGAGTAGTAGGATATTTCCGAACACTAGCGCATGCTCACGCCTGTTCGATGAGATTAATCGGACACGAATCGCTTATGTCCTCGCGGAAAGGAAAGGGAATTAAATTATGAACGCATTAGCAGATGAGATATGCCATTACCCTTTGGATATAAACGAAGTTAGGCGTTCTCCCAGTTTTCGCGTTCTCGTTGTCGTTCTCCTCTTCTTCCTCTTCCATCTCCACTTTTACCTCCATCTCCACCTCCTCCTCTTCCCCTTGGACAACCGGAATTACACGGTGAGAAAACTATTAGCGGAATTGGTGGCTCGCCGTAAAACTCGTTTATCATTTTCGCTTAGTTCGAAACGTGCGAGTGTATTTTACTCTGTAACTCTATAGTTACACGTGTACAATTCACTAACTTTCACACGCGTTCAATTTAAACCAGATACTTTACATTAGAATAAACATGTATTTGTGTAGGTACGTAAGTACTACTAAATTCATTCTATTCTAAAGGAGAAAAAAAGAGAGAGAGAGAATATCGACATATAAATCGGGGTGGGAATCGAAAAGGGAGACACATTCGTAAATTTCTTCTTAGAAGACGGGGAAACAAGAAGAAGAAGAAGAAGAAGAGAAGAAAAGGGGTGATCGTTGAGAGGAAGTAACGGTTGGCATCGTTTCGTTGAAACGGATCGAAGGCCAAACGATAAACCACGTTCGACCTTTCCCACCTGACACCGTGGTGCGATAAAGAGTTCCGTAATGTGCTGGTAGGTACACGGAAACATCGAGGGTTGAACGAGAATAGCGACAGGAGTTTGTTGAAGCATTGGGGAAAGAAGAGGAAGTCGTACTACGAGAAAGAGAAACATGGAAGATGGAAAAAGATAGAAACAGAGAAAGAGAGAGAGAAAGAGAGAGAAAGGGGTGGTGTAGTAAGAGAGAAATGTCGAGCTCTGGTAGCTCGATCGGTAGCAGCGAGATCAGGAAGAGGAGGGTGAGTCGGCCTCAGGGTAGGTGGGAAATGAGACTCATCTGCATCCGGTAACATTGTTTCCGTTCTTCCCCATCCTAAAAGGGGAAACTTTCCGTCATGATGCGAGAGGAGAGTGGGTGAGAAAGCGTAGCCTATTTTAGAACAGGTGAGGACAGGAAATGAATCTGCAGCCGCTGTTCAGGAAGCTGCGGAAACCGTTCTCGATAATTGGCCCGGAGTTGTCGAAAATTTTCGTCAAGCACGTTCGCAATCGGGATAATACGCGCGGTTTCATAGGTTTAGATGTGTTCCTTCAAGGAATTTACCTGGATTCCTTTTATCTCTCTCTTTCTTTCGTTATTTCGTTTTAATTAATTAAAAGAGACAAAATATTTAGTGCGTAGATTAGGTGTCTTTTTCATGGTTTCACTTTAATCATTTCTTAGTCCGCTTCTATTAATCCTGAGATCCAAATTTTTGTATTCCTAATATTTAATAAAGAGAAGTTTAGCTCGACAGTTTATTTTTATCTTGTTTTTTAACGAACGAGAATATTGACCTCTACGTTTGAGTCTAGATTATCGATTAGGAGCTAGACGATGGGCGAAATGTAAATGGGTTTCCTATATTTCATTACAATTTAACTGAAAAGCAGTTCCCTCGGCGCCATCGAAGAACCTTCAAGATCCCCTTGAACATCTTTGTAGGTACCCATAGTGAATTCATTAAATTTGCATACGATAGGAAGCTCGATACATCGGCAAATGGAATAAAAATTTCTTTACAACATTTCCCCCGTATCGATTACCAAAATGCGACGAGATATATCCTAACCTTTTTCTAAATTTATTATTTAAAATATCCAAGATATATATATTTGTTTTTTATCTAAAAATACTTTTTTATTTTTTAAAGTTATCCCCAGTGTTTACCGTTCTTCGAAAAAGATTTGCTAAAACATTTAAACTTCCAAAGATTTGTTTTTCTTTCACGTAGAAAAGTAATATTTTAACGTAATTACCAATAAAACGATCAAAATCTAGGAAATTATAGAAGGTTTAGTAGATGTAGGAGACTCTTGGGGGTCCATTAAACGACCATTAACTGCGCTAAATGAATTTCATCAAATTTATTGTAACTTTCAAGTAAGATGTTATTTCTCGTTCTCTGATTAATTCCCAAAGGTGAGTCTTGAACTCTCTTGTTTCTTGGTCAATTCTCTTGGCAATTCCCCCATTGATTTTCAAGACTCCGAGCAACAATTCACTCGATCGACTTCTTGATGGGAATGCACGATGCAACTTTTAGCACTTGCTAGAATCGAAAAAAGGAAAAAGGAGAAGGAAAAGAAGAAAAACAGACGTACTTTAATTTAGTAAAAGCTGAGAGGGTATTTCATAGTCATCGTACGAGACTCTAGTATCATCGTTATCATAAATTGAATATATTCTCTAGCAGGCTGGTAAATAGATATATATATACGTATATTATATACCTTGGCATCTGAATAATCTCAAAACGTGATTATGCTTCGTAATGCACGGATGCATGGCTGGGAACGTGATCATGCTTCGTAATGCACGCGTGAGTAATCAATATTTCATTATCGCTACCCTTTTCTTCGTCCGAGGGGCCAAAATCAAACTGATGTATCGACAGGATTTATGTTCAACCAAGATAGAATATTGTTTGTATCATTAATCAGGTACTTCGTTTCGGTTAGCAATCTGCTGATTTTAAGGTACGAGTATATCGAAGAAAAACCTTTTAGTAAGAGAGAGACAGACAAAGATAAACAAGGATGGAATATCTTAAGTGAAAGGAGAGTAAAGAAAATTCTCGAGGAGAAGATTCCTCTTCTCTTCTGTTCTTTCTCTTCTCATCCTCCTACTCTTTTCATCCTTCTTTATAACATCCCTCGTGGACCTTTTGGATTAATCGCGAGACGTCTCGAATGCCTTTCTTACTGTGTCCTACTCTCCTTTTTCGAGACACCTCTACTCCGTCGCTGTGTTACAAATGGTATGGTTTTTAAAGCGTCTGCCGTGGGACGGTTAACAAATGTTCAAAGATCTTCGGCGTTTTTAAAAGGTACAAGTTCCTTCATTGGTATACCACTTTTTAAGCTCCTCTTCGCTTAATCGATTTTTTCCTTCTTTTTTTTTCTAGCGATTATTAATCGATCTGTTATAACTGGAATAAAATTATTCTTCCATCGTTTCCTATCTGTTTGCTAAGTTAGATATTTCTTTTCTCTTTTGAGATTAATATTTAGGATAAACAAATGATCAAAATATGTATATGAAATTTGTTTTCTTGCATATTTTATATTAATCAATGTAGTTTTCATTTGCATATTTATTTGAAATGTCGATCCAATATATATTTGTCTCGTTTCTCAAGAACCTTAAGATGATTAAAAATTTTCTTTTTTCTTATAATTAATTACACGAGTATAATATTATTAAATCGGGATTAATTTTTCCAAGTGTGTGTGAGTGGGAGGAGAATATATATATATATGAATTAGATGTGGACAGTGGTACAATAACGGAGAAGAAGCAAGGAAGAAGGGATCAGCTGGGATTGGAGAAAAGAGAAAGAGGTGGAAGTGTAGACGGAGGTAGGAAATGCAGGTGTAAATCCTCGTGAGGTTCTCGCATCGGTGTACCTCCGGAGTAGGAAGCACTGAAATGTTTGAGCCTTTAAAATTAAATGTCCTTCCGGTACCTTAATGGCGTACTTTGTTTTAAATAAAGAGAGAAAGAGATGACTAAAGCATGTTATATAATTTTAAATATGATTTATTTAAAAATAACCAAAATTTTCGCATCTATCAAAACATTTTTCCTTAATTTTATAAACAAGAGAATTGTTAGCTAATTTCAATTTCAATGATGTTGTATCCCATCCCCTTCCTTGCTAGCGAAGAAAAACTCTACTCGGTCGATGGAAAGTTAAATAAGCTTCAACCATGAAAGCTTTCTCTTACGAACTTATGTTAGTCTTGATCCTATAGTATTTCTCGATCGAGTTTAATGTTGTTGCATCGTGGAAGACTCTACGATGCATCAGGTAATTTATTATACAGGATGACTTACAAGCATGCTGCCAAACTTCAAGAGCTTGTTCAAGAGAATATACCGAACAAAAAGTATTATGCTAAATCGTCGAACTCTCGTTAGGAAGTTATAACTCGGTATTCGAAGATGAAGAAGGAAGAGAGAGGAGAGAGAGAGAGAGAAGGCTTGAATAAACAAAACCTCTTCTTGACTTCTCTCGTCTCGTTCTGCACTCGATGTAGCTCTGAAGTTTTGTAGATCTTATAGATCTTTCTTCTTCGTATAATTTAACAACCATTTTAACAATTTTCTAAATATAGTTATGAAAGATATATTACAATAATATTCGTAATACGGTATAATTAGAAATACCATTTAGTCGTAATAATTGTGTGAGAGAAAGAGAGAGAAAGAAAAAGAGAAGAACGACGAGAATAATCGTATAATAAAAATAATATTATATTTCTAGGAAAATATAAGATATAACAAGCTATGTTTACAAAAATTGCAAATGAATTCGCATTAGTTTTACATAACCGCATTCAATTTTTATTTTTCCAGGAAGCGCACTTACGGGACCGTACTTTCTGGGAGAGCTTGGCAACAGGCACAGGAATCGTCCGAAAACAAATAAAAGAAGTGGCAACGCCTTGTAACGACCCCGGTGCTAGTTTGCATGTAAAGTGCGGTGTATCTCCTTGTCGCAATAATTTTCTGTTCTACTTTGGAGAATGTGCAGGGATTTCAACAAACTATGCCATGAGATAGAAAGAGATAAATAGAGAAAGGGAGAGAGAGAGAGATAAAGAGTATAAGAGAGGACGAGACGAGTATACTTCACCTAGAGCGAAGCACCAGTTATTTCAATGGAATTCTTTTTCTAAATATATTGGAAAATATTCCAAAAGAAAAAGAAAGAAAAAAATGTTTTTCCTTCTTTTTCAGCGGGCTGTCACTTACGTCACGGTTCGTTTTGTTTTCGGTGTAGTGGTATCTGGTCGTAACGAGAGGAGGGAAATGTTAATAAGCGCTAATATTCACTTTTCTTTTGATATATCTTCGTTTGATTACATACAAATAATTTCTCTTTTAGTGTAATTATTTTATTTCGATTTAATATGGGTTTTATACCGTCATACCGACCGTTATTTAAACAACGTAGAAAGATTTTTTTAACGAGCACGTTTCGTCCAATTCTACTCGTATTATATTTGATTTTGAACCAGTTTTATTTTTTTTTGATTTCCTTTCTCTCTCTCTTTTTGTGATTTTTTTGCGATTCTTTTTTTTTTGTAGAAACGTGCTTGCGGCAGGATCGAGATTTCATCCGGTGAACTTTTATTCATGGTAGAGAGCATCACCCTTTTCGTTCGCCTTTTTGCGGTTGATCGAGCCAACGAGATGAAACGAGAAGGCTCGATATTTATGGTTAGACTGTGCTCGTGGTTCAATTCTAACGCGTACGATTTTCTATGATTCGCATAGGAAAAACCTTACGGAAAGATAATTTCAATGGGAAAACCTATCTTCAAATTCTTTCACCTATCTCCCACACCCCGTTTGATTCATCTCAACGCCTATACCCGTAATGGTAGCAACCCTAGGCTGCCAAGGGAATTCGTTTCTCATCGTACAGGGAGCTTCTCTGAAGCACTAGTTTCAATTTTTTCTTCTTTCCTTCCGCTGTCTCATTTCTTTCTCTCTCTCTCTCTCTCTCTCTGTTTCATTCGTTCTCTACCGCGTGCCTTTTACATTTCACGTATCCGTAGGCGTCTGTCCGCTATCGTAAATATTGGATATCCATTATGAAATATTGGCTGATATCGGATATTCGACGTAGACCGATATAGGTCAGCTGATACCAGATAGCTAACTCGCGTCCGATGATATCTTCTAGTTGAACTATCCAATTCAAAAAAGAAAGAAATAAATAAAGAGAATCATAACGATAGTTAGTGCAAAGTAGTTTACGTCTTCGATTATTTTCTCTTTTAAGGCGTAAATTTATACAATGTAATACAAATTTGTTATATTCAATTATCGTATCGATTGATGAAAATTCCATTCATGCATGAATGAAAAAAAAAACGTATGCACATGTATCAAATCATGACCAATATCAGACTGTAACAGAATTTTTTTAGATTCTATGATCATTGATATTCGCGATCTATCGTAAAAGAGAAATCGTGTTCGAGTGATATCGAGTTTCGTTTTAAAAAACAAACAAACATACATGTAAAAACGCGTTGCATATGAACAATCGGAGAAGATGGTGGAACAAAATATCAATAACGAATAAAAATGAAGAATGAAAGAAACAATACTTTTGATCACGTAGGAAGAAGATTTTTGACTCGAAAGGAGGAGCAAGGACAACGAAACGTGCTTCGTTCTAGGATAGTGCTTATGGTGGTGGTATGGTGGTGATGGTGGTGGTGGTAGAACGTTTCGTTTGGCAACAATGCTTTGTGGTAACAATACGCAAACAAATGATTCCGCCGTACCGGTCGTAATTACTGAAGGCGCACAGGACGTCGTTCATCCTTCTCTCTTTCTCTCTCTCACTCTCTTTTCTTTACTCTCTCACTCACTCCTGTTATGTTCGTCCATCTATCCAACCAACCATCCATTCATCTATTCATTCATCTATCCAACCATCCATCCAACCATCCATCTATCCATCCATTCACGTTCTTTGTCATGATTTCGTTCGATCTACCATCTCCTCTACCCCTTCAGCCCTTCACCCTTCCGCCTCTCTCTCTCTCTCTCTTTTCGTAGCCCGTTAAATCAATGCATTTTCACAACCACGATCGATCCCAGCCCTGTCCACAAACTCTCCTTCCCCCATTTCTCTTTCTTTCACTTCACCAACCGATTGAAAATTCTCAAACAGAAAAACAGAGAGAGCAACGATCCTGTTCGTTCTTTCAACGATTTCTACTCGTTGTCCTCGTTCCCTTGGCATCGTTCTAGCACGCCTAATTAACAGATCCTTCGGTGAACACCAGATCGACCGTGTTTTATCCTTCGTCTATACTTTTGAACGTTGGTTTTACGTGTACTCATTTTTTTGTTATATATATATTTAAAATAAAAAATTGAAGAATTGAAAATGATAGTTTAATCCAAACATCTGGCGTATAATAATCTCGTAAACTAGAAACCTCTCTGGAGGGTTCGAGAAACACACAAGTTAGTATACACGCAAGTTTGAAACTATCTCCAAATATTCCTTTACACATTTAGGCGAATGTCTACACGTATACTTATATATACTTTATCTCTTCTTCTCCTCACTCTCTCTCTCTCTCTCTCTCTATACATATTCCTCGATTCTAATCACAGTTCACGCCTTTTGATTCCTACGGTAGACCAAAAGGCAGACGCGAGCTTACATGGCTTATAAGCTGTAAGAAGACGGCTTAATAACGGTGGCACACGTGCAGCTTCTCTCTTAGGATACGTCGTGCACGTGCACGCGTGGAATTAAGCCGAAGAACGAAGGTGGGTAGGCGGGGTTGCTCACGGGTTGGGTAAATGTGGGCTGGAATGGGCTGGATCGAAGGATACGTAAAAGATAACTTTCCCCTTTCCCCATTCTATTTCCCTCTCTCTCTCTTTCTCTCGCTCTTCAGGATAGTACTATAGAGTTCTCAAGCACATACGCGGATGTGTGCTATCTTTAAGCATCTATGTGTAATATGTGTTTGTATATGTTTGTATGTGTCTTCTTCGAGATGGTTGCAAGAAGAAGATACGTAGACGTAACTACGACGCCTGACATCGGGCCAATATTGAAGCAATAATCTTGCTTCCTTCCTCTTTCTCAGGAGCCGCCACACTTGCCAGCCTCACTACACGAAGATATTAAACTTACGTGCTTCGGATGTATATTCACATATACGTAGATACCTAGAAAAGGGAAAAGAGTGTGCTGCTGCTGCCCTTACATACCTTCGTACCTTTGGGTCTTCGTTAAATAGCCTCGAGGGACGATGTCCTCGTTTTTATTTCTTCTTCCTTCCTTTCTTCCTTTCGATTCTCCTTTTGTTTCTTTTCTCCTTTTCTTATTCTTTATTTCTTTCTTTTTGTTTCCCTTCCTCGACAACTCACGCCTTCTTCGTCGCGGTTATTATCACGTCTGAAATATCGATAAATGTTTTATAATAATAATAATGATAATAATAATAATTATGTGTATTTCAGCGATGTTAAGAAATTTTTGTAAAATATAGACGGGAAGATTCGCGAATTATAAGTCGTATTTAGTAAATATGAGAGTATAAACCAAACGAAGGAGTAAATTTGTTTACTCGGTGTAATTTTCCCTTTCGACTCGTATACTTCTCGTATCTCGCAAAGTACTACCACCATTACGAGTATTCTCCAAGTAGGAAAATGTAGCAAGATAATTGCGAGAAAAGGATGCTATACTTTCCAGTAAACATCTCTCTGTATCTTTGTATATTACGTCGAGCGCTTAGATTCACTAGTGCAAATGTTTTAAGATTAAAAGAGAAACAGAAAGAGAGAGGGAAAGATACAGAGAAAAATAAATTTGAAAGACAATGAACTTTTGACTATCTCCCTTATTATTATTATTATTATTAATAATATATTTTTGTGTATTACAGTTAACGTAACTCGTGTTTTTACATCGAAATGATTTATGAACAAATTTTTATTATATTTTTGACAATCCATTTTTCAAACAGTGTTTTTTTCTTTCTTTTTTTTCCGAAAACAAAAGGGGCAAAAAGGTTTCGGCCGTTTAAAAATTCGATGCAATAAATGCGCGGTATCGTTCGACGTACATCGTCGAATTCCGTTTGGTAAATAAAGAACAACGATGGAACGAGTTTTAGCCAGAGATATGATTTTGGACGCGGTAAACCGATGGTATAACTCCAACGTTTTACAAACTGCTACGCTTGTATCGTTCTCTTTTTCTCTCTTTAAGCAGACACATGCACAACATCGATACAAAAAGCTGTATGAAAAAGTAGACAAAATTTGTTCTTCCTTCGCATCGTTGTCGTTATAAAAAACACAAAAAAAAAACATTCAACAGAGAATCCAAGTTAAAAATTTTACATACGTTGATCTATCAAATCAAATCAAATAATATTAATGAAAAATCGTTTAAGGGATGAAAACAGATAAATCTAATTAATATAACCTTATTTCGTGTTTTTTGTTGACCAGAGTCAGTTATTTTAAATTAAAAAAAATATAAAATAAAAATAAATAAGTACAAAAAGAAGCAAATAAAATAAACAGTAAAAAAGATAGAAAAAGATGAGTGAAAATTCATAGTATCGATATTCGGTGGTTCTGTATGCAGAAGGAGCCGCATTTGGCCGAGAAGCAAAGCCCATGAAAAGGCGGATGGTACGATCTGGGAAATGGAAAGGGGTGGTAAAAAGAGGTAGGAAATCGGCGAGGCAACGATTCTTGAAAATTATTCGACTAGACTAGGACTGTGGCTTGGGACCGACATAGAACACATACACACAAACATATATATATATTTATATATACACAGGACAAACTTGTAGAATTTTCACGTAGTGAAACGTAAGTGTGTTGGTTATTTTAGGTTCGGAGGAGTCGTTGGCAGGGGCCAAAAATTGTGTGCCACGTACAAAACGATGGGCAAAGTGTGCAAGAACGATCCCTGCTAGTGTCTGTTATAGTATGCATGGGTCTCCCGCAAGAAGACATAACACCCGTTCGACTATGCTTTACAAAACGTGCTCACGATCTCCTGTAGGTTTAGCGATTTTATTCCACCTTAAATTCTCAGCCCACTTGGCTTCGCTTTTCTACATCCGCCTAGTCGTGCCAACTACATTGTCAAAAGAAAAAAATAGAGAAGAAGAGAAAGAAGGGGTGAGAGAAAGAGAGTCGTACTATCCTTACTCGAGAAATATTTAATTTTTTTAATAACGTATTATATATCTACGAATTAAACTTATATCCAACTGTTCAACATTTTTCTTTATTTTAATATCATTATTTAAATTCGAGATATAAAATTCCTATCGTATTCGTATGGTTGGATCTCGAAGAGAACAGAAAAAAAATGTAGGTCGATGTTTATACAGGTAATGCCGAAAGAAAAATGATACCGTTAAATAAGGGTAGTTTGGGAATAAAAAAAGAACAAGAAGAGAAAAAAAAAGGAAAAGGGTCGAGTTCTTTACGATTAAGCTGAAATAATGTATTATATGGGTGTACACATATTTCTATATTCGCGCGAGTGCGTCACCTGTTTTAAAGTGCCACTATAACGTGCTAACTAGTTAGACTCTGGCCTTTATTAACGCTTTTATGCAAAACACGTTTGTTTTTCTCTCTTTTCCTTTTTCTCTTTCACCTTTATATTTTTCATTACGGTGTATTATTAACGATAATATTTTTGTTCCAGAAAAATGGAAAAAGAAAAGAAATGTAATAATAATTTTCTCGGTAGAAGAAAACCTTTAATAATTTGTTAAACGTAATTAAGATTAATCTTTTTTCAACATTTTAACCATTTTATAAATTTATATGATAATGATTAGCATCATATATAGTAACGAGCGTTTCGAATGACCCAGATTTCATAGAAATCGAATGTAACTTAGTAAAGATAGAAAGTGAGTTGGTACATGGACAACAAGAAGGTTAGGAAGAAGTAAAGTGATGAAAATAAGAGAGGGATTCCATGAATTCCAGTTTAATGACCATGACAGGAAAATGTATAGGAAAATTGCCAGCATGATTTTCCGCGCGTCACTTCCACACGGCCACGGGGGCCAGTTCGTTTTCCCGCAGCGTCGCTTGGAATTTGAAACTTTAATCAGATTTCGTTGTTCCGTACGTTCTGGCATAAATACTGTAGTTATGTTACAGTTTAATACTCCTGGCAAGTTTCTCTCTTTCGCGATGAAGACAAGGAAAAGGAAGAGGAGAAGGGAAACGTGGAGGAGAAAAAGAAACAAGAGAAATAATAAAAACAAAAAGGGCTAGGAAGGAAACTTTAAAATAAAATATCTAAAAAATAAAGGAAAAGAAAGAATAAAACGAGTAGTTGCAAGGAGAGAAAAAGAATGTTAAAAAATACAAGGAAAGAGAGGGATAAGAAAAAAATGAAAGGTTGGTGGTGGAGGAGGAGGAGGAGGAGGTAGGGATAGGGGTAGAGGTTAGGGGGTTTGGAATATGGGGTAGGGGTAGAAACATAAATTTGTGTATGCATGCCGGGTGCGGCGAAGTGCCGGAGCATTGTTCTTGCAGCATAAAGAATTTTCTCATATAAACGCTTTCCCCGACTTTTTCACTTTTCGCGATAGTCTCGAGTCCCGAGTCTCTTGTCGTAGGGAACACAAGAATAATTCAACTTTCGTTTTATTCATGTTGGTCTTTATTGTAAAAATTCCTTCACGTATCATGGCTTGTCTTTTATATCCAAAAAGTTAATCTCAAAACTTTTCAATATGTCCCAAGTTTTTAGGTCATATTTAATCGATAACTACTATTACTATTATTATTATTATTATTACCACTAATATTACGATTTGTTAATACTTAAGATAATTATTATTATATATAAAAATCATAAGTAGAAAAAGAAAAAATCCATAAGTGGGTAAAACGATGATCAAATAGAAAAATAGATAAGAAAAAAGAAAGAGATTCATGGAATTCGTTGAACGATCACCGGGACAGTGAGATACGATATGGAAATGGTAAGCCCGTGATTTCCCACGTGTCATCGGGATCGCTTGTAAGAGTGTGTATATGTATGTGTATGATTCCTTCCTTGCCACGTCAGTAAGAATTTCGAATTCCATCTGACGGTCGTCGATTCAGACACACGCTCTCTCTCTTTTTCTCTTTCTCTTTCTCTCACTTCGTTCCATCTCTCGCGTACAATCCTGTTAGAATTGTATCGCGCGTTCGATGTAAGTAAGTACGTGTATACATGGATAGGCACATACACACACATACATATATAGATGCATGCATTACAGTTCGATCTCATCGTAGCTCATGAAGAAGAAATGGCACTGTGTGCGAAGAGAGACTCTCTTTGCTGAGTACGCGAAATTCAGGGATAGACGAGAGGGAGAACAATTTTTACGAAGAACGAATTCTTTACTTTTATTTTATTTCTTCCTTCTTCTTTTTTTTTTATCCTTCGTCTCTTATCTGGGTAAAAAATCCTTGATAAAATCCTGATCGCTTTAAGACGTTCGCCTGTAATCTAGTCGCACATAACCTCGAGTGAGTTTTCTGGAAAAGGTTTTAGGAAAGTAGAGGAAAAGGGAGAGAGAGAGAGAGAAAGAAGGGATGGAAGATAGAAAAGAGTAAGGGTGGACGTAGATAGATCGAGGAAAGCCCAAGGTAAGAGGGAGTAGAAGGGAGTGGAAGTTATGCTTCCCCGGTATAACTACAACATAATTCAAAATCTCATTAGACCTTGCCGCCATGAAGTATAATTTTTTGCCCATTACACTAGATTCGCGCAAGGACGTAAGAAGAGTGGGTGCTCTCGACTAAAAAAGGTCTCTTTCCTTCCCCATTTCTCCCTCCTCTCTCTCGCTCATACATTTTTGGCTTGCACCTACCTTCGTTTTGCATCATCTCACGTTTCCGGATGAGAGTAAATCAGGAGGAACGATATTTCAAACGTTTCTTGCTTATTCCCTAGGTGGGATCCCCCTCTCTTACGATCCTAACCTTATCTTCTATGGTGAATATCTCCTAGTCGATGTGAATTTTTTTTTGCTAAAAGGAAGACTAGATATCTAGCCCTATCATGTAAATCGAACGAGACGATAGAGATTAAAATGTCTGAATGGTAACGTGATATCAAAGGAAATCCGACCTACATACCGATAATGACGAAAGCATCGCAAGAGGAATATCGAATATCATCGAGTATTAAACGTCTACCGTGTATTTCTCTTCTATGAAGCTTTGAGTTAGATCCAAACGTCCTTTCAAAGACGATCAGAGAATAGAATTCTCTTTACATGTATACATATTACGTATACTGGGTGAGACATTTTATAAAGGCCATTTGAATAACTCGATATAGTTATCGGTAATAGAAAATAATTGATTAGATTTAAATTACATGCTTTCAAAGGGTAGTATAATTTCACGGATATGTATATAGTTACGTTACGTTTGAATTTTGTATGTAATGAAATTAAAACAAGGTATAATAATTGAAACACTATATGGTAGATCACTGTACGCGTTTTAATATGCTTTATTGAATGGTATATAGAAAAATATATTATTTCATATAAAAAGAAAATTTGTATTATAAGATTATGTTATTCTAGAAACCAAGTAAGTTTAATCCAACCCTTTTTCGAGTGGCCTGTTTGAAATATCTTACCCAGTATATACATGTATAAACACATGTACATATACAAAAAGGGTAGAAACGATTAAATGGTTCGATTGTGTTTTATAAAAAACACGAATGGACATTTTGAAAGACGAAAGAAATCGAACGGGGAAACAAACACATTGAAGTAAATACGACATAGCGTACAGGGAACGAAACGAATGTCAGTAGTCGACACACGTTTACCGGATACGGATCGAAATTCTCTGATCACCAAAAGCTTCGACTTTTCTGTTTCGTGACGCGAAAAAACGAACGTTAATACCTCGTAACCTTCGACGATAGTTCCTGGTAACACTGAACTGACAATTTTCGACAATATTTCACCAAATGTTTTCTAACGTTTCCGGTAATCCCACGAAAATATATCTTTTCTTATTAATACTGTCCTTTCAGCTTCTTCTTTCCCCAATTTGGTTAATAATATTTCGTAAAATATGCTCAGCGTGCACAAATATTTCTTTTTAATAACTTTTTTTAGTATACATTTATTTATCGTTGATATTAATTGATATAAGTTATTTTTTATATTGATCGATATTAAAAAGAAAAGATTACCCAAAATTTATAGCAAGAATGTTGACAATTGAATTGAACAATCGATTTAGGATATCGCATTTGCGAGTTTACGAAAGCTCTTCAGAGTCTGTTACTTTTTCTCTTCATTGTAAGATTTCTTTTAACCCTCCTTGTGACTGGAAAGCTTTGAAACAAGAGTCACCACGATGGGTGGAGAAGTTAGAAAAGGGACGACACAGTGAAACGGAAGAGAAGTTCTACGAACTTTCGGACGTATTGTTGTGGTGGGCACGATGTCGAACTTGGTAGCATTTATGGAAAAGATGGGCGTTATAGAACAGTGACGAGCACTAGTACGAAGAAGAAGAAGAAGAAGAAGAAGAAGAAGAAGATCACGACAAAGATGGCAACGGTCGAGGAAGGCAATATGCAGTGTGCGTAGAACCGCCAATGGCTACCATTGTGTAAGACAATTGCCACTAACTTTTCTTAACTTTTAGAAGGAAGAAAATATAGATGATATATAAAAAGAAATCAAATTGAAAAAGTAGAAATAAAGAAAGTATAGATGATATCTAAAACGATTTTATGTATTAAATAAAATTATCCGAAGGTGTTTTCATTGTAGACTACGTAAAATTGATATCTATAAAAAGGATCAGTAAGATTGTCCATCTCGATCCTTATTTTTTACTTGAAGCATCAGTATACACTCGTTCTTTTTTTCCTTATTTTTTTAACCAAGACTTTTCGCAAGAGTAGTTTAAGAGTTTCAAGAATCACCGTTTTTCCATCCTCATTGTATGTTCGGAGGCATCCTTCTCGGGACAATATAAGCCGGTTAGAAAGGAGTCTGAAAGATAGAAGAACGAAAAAGAGAGAGAGTGAGGGAAGTAGAAGAGGGCGATGAGGAGACTGAGGGTGGCTGACGGCTTTGCTCGAGCAAAGGAATTCCAGGGTTGCGCGAGATTCCTCGTGGAAAAGAAGGTGGAAGCTCGTTACACGCGTGGATTGCGATCTTTGCGCGGAACGAGGGTTGGGTCGGTTGAAGGGATGCGCAGCGATGCGTGTAAGGGACGCATGGCTCCTCTAAGAAGAAGGAGAAAGAAAATAAAAAAAGAAGGAAAATGAGAAAGAAAAAGGAATAGAAGAAGAAGAAGAAGAAGAAGATGCTGTAGCGAGCGAGCATGTACCACATGCGAGGATGATACTGACGAAGACCGGCGTTAAGAACGAAAGAGCAAAGAACTTTAAAATGGAAAAAGGTACAGGAGGAGGAGGAGAAGAAAAAGGAGGATTAAAAGGAGAAAAAGTAAGGGAGGAGGAAGAGGAGTATATCGCGAATAGAACGTTTTTTCACGGACGAGCTATACTAAACGAGTCTCTGGAACGTCGACGATGATAAAGATTCTAAAAGAAGTTCTAAACATGCACGGTACTCTCTCTCTCTTACTCTCATTCTCTTTCCTCTTCTTACCACTTTCTACTACTCTTTACAACATATCTTAAATACGTTTCTCTTACTATTTTATATTTTCTTCCTTTTTCTTTTCACCTATTTCTTTTCGTTGCTTTTTTTTCCTTGGATTTTTTTCTGGTTTTTTTTGTAGGGTGGCGTGGAGAGGGACCAAGAGGCGAGGAAATTTTTATATATTTTTTTTCTCCTGCTCAAAACCGACAAGAAGTATTTCGTTAATTACTACACTATTTATACCAGAGTTTTCGTTCTATGAAATTTTACACCAGCCAACTTCGTGCCATATTCCTTTCTCTCTCTCTCTCTCTCTTTCGTCTCTCATTAATTAATCCCCGGGTGAACGATCCCGCTAGGATGCAAAGTATCGCGCCCATTAATATTCCCTCGTGCCGCGAGACGGTTCTCGCGCGTGTACGTTCGCGATTTTCCTTGGGAGTTTCGTTTCGATTCGACTAATTATCGGGAAAAATTGGCAGGGGAGCGATTATCGAAAACACGCCGGGTGATATTTTATCGGGAGAGAGTAGAACCGTTTGGAAAATATTCGGTAGAATGGTTGAGGAAAAAGCTTAACTGAAAGAGATTTATTTGACGGAAATGATCGTTAAGTTTTCTTCATCGTTTTGTCGTACAACACGTGTAAATAACTTAGCTATATTTTATTCGTATCTTTTTACAGGGGTTTGAAAAGTTTACTAACTCTGCGAACAACATTATTAACAAAAATTTAAGAAAACATATTTTTTATTATTTTTCATTTTGTTGGTCGTTTATTCTTTTAGATGAATAAGAATAACATAGAAAGAGAGATGAATTTCAGTGGAAACACAAAACCAGAAAGAAAAAAAGAAAACATTATAGACATAATTTAGAAAGAATTGTCGAGGTAGTTTGACGCGTACGTACATCTGGTTGCGACGTCGAGTGTAAAGTACGATTTGCGATCGGTCGCAATTAGCGACAAAACGATTTTTAAAATTCTACCCGTAGCGCATATCGGGTTATTCTTTCCTCCTGGTACGAGTGCCACTGACAGCACGAGGATTTCTCGGGATAGGAAGATTCATTAATTTTTCAAACGACGATCACTCATCCGTCAATCATTATTTCACTTTGGTTTTCTAGGATTTCTCATCTTTCTTTTAGATAAACATCTTCGAGAATTATTTTAGAAAATGTGGTATCAAATTTTTATACGAACAAGTAAATCATCGAAAACATGATTTTAATCAAATCTACAATTATTTTATTACGTCAAATCGATATTTTTAATTGGTTAAATGTTTGATGCTATCTTTTAAGGGGAAGATTCGATTAATAAATCCTTTGTATCATTTTTTAATTTTATCTTATATTAAAATTTCAAGAAGGAATTGATATGTATTCTTAATCGTATCGTATATTATAGAAATACAATGGATAAAACACAGTGAATACATTTTGAATTCAACAGCTTAGATTTTTAATGCTCCTTTCATTATTCGCGATAGGAGAGAAATTAATTTAAATACTATAGTACATTTGTAAATTGGGATATAAAAGAGAAAGAGAGAAAGAGGGAGAGTTTGACAAGATAGTTTCACCATGATAGTATGGTTCTATATAACATGGCTTTCAAAACGATAAGACTAGGAGGAAAAATGCATTCCAACGTTAGCCGTGCTAGCTACAAGAGAATAATTTGATTTGCATCTATAATATGAGTTAAACGATATCGCGTTCGAATATGAGTTAAATAGAATATTATGCGCGAGTAACATCATTTACCTGGCATCAATGAAGAAATTAATTCTAATTGCTTGAGGTATTTCTATTTTATTATTAGATCGAATTGCGTCCGTTATTATTTGTTAATAATAAAGGTACTTTAACTAAAACGTAAATTATAATATTCAGAATAATTTTCAACTAGGAAAATATAATAACTAACTGATGAAAATGTTATGATATTATGTGTATGTATGATCAAATCAAATTAGATATTATCATGGAACGATGACGTTTATGGGTAATTAAAAAATCGATTATATTCTGTAGAATATATACGTGTATGTATAACATTATGTACATATAGTTATATTTATTACGTACATATTGGAACAATTAAAATAACCTACTTGGTTGGATTATTGATACTCAATGCGTTTTATGTAATCCGACTACTCGTCCATCGACGAGTACTGGGATTCACTGAAGTAGCTTTTAATTTGATTCATTTACAGTTCTATTTTTTCTCTCACAGATTTCGATCGAAACAGTATAAAGGGAATAAGAAAACATATTTTTTAATTTCGTTCTCTCATAAATGAAAAATTTTACCTTCAGTTAACAAAATTAATAATTTATGAATAGAGAGAGAAAGGGGCGTGGTAGAAAGGAGGGAAATGGGAAAGAGTGAAATAAATTTTTGTACAACTATTGTATGCACACGTAGTAAAATGAGAACGAATGCGTAAATCGAAACACCCAGGTTAGACAGGTTAGAAAGTACTTGTACACGAAGGTAGGAAGTTTATACACCTACTGTTATATGTGTTTATTATTTCTCTTCCAGCTAGGATACTAAAATATTCTATTACTTGAACGGGGGAGGAGTGCTAAACTAGAAACTAAATTATTTCCTTGCTTCTGGCATAACTTTCCAACCAACCAGTATTTTGATTATTTTTTATTTCTTTTTATTTTTGCATCCGTTGAACTAACATATACGAGCGACGTCAAAAACGCATTGATTCGATTCGAGACGATAAATTTGTCGATTCGTTCTCATTCATCGGTATCCTGAAAATTACCGAAAAAAAAATAAAAATATATACATACACACACATACGAATATACACAAGTAGATGGGCAACTAAAGCAAGCCTGTGGGTAGCTTCAACGCGTTCTGCCAGTTGCACGTGCGAGGCTAAATTTTTTAGCCGAGTGTGAAAAATTGCAACTGCATTTCGCGGAGAATTGGAGAACCGGCAAAACCGCAGTGACGCCCATATTGGTTTTACACCGGTCCTGCTTTATCAGAAACACTATCATTCAATTCATTCTTCTTTTCTCTTTTTTCATTTCTTTTATCTCATTTTTTTTTTCTTTCTCTTTTTACGCGTTTTTTTTCTATCTTTCTCCTGCATTCCAGGGCTTGCGGGAAGAGGGAAGGAACGATTTAACGCAGGGAAAAAACGTTGTAAAAGTTTATATCTCTAAAAAGCTTTCCCACTTTCATTCAGCCCATTCTTTTACGAGTTTATTTTTCGTCGATAAATAATTTCAACTCGATGGAATATTTTCATTTGCCTTTTCTTTTTTCCTTCATACGACAAATTCTCACTAATATTTCTAATATCTTTTTTATCTCTCTGTTCGTCTAAAAAAAATCAAATAATAAAAGATAGAGAAAGAGAGAGAGAGAGAGAGAGAGGAATAAAGACGCGAAATTGTTTTTTTTTTCAAACCGTATTTATCCGATTTGCAAGGAGAGTTGGAGAGTTGGAGATCGAGGGAATAAAAGGAAAATAACTTGAAAAATCCAGAAAATAGATTTATTTTATCTCTAAACGATCGCAAATAAGCGACAGCTCGGGAATTATATTCTAAAGCTTGATTCTCTCTCATTCTCTCTCTTTCTCGGAGAGGAAAACGAAGAGAAATCGTTTAGAAAAGAAGTGTCCCGTGACTTTTTCGTTCCTTTTATTCCGACATCATTATGGCTGAGATGGATTCAGTATATGGAGATGTGCTTCTTCCTCTTCTTCTTCTTCTTCTTACTTCTCCTCCAACTCTTCTTCCTCCTTTTTCTTCTTTTCTTCGAGAGGCCATTCGAGTGCTTCCAAAAATGCATTTGTCCGATGAAAGGGGCCCGCTAGGAAAAATGCAAATATCGTTGAAGAAGACGACGGCGCGTTGGCGAAATAGCAGGAGTCTGCGATAAATAGAAAAAAAACTAGAGAAGGGAAAGGTATGAGAGGAAAGGGTTGGAAAGGGTTGTAGGCGAGGGTTTAGGAGGTTAAAGGTAGCATAACGTCAAAGTCCCTGGAGGCGAGCTTTCTTTAGACGTTTACGTTTTATTCCATTCCAACCAGCGACATTTCGTTCGTTCGTTCCTTCGTTCTATTTCTATTTTCTAACTGATATTCGTTTAATTTTATTTTCACCCGCATAGTCGGAAAAAAGAAGGGCGCTTTTAACGTTTTTAAATCTTCCTAACCTTTTATTCGTCACTCCTTTCTCAATCCTTCTCTGGCTGGAGAAAGAAGCGGCAGGAGGAGAGAAGGGAAAGGGTATGTATCCTCTTCTTTCTCTATTTCTATCTCTATTTTTTTTTCTTTTCGGCGAGCTTCGGAAAGCATTCCCTCGAATTCTCTTTTACTCTCTCTCTCTCTCTTTTTCTCATCGTCGTTTGCCGTAACATGGTCGTACTGGGAATCGTGGAAAAAAATTAAGAGTTGGTGGTCGCTTTTAATTGGTCGCAATTAAGGACGTCGATTCACTCACTCTCTCTTTCTCTCTCCTTCTCTCTCATTTTACTTTCTCGCTCTTCGTTTCTTTTTGTTTTTCTTTTTTATTCTCTCTTTTAGAGTCCTCTACCAGCAGCCTCCATAGTTTTTTGTAGAAATTTTAATTACTCAACGGAAAGAAAGATATAAGGTTTACTCCTCCTCCTTCTCCTCCTCCTTTATCTTCACTCTTCCCTCCTTCTGAACCTCTTCAAACTCTTCCTATACTTCCTTCTATTCTCTTCTTCTTTTTTATTTTTTCTTCTTCTACAAGTATTACGTATCGATAGATAAGAGAATGATGAAACTTCGGTGAGTGACCAAAGACGATGAGTATTATTGCGAATCGAGTAGTTGTTTTTTTTCTCAACTGCATCATTATTCACGTAGTAAAAAGAACCACGATACGGTATGATCCCAGGGGCTGCGTATCCAACTAATTATGCCGCAGCAATTAAAGGATAATGCATTCGACCCGCGAGATATATATATATCTATCTTTCTCTCTTTTTTGTCTTCTTCTTCTTCTTCTTCTTCTCTCAGGAACATCGTTCGCTACCCCCAAATCGCAAAGGGATGACATAAGTGCGAGAGATATCTTTCTTTCCATGCAATATACTATATATATTATATATTTATTGTAAGTGTAAGAATATCAATGAAGGTATACTTAATTTTGATATTAGAACGATCGTGAATATCGATATAGAGTAAATCAAAAATAAGAGAAAAGTAGAAGAATAAGAAGACGAAAAATGATTTAGAAAAATATGAATTGAAAGGTATTATTTTATCAGATCTTATTTAACGGTTATACTTTAATACACTTTTGAGTTTATATGACTTAATACCTTCTCACAACGGGGATCTTTCGAAAGTAGTCGCAATCGGCTTTTGGTAGGATAAAAAAAGGTACGAAGGGTAGGAAAACAAGGGAGCAATTACAATAAAAAGTTCTTTCAATGCAAAAGTCGAGAGAGAGAGAGAGAGAGAAAGACGATCTCGGTGAGTGATAAGAAGAACGGAATAAATGAAGAAAAAGAATCAAAAAGAAAGCTAAAGCGATAGAAAGATAGAGAAAAGTTCGTGGCCATTTGTCGACGATCAGGGAGCACTTTTAATTCACTGGAATCCCACAATCGGTGAAGCACTTTATTCGTGGATCGAATTTATCCCGCGAAAAGCCTAAGAGAGAAGAAGAAAAGAAAGAAGAGTAAGATCGTGGTAGTGGTAGTGTGGTGGTGGTGTGGTAACTGAGGGGTAAGTAGAAGGGGGAGGGTAAACTCGTACGTCGTTACGCGCAAAGCACTCTGTGCATTTTACGGCAGTTCTTTACAGTTGAGAGTGGGATACTTTATTGCACCTTGCTCTTCTATCTTTCATCATTTCTCTCTCTCTCTCTCTCTCTCTGTCTGACTTTTTTATCTTTCTATCTTTTCCTTTTTTCCTCTTACATACATACCTCTTACGCTCCTCCAACTGCCGATTGTATGCACATTCGTTCTACTTCACCTTACTCTAATCGCATTATGGTAATTTCACCATCCCGCTCTTCGCATCTTCTTCCGAGAAGGTAAATACTTACTTTTCTACCTCTACAGTATACCAGATGACTTCACTTTTTTAATATCATTCTAGTTTTCTTCTTTTTCTTTTTCCTTTTACGCGCGATACTTTCTACTAACTACGATTCTGGTATAACTTACTGTATTAACTTCTTTATTAATGTGATTTTTTTCAAGTTACAATTATAGTTATATCTTACGTCAGAGATCAGTTGGAAACTGATTTACCTTTTTTTCTTTTTATATTCCCTGGCAATTATCTCGAATATAAAACTCTGATTTACTATTTCAAAGGGAGTGGGTGTTAAGAGGGTAGGTGTTGAACAGTACTCCATTCGCTTTTGAAAATTTATGAAAGCCAACGTTTCGATTTTGACGGCGTTAACGTTGTCTTATCCCGATCCAACTCCCAGCCAATGTTTTTTTTTATTCTCTTCTCTCGTCGTTCGTTTATCGTCGTTTCATATTACGATCGACGCTCATTTTAAAGGCTATCACGTTTCGCCGATAACTTTAAACCCTGATCGATGCACATCGCGTTTTCCCTTGATATTCCTGTTTACTATTTCTCCCATAGCGTATCCGCAACGTTACGTAGCGAATCGTTCCACGATATTTACGCTTCATTTCTTTTTTGATACTTTTTCCTGTCTCTTTTTTTTCTTCCCCCTCTTCTTTTACCTTTTTTCATAATAATTTTATCGATTGATCGATCGAATATTTTCAAATATTCCGATGAATTTGTCTACTCCACTGCAATCGTGCTATACGCAAAAAGAATCCGATTACAAACTCGAATAAATGTTTTTCTTTTTTATTCTTAACTATTTCAATCCGATTACACGAATCGTAAAAATCGATAAAGAATAATACGAGAAGAGTTTGCGTATGGTACGGTTGGAGGGAGGAAGGGAGGAGAGAGGGTGAAATAGTAGTGGCGTTGGTAGTGGGTGTGCCTCAATAAAATGCAATTTTTCACTGATATTATCGTCGTAAATTCCTCCTGACGGCTGCTTAACCCAGATTCCTCTAGTATCTCTAGACGTTTATGGAGTCTGCCGTAGAAAGTAAAGGGGGAGTTTCGAAAGCTCCTTGGCTTTCATCCTCGTGGAAATCGTCCGATAATATCCGTCTAGGAGAAGAAAACGAGAGTCGACAAGGACCTCTTTCTTTACTCGAACTACTTCCTTTCCTTCCTTTCCTTTCCTTTCCTTTCCTTCCCTTCTCTTCTCTTCCCTTTATTTTCGTGTTTCCAACACGATTTAACTCGATCTTCCGCGAATAAGTAGACAAGAATATAGATTTCGACAATACATAATTTCCTACGAAGTAAATTCGTTTACACAAACTCATTCCAGCGCGCGCGCGTGCTTGTCATGGAACAAATCCATCTACCCACCCGTCTTTGCATTTTGGTATTTCCATTGAAACTCTCGGAAGAGTGAACGAGTGAGTGATCGTTTTCTATCATGGAATGTCTCGGTTATACAAAAGGTATAAACAAAGCGCATTAAAACGATCTTTTGTTATCATTACGAGAAGTACTAATTCCAGTTATATTAAAGGATTCCTAAGATTCCTTTCTTCCCTCATACTTTACAGGTTACACGTTCATCCATATTCAAAAATGGAATGCGTAAGAGAATAGTGAGTAGGCAGAGGGGAGAAACAGGCGAAAGGAACAACGAGACGTTGTTTTCTTACTTGTTTTTCGTCTAGTGACAATAATCACTAGAGAAGAGTCCTGAAACTCGTGGCTCGTTGTCGTTACAAGTCCAGCTTTTTCGAAAGTGTTTGTAGATAGAAAGAAAGAAAGAAAGAGAGAGAGAGAAGGAAGTAAACGGAAGAAAGAAATGGATGAGAAAGTAGAAACACTGAGGCAGAGGGCTCACGGCTGGAAAAAAAAGGTCGTTCGCTGATGGACGTGCAAAAAGGCATCGTGATTTTTTTCCGGGCAGATTAAAAGCGCGAAGCCCTCGGGGTATCCCCAGTCTTCTTCTTCTTCTCTCTCTCTCTTTCTGTCTCTCTTTCTCTTTTTCTTTCTCTCTATCTATCTACCTCTTTTTCTCATTTTCTCTTTCTTCCTCTCTACAACTGCTGTTAGGTGACAGCTTAGAATCTGTGCCACGCGCCCAGAACACGCGGAACACGTATACACACTCAGAAACATAGACGAGTATGAAAGTATGTGTAAGTGAACATAGAAATGCAAAGTAGTAGCTCGAATATACAAGTGTACCGGTATCGTAGCACCTGCTACGACTATGTAGGAAGGAAGAACGACGAATGAACGAAGGTAAGGATGATAATAGCCCAGCCTCGACAGAATGAGAAAAACAGAGAGAACAATAACCATGAAAGCACGCCGGGAACTCGGCCAAAAGGCAAAAATGTCGGCCCCACGGTCTACTAACAGTAAAAAAGAAAGAACGAGAGAGAGAGAGAGATGGAGAGAAAGAAAAAGAGAGTAAGATAGAGGAAGTAGGTTTTAGCCGATGTTGCTGTCTACCTTCCTGCTTTCCTGTCTACCATTGTTGCTCGTCCAATCGCTTGTACGCAGATAAGGGGATGAGTAAAGAGTAGAGCGTTTAAAAAAAAAGAAGAAGAGAAAAAAAGACTCTTGTATGGAGAGTAGGCCCAAACAGGTCGTTCAACTTTTCTTCATTTTATACATTTCTTCTTTTTATTTCTTTTGGAAAATTATCTTTTTCTCTTTTTTCAACAGAAAAGTTTCTTAGGCTCATATAATATCGAATTAAGTTGATAAGTGAATTTAAAGTCTCGTTTAAATTTGAGTAGATATAAATTGGGACGATTAATTGTCTGAGTAGAAGTACACTTTATTACTTAAGAGGTCGAACAATCTATTGGGATTTACTACTTACCGTGTCTATTCATCTGTCTGCGGGACTTACTACTTGCAGTTACGGTTATTTGTGGTACACAAAACTCTGAATTCATGGGGTGTGTTTTATATTTTCTTGTAAATAGTAAAGTTCGTAGAGACAATAAAAAAAATGTGAAATATCGGTATGGAAATGTTTTTTTATTCTTTTTTTCCTTTATGATTTGTCATAAAGCAAGAAGGATCGATAAAATCGACATGCACTCGTCACCTGACACGAAATATTGTCACTCGTCAGAGTTTTATCGTGCGAACATGTATCAAGATACGCGTATATTATTTTCTCGTGCAATGCTGTTTATCGTAACATTTTTACATCGGATACGTGTTTTAAGAATATCAAAGATAAATAAAGGATTTATGAATTTTTATAAAGGTATGATATTGTTGAAACATCCCTACGTATTTCAATATTGCTTAATTTAAAACAGATGACTTTTAATTTATTTCACGTCAGGAAATAATCCAGTTGATGAAGCACCTCTTGTTGCGTTTTCTCGCGAGAGTTCAAATTTTCCACTAAAGTTTACGCGTTTACGCCAAAATCGATATATGATTTATGCGAATCCTTTTATTCCAGTTTGGGTGAGAATCGCAGACAGCGATTGGTGTGACAAAAATAATAATAATAATATGACCCACGAGAGAGAAATTATTCGAGCATAAGCCGACAATCAATTGCAGTTTAATTGATCGTAAAAAAATATTAAAAATAGGACAAATTGAGTCTTCGTAGAAGAGGGAGAGAAAAAGAGAAGAAAAGAAATAAAAAAGAATTAAATTGACTAGATCGATCGTACTGTTAGCAACAAGTGCTCATTATGTGGGCATCGCTTATCGTCCTGTGGTCGAAAGGACGTTACGACATCGGACTATTCGATCGTTCGATTATACGAAATGGCATCGACTAACACGTACAACGATTCGCGACTAAATCGCGTATTAAACGACCTCGCGATCTCCCAACAACGATTATTTCCAATTAACTTGAGATGTAAGACTTTAATCCCCCTATCGCCGTAACTCAAACATTCTTCTTTTTATTCTTTTATCCATATTCGGGATAAAATAAAATTGATTGTTTCGGATAAAAGTTATTGCTTCGTTTCGACCATAAAAATATTTGGTTTATTGCTCAAAAAAAGGATAAAGTTGGCATAGAAAACTTAAAACATAAAAGTCTCTCTCCTAGAAATGATAAAAATAACTTTCGGCTAAATAGTTTCTTTTGAAAATACCAATCATATTTGTGAGATTAATATTTCTTATCTTATTTTTCTTCTTTATTTTTTATTAGAAATCCTTTAAGATAGAATTGATATCCTGCATCGAAGCGTAGATGTTTACTTACTTCGCTTACATTTACAAGTAATAAAATGTATAAAAGATAAAAATACGTAGACATAAAAAGTCGAAGAAAAAAAAAACTATATGCTCGTTTATATATATATATGTGTGTGTGTGTGCGTAGAGAGGGTGAAAGAGAGAAAGTAAGACAGAAAGATAGAGCAAGAGAGCTAACAAAGTTCCGTTTTCTTCGTATCGCTAATATATTGAAATGCATGCATATTTGTTTACACTCGACTCGAGCAGATATCCTTGGATCGAAAAACATTCCTAGCAAGAAAGGAAGAAATGCAAGAACCGTGATGTTGCAGTTGCAATTGCAATTGCAATTGCAGTTGGTGGTACAGTTGTTGGTACAGTTCCATTGCTCGGCTACTTCCTCCTCCACTCCCGGGAATTATTCATTCTGCCGTTTCTGCTTTTGAATATTTTTCATAAATATTCCGCACTTTCGTGATTGCATCGGGCGCGTTTCCGTCTCCTGTATACAAGGTGTCCGCATACACACGTTCCATCCTTCCTACCACCACCTACCTCCTCTTATCCCATTCCACGCCCCTTCCCCACCATCACTATCACCACCCTCGACACCTTCTTCACCCTTTTACCTTACCTCATTTCTAATCGAGATTGCACGGAAGCTGCTTCGCTTCCGTACCCAACTTTTCTAGAAGACTTTTAAATATACGTTCTCCGACGTTCGCTTCGACACGTTTATCCTTTTCTCCTCTCCCTCTCTCTCTTTCCGTCTCTCTCTCATTCATCCTCCTATTTTTTCTAATTCTTTTTGGATTTTTTATACGTCGAATCCGCGCAAATAAATAATTTAAATAGTTGCACCTAGGATACAGAAGGCTACGGTTCATTCTTACTATACAATATATATTTTTTTCTTCTTCCTTTAAATATTATTAATTATATAACCTGTTATTTATTATAATACTTCGTCTACAAGGGCCGGACCTTAATTATCTTCTTGGATAAAAAAGTTTAACGTTGGAAACTTTTTCACTTTGATTTTCTACGAGCTTTTAACTCGCGAAAGAGAGGGAGACTAATCGTCGAAGGAAGATTTTTAAGGCTAATCACGTTGAAATAAAAATAACGTTTATGTTGTGTAGGTAAATATATATTTAATATTATCCAAGTAACGCGGGAATGTTCGCAACATTTCGATCGATACATCTCCTACCGTATAAAACATAAATATAGGTAAACATAGACCTATCCATCTATCTATTTTTGTTCGAAGGTACATTTAATTTATAAAGAAAGTCTCGCTTGAGCTCATTCTGTCTGTTAGATCTATCACGGATGCGTCACGTTACGTTAGTAAAGTATATTCTATTATTGTCCTCAAGATCGATCGTCCACGTCACCGTGGATGATCCTACCTCCTTTTTCTCTCTTTCTCTCACTCCTTTTCTTTTTCTTTCTCTTTTACACTTCCACTTTATCCCCTATTTTTTTTTAGCAATTTCCAGCACGATTGCAGGGAAGAAGCATAACACGGAGTTTCTGCGAAGCAAACAAATGCTACTACCACTCTTTTTCCCTTTTCACTCACTCTTCTTCTCCCTTTCTCCCTCGAACTAAAGGGAACAAAGAATAAACATCAAAATATTCGCAAATATTAACTTTAGTTAGACCCAGTAAATACAATGCTACGCCCTTTTCTAACTTGTATTCGCGTATTCTCATAAATATTTTCTATCCTTATAAATAGGATATATCTTCTAGGGAATCCTCTTCAAGAAAGAAACGAAGGATAGATAAGTTCTTTTTCAGCAAGATGAACCATGGAAAAGTATAAGGCTCGTCTAAAAGGGCTCATAAGGTTGGCATAGATCACTCTGATGTTCTTTGCGATACCATGGACGATGGATTTCTAAGAAAAGCTATAGTACTACTTCTATGGATTCTTCTCCTCTTCTTCTTCTTCTTCTTCTTCTTCTTCTTCTTCTTCTTCTTTACTTTATTATAAACTTTTATCAGTAAATATTCCCTTTTTAATACGTCTCAACTATTTGAATCAATTTTTTTTTTATTTATAAATCATGTTATACACGAATCCAGTAGATGAACCATCCACCCAGTCTTCCGTTTTCCTTATCGCAACGTCTAGGAAATCGGAACAGCTGCATTATCTTTGTCCTTGTTCGGAAGATACTCTTCTCCATGCATGAACGTTCGTTCATCTTCAAGAAGAGTAGACGACCAAAACTGCAATACCGATGGACCGATTTCTATTCGACTATTCGGATATATTCAGGATTTGGCCGCGAGCTTAAATCCTCCTGTCTATGTCCTATCTTTCGTTTCTGTAGCTTCGCCAGTGGGATCACTAACATGCAGTCCACCTCCACCCTTCACCTACACCCTCGCCTATTCCTTCTTCTTTTTCTTCTTTTTCTTCTTCTACTGCTGCTGCTTTTTCAAAGCATCATGTTCTTCGACAAGACGGTTTAACCCCACTTTTCCACCCACGTTTCCTTCTCGAACATCACCGATTCGGTATAAACTTTCAACGTTTCTCTTACACGAGTCAGCCGTCAACTCTTTTTCTTCTTTATCCCTTCTTTTTGTTTTTCTAAGTTATACCATTGGTTCCTATCTATCTATCTATCTTTCTTTCTTTCTAGTTTTCTTTTTCTTTTGTATTTAGTTGTATGAACTAAGTCTGGATCTGGTAGACTACGTGCCTCGTATCTTGTTGTGTTCGGAATACAAAAATTTATAGTATATTTATAATATGGAAAGGAAAAAATATAATAAAAATTGAATATTATCATTAACCAGCCAATTACGTTTTATAATTCTATACTATTTTGTTGATTATATATATATGGTATATTTTATATGGAATATATTTTTCCATTAATTCTTAGTTAAACAAAATTAAAGTGATTGCTATCGATGTTTGTTCGTCGATATCTTCTATGCTACCCAAGCGTATACAGGTTGTTTGTTCTATCCTGTTTAGCTGTTAGTTCAGCTCTGTATGATGCTGAATAGGTGTGGCTACCGAACGATAATATAAGCTACCAGATATAACTGAAAGGAGAGTAGATAAAGTCAACAATCGGTTAAGAGAGAAAGCTTGCGGTTTAACGAAATTATTATTAAACATTACTTGCTTTATTTATCGAGAATAAATGAATGCAATCATTAATTCCATCGATTTATTTCCAATAGCCAAGAATTTAATTGAAATCCGATTGGAAGTACTTTCGACTAATCACGTAACGTATGTAATTAGTAAATATTAATTAAATTCTACGTAATAAAGCACGTGACTATAACAAATTCGAGACTAAAGTAATATAAAAAAGAAATTGTAATTTGACCACTTTGATTATAAAATTTGTCCACTTTCCTGACTTCATTCTTATTTTATCGAAAATATAAAATTACAATTAAAAAAAAGAACACCGGTAACCAATAAAGTTTTGTTTCTTCTTCTTGATAAAAGAAAAAATATTATTTTACAACCACACGTTGTCCAATTAAAAAAGAAACCCCCCAAGAAATTGTGTTTTCCATAATATAATTTATTTTCTGTTACAGGAGTGTCCAGAGGTAAAATAAAAAAAAAATAAAAGGAATGCCGAAGTCGATCTTCTCGTTGGTTGGTTGGCAAGCAAACATCTCTTAAATATAGAGTTAAAACGGCGAACGTCCCCTTTTTACCGAGCGTATTTACAGGCCGAAACTTTTTCCAACGAAAAAGTTTTCTTTCGAGTAGTCTACTCGGTAGCTTTCGCTTCCCTATACGTATTCCATCCCCTTTTCCTTCCCGATTTTCCACCAACACCCTACCCTCTCCCCTTTCGACCCTTCTTCCTCACCGATAAAAGATATCATCTCATGCTCGTGCACGTTTTATACAACGGTAGACGAAAAATTCGTAGGACGGATAAATCCGGCTCGATCCAAAACGAACGATATGAGAATAGACGAAGTAAGGATAGAAAAAGAAAGCTATGTGTGTTTGTTTGTTTGTGTGTGTGTGTATGTGTATGAGACAGAGAAATGAGGAAGGAAGCTTCGCACCGCAGAATCATCCTCTCTGCTAACCGGATGTCCCAGAAAGTTTCGGCACGGCGGACACCTCTTGGACATATCTGCCATCCACTTCCTTCTCCCACACCTCCACCTCCCATCTCCCCTCTTCGTGCTCTCTTTTTCTTAAGGTTTCTTCTCGCTCGATAACGAAAACTTTTTCCTCGTTTCTTCTACCGCCGCAGAAGACTTCTGTCCGGATGTCCTCCACAAAATGGCTTTGCTGGATTCTTCTTTCCTTTTTCTTTATTTCCCTCCTTCTTTCTTTTCTTCTTTCTTTCATTCATTCATTCTTTCTTTCTATCTTTCTTTTTATCTTTCTCTTACACCATCCACAATCGTCGTCCTGAGTCATACCGACGTACTGAAAATTATTGTTCCAGTTCGGTAAAGAAAATTCATGTTAGTAAGAAGGTTTTGAAATGAAACGAGGAAGGAAAAATTGGTATTTCGTTTCTTCTTTCTTTTCTTACTTTCTTTCTTACTTTCTTTTTCTCGTGTTTAAGAATCCTCATTTTGATTAGGCGAATAACGGTTCAGTGTCAGTGACAAATGTCTGATAGGAAAATTTGTTTTATATTTGATATTTTTTCGTCGATAAAAAATATTTTCAATTATCATTGGTTGTTACCTAGATTGAATCTTTACATGTATTATCGGAAAGCGTGGGATGGATTCGACTACTGGGAAATATAGGAGAAAGTAAAAAAAATAAGAGAGAATCGATGGTAGTAAGGTGGTTATTCGACGAGGAGCTTAGCAACAGCGCAAATCAGGAAACAGTCTAACGAAAGATCTTCGTTTTTCTTCGTTTTTTTCAAAAGATTTCGGTCACGAGACAGATTCCTCGAGGGGTGAAAGAGTCGTCGTCGTCGTCGTCGTCGGTCGTGCAAAATAATGAATAAAACCACCGGGAAAAAAAAAGAAAAGAGAGAAGAAATCAAATGAAGAGGTACTACTACGAGCGAAGAAAATATTGACGAACGAAAAGGGAAAATAAAAAACAGTTAAGAGGTAAAAGGGATACTAGAAGATGGAGAGGTGAAGGGTGGGTTTAGGTTGTTGGAAATCGAGCAAAGGAATCAGTCGACCGGACATTGAGGCTGTTACCAACCTCGTTGGATTTTTTCTGCATTTTTTTTTTATACAGCTATGCAAGCACAAGTATATATATTTATATACAGCCCAGGATGTTGTATTTACCGCGTTGAGGAGGAAAATTGAATTTGTCCTGGTCTCATCGAATTTTGCGGAATCATAGTGGAGAGATTTATAGGAAGCGTAATTTCGTGATAAGAACGAGGAATCTAGGGGTTGGAGTTTAGGGTGAAAAGGGAGAGAGAATCCATCGAAACGATCAAAAAGAAAGGTAGGAAAAAAGAAAGAAAATAAGGAACGAAGGGGCGATGCTTGGTTGAAAGGATAAACTTAATATTTTTTTGGCGTAGCAACAGCGATCGGCAAGTTACTTTCCTCTTCTTTTTTTTTTTTTTGCTTCTATTTCCACCTTTTTCTCTTTTTTCTTTTTCATTCCTTTTTCCCGTCCGCCGAGACGTGGAATTTCAGTCGTGGAAAAGCGGTCGAATAAAATATGCGATTTAATTTGCAATTTAATTGGAAGATCTCGCGAAAGGTAGCGAGCGATAGGACGGTAAAAAGCGACGTCGCCAAGGGAAAGGAAAGACGAACGCGTTCGTTTCCCATCGGTTCCATTTTCTCTGTTACATTGTCCTTTAACTCGAAAGAATATGGCGGACATATATACCTAAAGTTCTAGTTCGAAGTATACATATAACCATAATGTCTCTACTTGATATAATCAGTTTCTCGTCGTTCTCTTCTCACTCATTCTCTCTATCTCTATCTCTATCTCTTTCTCTTTCTATCTGACAATGAGAGTTTCCACCTCGTGGACTCATTGCCTAGAGCACTTTTGAATAAGTTTACGAAGGTCGCTGACGTAGTAGATAGTTCAGATCTTTCTTGCTTGCTTGCTTGCTTCCTTCCTTCCTTCCTTCCTTCCTACCTTCCTTACTTCGATGGAAATCGAAGGATCTTGATAGAAGCGCGAGCGAGCGGAATGCAAGATGGGTCCCTTCAATGGAGACTAATTTGGCGTTTAAACGTTTCACGATGAGTTTGGGTAACGAGGAACTTGTAGTCTGCCAAGAGTGAAAGAGAGAGGGAGAGAGAAAGGGAACACTTTAAACCGTTTCTAGGGGTTATTGGATAATTCTGAAACAGCGTGTGTATTTCTGAAAAGACGTAGCTAACACAGTCTGTTCTTACGTATGTACCTATCAACCAACTTCTACCTTTGAACCTATCTACAAATACCAACCAAGACTGAGGCCGTTGCTTTCGACGTTGCAAACTTGTCGATTCGATTGCTCCAACGATTCAAATGTTCTTACCGAAATTTCCTATTCCGTCGTCTTTCAATTTCCGATGAGTAGATGAATATTGCACAAGGATAGAAGAAGGAGGATAAGGACAAATGCATCGACTTATTTTTGTCCCAATTCTATCTCATTTGTTCCACAACCACACGTATCTTATTTATATATGTAGGTATTTAGAGATGTGTGCGAAAAACACGGATAGAAAATTTGTCTCGCATCAGACGGGAAGACAGTTCTTAACGCGCCATGGATGCAGTTTCACGGGTTTCACAAACTGTCTGCCAAGTTACCACCTTTCATGCTTCGCCGATAATGCGAGATGGACTTTTAGTAGAGTTTCTCGCGTTGGCACCGTTTGACCGCTGAGCATGCACGGTAATTCGGTTTACTGAAGAGAGATTGACAGTTTGGCAAGAGTTCCAGGACAGTTCGAGTACCGACCACCGATCCTTCGAAAGAGCGAGACAATCAGAATGGATGTGCAGAGATGCGAAACGATTTCGCCTTCCAAAGCGTTTGTGTCGTTCGTCCGTTCATCTCTCCGTTCATTTCTCTGTTCCTAGATTACTCTCCCTCTATCTCTCTCCCTTTCTCTCTATCCTCACGCAGATGATTAATTTCATCTCATTGCACGCAGACTGTTCCTCGTTAAACATGATTCATACGTCCACGATACTAGACTATTTTCGGTCTAACATCTTGCGCTAATTAAAACGAATTACACGATTCGTCGAGTACTCTTGTTGATCGATCGTGTCGACAAATTACATTCGACAATCCTTGCTAAACATCATTTTCATATATTGAATATATTAAAATATATTAATAGATATATTAAAATATAATATTTACGCGCTTCTGGGAAAAAGATAATAATTTTCTCTCATGATTTATTAAAATATTATTTGATCTATTTGACGGGGTATTTTGTCGAATGTATGAGTCGGAGTATCAAATCATTCATAATTTATTATTAATCCTGATCATTTATTTCAAATACTTATTAAAAGAGAGTTTGAAAATATCGAGCCGATAGAAATATTAGCTACGAAGCAATTAATGAATCTATTTACTAAATGTTAATCATTTTGTTGAATAGAACAATAAAAAAAATAGTCTACGTGAAAGGTTTAAAAACGTAGAACCATTTCTAACATTATTTTTCCATTTTACCACGTTGAACGTAATTATTCTTGCACTCCTTTCTCTCTAGTGTTTCAGAACGAAAGGTTAATTTTAGGAAGGCGAATGTGCATAGGTAGATATAGCAGTAGTTGGTAGAGTATGTAGGTACAACATATACATGCATTGGTGCACGCGAGAGTAGCTCGTAACGCAGCAACGAACGCAAACATACCGGTGAACCGAACATAACGTCAACTTTACCCTCCCCACCGAGCCTCTAGCATCCCCCTATTTTCCCAACCCCATTCTGACATAACCGTAACGTGGTTTAATTGTACTGCCACCTGTTAGGGCCAACTAGAAACGCCGTAACCATAGGCTGACCATTAACTGCCATACCCACTACGGTGCCATTCATTCTCACTCGCCTACCACCAAAAGAGAGGGCCAAACTAAAGAGAGAAAGAGATGTTGCTAGGTTGCAGAGGGACGTAGAAACTGCCGTCACGCGTTACGGAAATTTCGAATGGAAATACGCAATAGAAGGGAGAGTTCAGTTCTCTACCTCGACCACATTCCGTGTCTCGACCGAACGAATATGTCGTTAGGGACTCCCGGACGTTGGCCACGATTGTCATTTATTTTCAGGTACAAATTCATTCCACGAGATTGTTCACGAAAATGATATTTTTAATTAGATTCTAGGATGGACACATCTAGGAAAATAATTTTATTCATTAAATACGACGACGAGTGAAATTGTTGTCGTCATCATCATCATAATCATCGTCATCTAGAATCAATGAGAACGTAAAAACGAACAAATATTAGGTGGTATTGTCTCATTCTAATCCTTTGTACTTTACTTTCGGTTCTGCACCCAGACGATTTTGTTACTGGCAGGTATTTCGCATGGCGATGCACGCTGTATACAGGTTGTATTGTAGCTATACTGTCATCCGCAAGAACGGCACTCTAATGTGAACTAAAGAACGTAAAGGCCGAATGTAACTGACGAGATAAAACCCCCAGTAGTTATTTATTCAGGACATTCTCGCGTAGCCACCCGCACTTTACGACACCAAACGATACACCTATCTTCTATGTATCCATTTTGTTTCTCTCTCTCTCTCTCTCTCTATCTATTTTTCTTTCTCCCGTTATCTCAGTTTCTCCTTTTATCTCGCTTTTCACTTCACTCATTTCCTCCTATACATTTTCCTTTATTCTCTTAACGAATTTGTTAATTGTAACCGATATAAATATATGTACATATATGTATGTCCTGTGCGTGTTGTAGGAGGCAAATAACCTTTAACGCTTCTCGACCGTGGGAATTTTGCCGGATGGTGGTCGATAATATTTCCCGGTGGATAATAATATTGGCGGGTAGAGCGCGTTGATAAGCTTAGGTGCGCACAGTTAATAATGGTAATGGCGATGATAACGATAAGAGTCGCGATTGGTATTGTTTGACGTAGCAATCGGGTGAAACGCACGGTAATGACGTGGTTAATTTTCATCGCGTCTCGATTACGATTTCATAACGATGCGGAATAACTCGAAGGGCCCTTGATAATCCAGAAATTTGTCCGATGTAACTTAATCGTTAACTATAATAAACCGTTGATATTTGACAACACGCTACGAAGAAATTGTAGAACAACGATCGACTTTTTCAAATTCAATCTCGGCGCCGAGCACGCACGTCGTCGGAAAATGAAATTGTTAAAAATACTTTTTCGACGGAACAGCAAAAAACGGAAAACGAATGCAGGGGGAGAACAAAAAGGGGGAAAAGCATCTCGTGAATACTACAAAATTTATTTGATTCATTTTTGCGATTCATCGAGTCTGTCATATTTTATTGTATTTTATTTCATTTTATTTTATTTGCTTTTTTTATTTTTATTATTATCTTCGATACTATTTTTTTCGTAATGCAACGAACTTGTGATAACAATTGGATGAAATCAACGTATCTCGTATATTGTTGGCCTAATGGCGAAACACCTATCTCGTATATCGCGATACGCGTGGATTGAATTTACGGTAATTTGATTGAAACAAAAACAGTGTCACGTTTGGTTCATATTAAAGTGGACTACACGATTCCACGTGCAAACCTGCTGGGTATCATTCCTGTTAGTGTAATCGAAGCTTGCTTGCGGTACATTGGATTCGTCACACACATACACACACACACACACTACTTCGATGAGAAGTGGAAAAGAGAAAAAGAAATTTGGCGTAAAGAGCAACGCGAACGTGGACTGAGCTCATTTACACGAATGACGGCCGTTCTCTCCCTCTCTCTCTTTCTCTCTCTCTGTCCCTCTTTCAAAGCCCTTTTCACCGACCATGAATCATTCTCTTTCGGAGCCGTTCGGACCGATTCCACGGTAATTAACGCTGACTGGCTTCGAACTCGCGCGCGTGTCGTTCGTCCGTTCAAATAATAGTACGATCTCACATATGCACACTTCCATGCACACTAACTCATTCACTCACTCATTCGCTCACTTGCTCACTTACACAAAGACCCCTTTCTTCTTCTTCTTTTTTCACTTTCCTAGTTCTTTTTTTGTTCTCCTATGCAAACTACAAGCATGGAATTCGCTTCGAATTAGCGTATTCGTGTGCGTTCGGCTTTCGTTGCAGCTCTTATGCAACACGCGACGGGGAAGAGCTTTGTTTGCTTAACGAAGAGCCATGCGGTATTTCTTTGTGAATTAGGCGCCACCGCGTGCGTTGAATTAAAGGTCGGTAGGTGGTCGGAGGGCGGGAAGGGAGAAAGAGGATAGCGGCTGCTGGGGAAATAGAATATCGACGGGGGAGAAGAGAAATAAATTTGTACAATTTTTGTTTGTTTTTGGATTTTTTTTTAAGAGAGAATTTTTCTTTTTCTTTTTATATATGCATATAGAAGATATATTTTAATTAAAATTAAATTTTACGTAGCGTACCCCCGAAAGAGTGTCATTGTGCACGACATGATTATAAAGAATGTTACTATACTCGGTACGGTAGATATATAGAAGCGGTATCTACGTTATGTGAATAATGTTTACAATATCGTACGATTATAGCTTTCATTTTGCACTTTCTATTTAATTGACATTACCTGTTGCAATAGCTCGACCAATTCCCGTCGATAATAATTATAATAATTATTTTGCGTAAGTCAAGTTGGTTGTTCGTAATCAAAGAAAAATTTATTCTAGCAAGTGGTGAGAAGAAAAAATATTGTTATATAGGCTTATATTTCACGTCGGTTACATTTACGATACCGAAATGAAACCCTTTTGGAAAGTGGTAAGCACATGGAAATGAGCATATTAATCAGGAAAAAAAATTTGTTCCCAGTTTTAGTAATTCTGCACTTGTTAGGGCAAAAGCATACATTCAATTTGATAACAAACGTAAAGTTCTCTCTTATTTTTTTGGAGAAGAGTAGGAGAAGGAGGAGGAGAAAGAGAAGGACGAGGGTACGAATGTTTTTTCTTTTTGGTGTAGCCTCTTCTATAACATTGCTTCGGCCTCTCGAGTAATAATCATCTCGTAGTTTTCTCCACGCTTAGGTCACACCGCGGGATTAATTTAGCTCGCTTTAATATACCACTTCTCTCTCTTTTTCTCACACTTTTACAGTTGCACGTTTTCTCGACTTACGCTGGCAAATAGCTCGGAGAAATTTGTTTCTCCTCGTTTTGCATGCACGAACTGCAACAGGAGTTCCGCACGTTCGCCTCTCTCGCGTTCCACGTAATCGGCCGAAATTTTCCTTTCAACTTTAACGATATGTTATTCTAGTAGGTGGACCCAAAACCGAGAAATATATTTTAGTACACTTTGAAATTCAATATTACGATTTGGATAAAATATTTCGTGTAACAGAGGATAGGTGAGATTGAGAGAGAGAGTGAGTTTATTTTTTTATAGTCGAGGATGAAGGAAGAAGAAGATGGTTTATAAAACCTGAGAGTTTGGCTGTAAACGAGTGTACGTGTACATCAACGTAAGTATGTGTGTATTGTACTTTGTACGGACGTTAACATCGATTCCTTTTCTCTTAATATTTTATATTCCTCAGTCTATCATCGTAGTCTGGAAGAAAAAAAGAAGAAAAAAATGGAAGGAAGCAGCAAAAAAAAAGAAAAAAAAAATGAAAGAAAGAAAACGAGGTCCGTCACAGAAAGCTTTACTTCGCTTCCTTCTTTTTGTTACGAATTTACTTATGCATGCACATTCAGAGTTGGCTTGCGACAGCTAAAGGAAGAAGCTTCGAGGCTGATCTCGTTTGTCGTGGCCCCTTGCGGTGTATTTTTCTCATCAGCTTGACTCCTCGTTGACGAGAGAACGTACTTCTTTCCCAAAGGTACGACCAGAAGATTGCATCGCGAAGGGGTGTCTCTCTGACTTTTCGTATAAGGGTTCTTTCCTGTCTACTTTCTCTTATCTATTGTATATATTTTTTTAAATGCACCTTTTCTCTTACTCGAGATAACTCTTACCCTATTTGAATCTCTATTTCTTCTTCGTATAATTATATTGTATATAAGTTATTTATTATATAGGTTAAGCATTTATAATTAAATATTATATAATATAAGTGTATGTGTGTGTCAGTATTAAAATGATTAATGCAAACCTGTCAATATTAATATTACAGTATTACGATCTCTCTTTCTCTCTCAACTGTGTAGTTATGAAGAAAATATTCACATTTACTGATAATTCATTTCACAAAATAATGATTACTTGTAAAAGATAAGTAAAGTTTACTTATAAAAATAAATAGTAATATTATAAATAGGAAATATCGACAGGAAGGAAGTTATGTCGAGTTGTCAAAGATACGTAATACAGTTCACTAATCTTTCCTTTTCATTCTTTCCTCGTACACGCGATAAATACTTTTTCGATCGGAAAGAGACTCTTTCTTACACATTTCCAAAGCTTCCAAGTATAGATCGTTCTCTCTCTTTCTCTTCTACTTCATCGAAGTATCTCGCATTTCGGAACTTTTTCATAACCCCTGTTTCTCTCTCTCTCTCTCTCTCTCTCTTTAGTGTGTTTCATTCGACGAGAGGCTATACCACCGACGTTCGTGCAATATTTTTCAGCGGTTTGTTCGACTCTTCGAAGAGGGTGGAAAAACGTGGAAAAGGGCCTGCAAAGCAACAACGAGAAAATTGGATCGCACGAAGCGATAGCAACGTTACCAACTTCGTCTCCCACCCCTATCCAGTTGCTACTTCTACCACCACTTCTACTTTGAAACACTTCCTCTCTTCTTCTACTTTTCCCTACGATTCCAGAACCGTCCGAGGGCATCGTCGACTTTATTCCAGCATTTTGCCGCGTTACTTTATTTAACGTACGTCCGTCTCTAGCGCGATTGAATTATTCAAATTCCGTTTCTCCGTTCCCTTTTCTCGTTCTACTTCCACTCTCTCTCTTTCTCTCTCTTTCTCTTTCTCTTTTTCTCGTTTTATCCTTTCGTTCTCTCGCTAGGTCCTTTCGACTCTTTCTCCCTCCTGCAATCCTTTACTCTTCCCTTTGGCATATTTCTCCCAAGAGAGATTTTCCTTTTCTGACGATTTTCTTTGTATTTCCATAAGAACTTCCTAACGTAGCGGCCCCGCTCGAACCGGAATCTCCCGAAACGGAAGCGTTGGTTCCTGGAATTTGAAGGAATAAAAGAGAAACGGAGAATTACTTTAACGTAAACCGTCGCGGTGGGCGCGAAATTCACTGATTTCTAAATCGTCGAGAAAATAAAACGGAATCGGGCTAGACGGATTATTTTTCTATAGCTATCACACAGACACGTTAAATATAGAAATTATTTCGAACTGCATATAATGTAGATTTACAATTTTTCACGTGCAAATAAAAAGCAGATTTAAAACGAGGGTTCGAAGTACCACGAACGAGATTATTATTTTTAAACAAGGATAAATCGAATATGATTTTGTTTTCAATTATAGAAAATCAAAATCCGATAAGTTATCGATGAGATACGTTGTCGTACAACGTGCTAAAACTTTTTGTCGTTCCCATCGGAAATTCCGAACTTGTTTCGTTCGTACCTACTAGTCCCGTAGACGATCTTTCGGACATCGATCCTCACTTTTTTTCTCTTTTTATTTCTCACTCTCTCTCTCTCTCTTTTGCTCTCGGACTTGTTCTCTATCAGTGTGTCGTACCTCTCCCTCCTCCTCTTCACCCTACCAGCTTCACCCCTTAACGCTCTGTTTTTCCTCTCTGCAATGTGTTACCAGTCCGTGGACGCCTCTACTTCGTCGGATTCGTCCGATACCACTCGTCGAGTGAACAGAAACGAGCTAGTACGAGAAATAGAGAGAGAGAGAGAGAGAGAGAATAGGAAAAAGGAAGAGTGGAAATTGGAAAAACGTTTCGAGCTCGTACATCGAAAAAAAACGTAGCCCACCGTCGACTAGCAGCGTGTATCCGCCGTTAAAACCACGCCGGCGATAACGCTTCACTGCATTCCACCATTGTGTCGGACGAAGCCAGTCAGGATTTGTAGAGTAAAACGTTCGACAGATATTTTCTATTAATATTCGAAACCGCTCCCCCCCGCGCCGTTCTCTCATATTTTTCTTCTTCTTCTTTCTTTCTTTATTCTTCTCTATTTTTTTTTGTACCCCTTTTTTTTCTTTCTATTCTACTCCACAAATAACGAATTTTATGAAAATAAAGAATCGGAGGGGAGAGAGAGAGAGAAAGGAAGATTTACGGAGAGGAACAATGATGATAAAATTGAGAGAAAAAACCGAATCGGAGAGAAGAGCAAACAAAATTGGTGGGGAAGGAGGAAGGGAGAGGAAAAGTAGATGAAAAAAAATGACACGAGGTAATCAATATGTAGTAAAAGAAAAAAAGGAAGGAGAGAGGAAAAGAGAGAAAGAGTAAGAGTTTAGTTAGATGAATGGTATGTGACTCTAGCCATGGATTTTAAAAATAATATATACACTGGGACACGCGAAACGAATCATTACATCAGCCAAATTGGGTTCCCGTGCGTTGAATAGTTTTTATAAGCAACAAAAGTTAATTGATATTAGGTTTGTCAAGTATGAAATGGAGCAAAAAGTAGACATAAATGAATTAAAATTTGTTCCAATTCATACTCGATGAACCTAATACTACTTGCCTGGTCATACCCTGATTTTATACTACTTGTAAACCATATATGGGTCGTTAACTTGTACTACTAAAAGTATATTGACGCGAACCATACTTTACTTTCACTTAACAATGACAAAGTTATATCAAAATCTTCTTTGAACCTAAGGCTATCTGCCCATAACATTGTTTTTAATCTAGCTTAAGATTTCGCTGAGAAAACACTGACGCAACCTCTTGAAATTTTTCACTAAAAAGAACTATAACTATTCAATACTTTATCTTGACGCAACCTATACTTAACTTTGACTAAACCATGACTTAGTTATATCAAAATCTTCTCTAAACATTGGGCTATCTGCGCGTACTTTTGTTTTTATACTAGCTTAATTTTTCGCAGAGAAACCCCTGACGCAACCTTTAAAACCTTTTTCACTGATAATACCTTTAACTATTCTTCACTTTACATTGTCGCAAAAAATACTTTACTTTGACTAAACTATGACATAGTTATATCAAAATATTCTCTGAACCTTTGGCTATCTGCTCATTACTTTGTTTTAAATCTAGCTTAAGTTTTCGCTGAGAAAACGCTGTCGCACCCTTTTGAAATTTTTCACTGAAAATAC
>JACGTP010000048.1:463818-713509 GCA_023678845.1 Mischocyttarus mexicanus | reverse complement strand
AAATTTTTCACTGAAAATACCTTTAACTATTCTTTACGTTACATTGACGCAAAAAATACTTTACTTTGACTAAACTATGACTTAGTTATATCAAAATATTCTCTAAACCTTGGGCTATCTGCACGTACTTTTGTTTTTGTACTTGCTTAATTTTTTGCAGAGAAACTCTGACGCAACCCTGACGCAACCTTTTGAAATTTTTCCCTGGAAATACCTTTAACCATTCTTTACTTTACCTTGTCGCAAAAAATACTTTACTTTGACTAAACCATGACTTAGTTATATCAAAATCTTCTCTGAACCTAGGGCTATCTGGCGAAATTGTAGTACTAATCAACATTCACAAGTGTGCAAAGTTTAAAAGAAAAACAAGGGGGTCTGACTTAACGGTCTCCTTGTCAGTCATAAAGGATCGTCCCTGCTGTGTAACCGGCTGGTGTACTGTGTGTGATATGGCGATGTGGGACTCACTAGGAATACAGGTGCGTACGATTTTACACGCGTATGCGTCGATCTACACGAGGGAGTGTCTCGATTGGCGACCATAGAAAGAGTGAGAGAGAAAGAGATAAAAAGAGAGAAATAGAAAGAGAGAGGAAGAGGATAGCGAGTATTCAATATGCGTCGCGTTTACACGCATTGCTTCGAGTGCTCTCGAGCGTAGAGAGTTTATATTTTGGGAGCTCTCGTCGAGAGAAAGAGAGAGAGAAAGAGAGAAAATTTGCTATCGTATATAACGCAATGTGTGTGCGTGTGTGCATATGCGCGAGTGCGTATGTGTTTGTATACGTGCTTGTATTTATTTCTATGTTTGCGTTAATAAACGAGCAAAGCGGAAGCATTATCGAAAATTAGGCGCGCTCCGCTGGAATAGCGAAATCAATTTTTCATAATTCATCGGGCTTTAATCGTTCAACGAATTATTATCGCCAGTGCTAATTATAACTTGTTAATTTCGAACTTGGCGTTTCACGCGTGTGTGTGGGTGTTTGTATTAATACGTGGACATATTTCATCCAACATTCCCAAATGAGATATCATTATCTTTTGTTTCTTTTCATTTCTGCCTAACTTTTTTTTTTTTTGAATAATAAAATACAAATCGTTGACATTGAGAGATTACTTTTTACTTTTTTCAATTGCATTTTCTTCCGAGATAAATATTGATTAGGAAGAAAATTTTGTCATTGATATAATAAGAGATTTACGAGACTGTCAGTCAACTAGTTGCCTTCGTTTCTCTTAAACAATATATGTCTTTCTCTCTTGAGAGATAAGCAAGTGATGGGTTCTAGTTATAGTCAGACAGATATAGAAGCCAGTCAAGGAGGAAGGCATGTAACTTGCCTGACTCGTTCTACTAGGAACGTTACAGGTATCCAGTAGGACGTCTCGGAGTGTTAGCTGGTGTAACAATAACGACTGAGGATTTGCGATTCAAATGTGCCTAGCAAGGGAATGAACAGAGAAAGAGAAAGATAAAGAGAAACAGAGAGAGAGAGAGAGAGAGAGAGAGAGTTCTCCATCACTGCGTAGGCACTTTCACGCTCGCCATAGACTCGAAAGAGCTTATAGTGTAAAAGACAAAGAGAGAGTGTGAGTGAGAGAGAGAGAGGTAAAGAGAGAGTCCTGAGGATAGAGCTTGCGAAACACGCTGACGGGTGCACAACGAAATGGAGTGAGTCTGTGTAATCCTCGGTCTCTCAACCCCCAGTTACCCTTTTCCCCCTTTGCTACCACTACCACCGTCACCCATACTGGTACTTTCCTCGTCCCTTTGTACCCCCGTTTTCCGGCCGTTGTATTCCAGTAGCCGTGCATCGCGGTAGCAATATATAGTAAAGGAGAATGGCGCGTGTCCGTGAAACACACGTTCTACCTGCGTCAGTGCATACGTCAGCGTGTGCCAGCGCTTAGGTTGAACTGCCGGCAGAGGTTGGTCCAGCTCTCTCTCTCTCTCTCTCTCTTGCTTTCTCTTACCCTCTCTTCCTCTTTGTGGTTGAAGCTGACGCGGTCTGTGAACCTACTCGTCTGGCTTTGATACCGAACAACGGACAATGCGCCGGCAGCCACCGCGACGATGTCCGCTGGAAATGCCGAAACCTCGTGACAATGTTCCGTTGCGAGACTATGCTCGAATGATGACCATAAACGCGCGAGGTTAGCTCGTCGAATCGGTATAACTCGATGGATACCTACCAACCAACCTACCTACAAACCTACCTACCTACCTACCTACCTACTACTCGATCAAAGCTCAACAAATGATAGAACTCTGTCATCGAGTCCGACGTCTATCAAAATGCTATTTTCTCTCTCTTTGTTTTATTTCTTTTTTCCTTTTTTTTTGTTTTTTTTTGTTCGTTCGTTCGTTTATTCGTTTGTTTGTTTGTTCATTCGTTTGTTCGTTTGTACGTTCGTTTGAAAAGCTTTTCGTAAACTCGATTTGTGTCGATTCATTTATTTAGGTCATTTATTCGTTGTGTTCGATTAACTGCTAGAGAAAATTTTTGTATCTTTGTGCATTCGTCACAAAAATATTGATATTGATTTGCTTTTATTTTTAGATACATATGCGTCAAGGTAGATAATACGTGTAGGTTACGTATAGGGGTAAAGTATGTATATATGTAAACGGGCTATACGTATAGACGGTTACGAAATAATAGAGACATCAATTGCATTTTGTTAGGTAGTAAAAGATATCGACTAGGAGAATCGATACGTTTTGCCGTTTTATACAGTGTACGTCTCGTCTCGTGCACGCTTCGTTCTCACTATTTTTATTACAATTTCATTACTCTCGACAGCTCGGGAAACCGAGAAAATAGACCACACCGAACGCGTTACGTAGAACACTTTACGATAGCCGCAATTCCATGAGATTGAAACTCGCGCTATCCGCGTGTGGTGGTACAAATTTAATCGCGAATACGCGGACGACCGACCATACCGAACCAAACCGAGTCCAACGAATGTACAAACGTATGTACGTACGAACCAACGTACGAACCAACGAACGAACCAACGAACGGTCAGATGTAAAACGATGTGTTACATACTTGAAACATTTTATTTGTATGCGAGGTGCGACGAAATCGGGTTGGAATGGGGATGAGAAGAGGGGAAAGGGTGGGTGTTGGAATGGTAGGATAAAAGGGATTGTACCTGGGAGTAATTTAAAACGATACGCATAAATTAAGCGACACTTCCGGTCGATGTAGCCGAAGTGGCTCGTAATTTTGTTAGTTTTTGCCGACGATGAAATTTAAGCTCACGCTCCGACGAAAAGCGGTGTAACGAGCGTACCGTGATAACGCTACCGTCTCGTACCATCCCATTCCCCCATATCCTCCCTTCTTCCCTCTTCTATCTTTCTCTTTACCATGCGCCACAGGGTTGCATAGTACGGCGTGGTGCTTCATAATAATAATTAAAGGAAAGTTAAATGGGAAATCTCGAATTCTACGATAATGCAGGACTCGTAGTAGTAGTAGCCGAGACAGAGAGCAGTCGTGGAACTAGTTTCGAACCTGTCACGTAGTTCGCTAGCTCTGGCGCAGCCCGGCAGTGAGTCGATCCTTCCACTTTCAAGCTGCAAGCCAGCTCATGCGGATAACGTGAAATTAATTTTCAGTTTTCCGAGATTCACAGCTCTCGTTCTCGAGCACGATCCTGTTTCATCCTCCTTCTCTCTCTTCCTACTTCTTCCATTCCTCTGTTCTCTCTTTCTCTTTTACTTCGTTTCGAAACTCCTCATCCGACTGTTCTCGATCGTCCACGCGCGAGAGGACAAATTTAAAAGTATTTCGAAGCTCGGTTGACTTTCTCGAAAGGATAAACCAACGCGTAATGTTGGAGTTTATTGTTTCTCACGAGGTTAATGCAACTCAATACGGATATTACAGTGTTTTCCGTTTCTAGCGAACAGCGTTCAGTTAACATCAGTATTTTACCTGTTGCTCCTTTCCTTGTTTGATTTCAAAATAACTGGCATCGTTTCAAGTACTCGTTTAACGTCATAACTCAGCTAAGGAATTTTAGTTGAATGAGAAAAGAAAAGGAAAACAAAATCTAGATAATTCTACCGGAACGATATGTGCAATACACCCTAACCAATATGCTAGGCTAACTATAAAATAACCCTTTTTTCGTGTATACGGTCTTCCTTTTTATTTCTTGTTTTTTTTTCTATCTACTTTTCACACGGGTAAAAGATTCCATAGATTTCTACGGGTCGTTTACCTACTCGTTCACCTTGTATGAGCGAGAACAGATGACAGTGAAGAGAAAAGAAAAATAATGAAGCGAGACCTAACAGTTTTCGGCCATTTCGTGTTATTAATGGTCACTTCGTCAGGACGTTAATTCCCCACTGACCAGATACCACTCCACGTACTGCCTGTGAGAGTTTTATTAAATCGACCGACTAACTGCCGTGCGACCGAGTTTTTAAATCAACCACTTTTCTTCTTCGTCATATACCTCGCGCGTGATCGTTAAAAACCGGTCGCTCTTGAAAAATAGAAAATAAAAAATACAAATTAATAAATGAAAAAAGAAGAAGAATAGCTAAGAGACTTGTTATTTCTAGACTGATCCGAAAATTTATTAATAATTCGCTTTCGATGTTCGACAGGATACATCTGCGTGCGGTTAACGACGTCAAAAATTTACCCAGCAACGATTAAAAACGGATCCCATTCAAGCACCTCTTCTCTTTTCATCGTATATCGAATTTCGTGTTTCGTTCGAGGAGGTGGAGGAAAAAAAAAAGATTTATGTAAAACGTTTTCCCGCGATTCGACAAAAAAAGAAAGAAAAAAATTGTTATTAAGTTCTGAAAAGCTTTGGGGAAATAGCTTTTGTCAGTTCTGGCCCGTATTCGGCTTTGAAATTTTCAACGATGATTTCTCACGCGTGACGGCCTCACAATACTGACTACACTTGTTGTGTTATACTATAACTATACCTAGTGCGGCAAATTTCAGACGTTTATTCGGTTGCGAGTAGCATCCGTGAAAAGGACGTTGTGACGTGATGGCCCGTGCTGACTTGTTAAAATATGTGATTCCCGGAAACCGACCATCCATCCGTTAAAATTATTCAACGCACCTAGGCATTTGTCGTTAGCGTACGTTTGTTCGAAGCTGGGCAAACCGTTTGTCTGTACAACCAGCATAGCATAGCATTTATTGCAACACCCAGCTGCACTAGGATTTCTTCTCGGCAAAAAGGAAACATCTGTCATCTCCCTTTCCTCTCAGTGTCTCGCAAGCTATCCTTTATCTACAGAGAACATTTTTTTTGATCAACGGGTATACCCTTTGAGCTTATCTCTACGTTTACAAAAGACTATTCGGCCACTCTTGTTAATGAAAATTCAACTAAAAAGAATATATTCAAAGGTATCGTGAATTTTTATTTTTGAGATAAAACGTGTATTTATGTTGAAAAAGGAATTGAAATTTTATGAAGTTAAATATAAAATACGTCGGCAATTATTAGAAAAGGCTAATTTTTAATTATAAACGATATCGATTTTATTATATCGATAGTATTGGATAGCATGAATAAAAAGAGGGCATTTTCCCCTTTAAAATGGTTTTTGAACCATGTCTCTACGATGTCTGGTTCCGGAGATATTCACTTCAAAATATTGCCATTCATAATTGGCTTACACCTGTGTCTTGTAGTAAGCGTAGTATTAGTAACGTAAAAAGTATTTACTACGGATGAGTACGCGCATTTCCTGGAATTTATGTGGGTCACTGTGTCATTCGTTCGAAAGAAATTGTGTTAGTAGGTCAAGGAATGAATGAATGAATGAATGAAAAGCTTAGAATATTTAGATGAGAATATCTCAGGAACTAATTGTCGTAGAAATTTGAAACAAAGACTGTTTTAAAAGATAATTAATTATCCATATTTCTAGAATATTATTAACAATTGTTATAAACAATTGTTATAAACAATTAAGTATAAATAATTATCATATTCAATTTCTTTTTTGAAATTAATCATTAAAGAAGGAAAATATTTTATTATGTGTGTAGGAGATTATTATAAACAATTAGTTATAAACAATATTTCATAAACAATTTTTTTCATCGAATTTTTTTTTCAAAACATTTTAAAATAGCATATATAATTATTTACTGTTTCATCGAATATTTAACAATTGTAATAACAAATTGTTATAAACAATTAAAATTAAAAAAACAAATTCTTGTTTTTATTTAACGTCAGACACAAACTACGTTTCATTTTATCAAAATAACATACGATAGTGTTCATAGATTCGTGATTTTCAAGTTGAGTCGGTTTTATACATGAACGGGAAGGAAGTCAAAGCATCAACGGGAAGAGACAATTTAGAAAGCAGATTGCTGACGAACGTTCAAGGCAGGGACATACATGAGTTTGAAACGTAGAGATAGAGGTGTTCGCGAACGATAGAATGCGTGTTCGACACGTGTTCGCAAGAGAACTCATGTACGACAGTAGGGGTGCTATTTACTCGTAGTAAATCTAAATGCATGCGTCTGCTAGAATGGAGAAGCGTTACATATAGGAGTCCTTGGATTCGAATTAATAGCGTTGGAAGTAAAACGTTTGTAGCGCATGCGTATATGTTGTTAGTAGAAGTGATGATAGTGGTGGTGGTGGTAGTAGTAGTAGTAGTAGTAGTAGTAGTGTCTTCTCCTTGAACTATGACATCGTGGAAGCCAGTAATCTCCGGAGGCGAGAGATCTCGCACTGGTTTTGATCTTTGTTCCGGTTCACGGTTTCTGCCATGCCGGCGCGTTGCGACTTCATGCTCGCAGCTGTTTGCTGCGCGTTAACTTTACGCTCTCTCGCATTTGCAATCTTGAAAGCTCGTCCCGGCTGGCTGCCGGTACTTCATCGAGGCTCTTCTTCATGTTTCTCTCACTCTTTCTTTCTCTCTCTCCTTCTATCTCTTTCAGTCTCTCACAGTCTATCTGTCTGTATCTCCGTCTTTTCCTTTATTCGTTGCTCGTCTTGATGGAGGACTGAGCTTTTCCGAGAATAAACTCGGAGGACTCGATTTTTTCAGAAATACAGAAAAAATTAATAACTATCTGTTTTTTTTAGAGAGATTTACTAACACAGTATTTTTATTTCACGTAATTATTATGAAATAGTATAATATTGAACACGACTTTTATCATTAAATACATTTATATGTATATGATACAGTATAACGAGAAGATTTAACTTGTGCTAGGTTATAGGACGCGAAAGTAGTTTCCAAGTGACTGACTATTGATATGAAAATGATTGAAGAAGAGTTTAAAACAAGAAGTCACAGAGGAAAAACGTGTCTTATTGAATAGACCAACTAGAAGGGGATGAAGATGAGGAATGGCAAGAGGGTAAAGGGAGATAACAGTAGAGAAGTCATGTTGTGGTCGCAGGGAATATTCTTAATAAAGAATTACGAGCAATGGGTAGCTGAGCATTGACCGGATTATGTATTTATCGTGGCGTGCACTGACAGCGTATCGATTACCAATTAGTACGTCTACCACTATCCGAGCGAATTGATGGGTGCTAGGGACGTTTCGTAATCTAATGGGGCTGATGAAGGAAAGGAAACTGCTGCTGCTGCTGATGCTGATGCTGCTGCTACTGCTGTTAGCCGTATAGTGTAATTTTCGCGAATTAATTAGTACCGAGGCGTCTCAGTCAGCGTGTGTTTCTCATACTGCGTATGCAATTTAACATCTCATAGAGGGTGATGATTCATACACGCAAAGCTTTACCCTGATGGATGGAGAAATGAGAAAGTGTGCATGAATGGGGGAGAGAGAAAGAGAGAGAGAGGGGAGAAGAGGATATGCTTACCGCAAACACGGTAAAGCTCGATGAGCCGCATTAGGTAATAATATTACAGCAAATGGACGAATTTCAACGGTGTAAAACGAACAAAACAGCCGCAATAGCCAACCGAGGCAGTGATCAACGCACCACCTAAAACCTTCTACCCTATGAGATACCGCAACGCTTTGCCTCTATACCCAGTGCCGGGCTTTAGCTTTAATCGTGCCAAAGTTCTGCGGGATTCGACTGAATCACCTCTGCAGTAGCTGCGAGATGCGCAAGGAATTATCGTTTTGAACGTAGCAATTTGTGGAAGAGCTCCGTGTAACCAAAGAGAGACGTGGAAGTAGGAGGGAGAGGAGGGAGAAAGAAAGAGCGGAAATATTCGAGAGAAAAAGATAAAAGGTGGATGAGAAAGAGGGAATGAATTAACGTAACGAGCTCGAAGATAACGTTTATTTAACTTTTCTTTTTATTATTATTATTATTGCAATTATTATTATTATTATTATTACTACTAGCATAAACATCGACAAGCTATTTCTCGATTAAATTCGACGAAATGATCGTGGGAGTGATATTAGTGCTAGTATATTCGCAAAAGGTCGATTGAATTACAACGAATGAGCTTGATTTTACTTTGACAGAGTTTATTCGCAAACCGCGCACCGTAATTATAATTAATTTAAAATTTAATCTACGGTAATCGCACATTGAAACGTGACGTGCGACGAAGCATAAGGTATCATTGGGTTCGCTCGTATTTTTTCTTTTCAGTCTTGTTTCTTTTTTTCTTTCATTTTCCTTTTTTCATTACGTAGCAATATTCACAGCTTCTCTTTCTCGCTCTCTCATTCTCTTTTACACAAATTGATCGAATTTCAATCGGTCGCACATAAGCTCTCGCGAATTCCAATAATTATGTCGACATATCGCGTACCGTAATTAAACGCAGAAAGCGTGTTGGTTAGGTCGCTATAATTACGATCTACGTAGATGCAAGAGAGAAAGAGAAAGAGAGAGAGAGTGAGAGAAAGAGATAGATAGATAGTAAGTACTACTAGGTTGTCAATGTATATCGTAAATTTGAACGTTTCTATGAAACTAAACCGCGAAATTGAGCACAACCGCCGGGAGCCTGTTTATGCAGAGAATGAGTTCCTACTCGTTGTGTTCTGTTTGCAGGAATAAACATTAAACTGTATTGTTTGATAGTGCAAGGGAAGATTCGTATTTTCTGACTTCCTGGAAGGATCAAATTAGTTCTCATTTAAATTGTCACTTTGGTGTTCAGCGTTTCGGATTATTTCCTTCTTGTTCTTGTTTTTTTCTTTTTCGTTTTTCCTTTTTTTATACTCTTCTTCCTTTCTTTTTTGTTACTTTTCTGAACTATTTCTTTTTCTCATTTATCATAGTTTTTATTATTACGTCAGAGCAATAACATCGCAGTGTTTGTTTTTAATTAACCACGAACGGGTGGACTTTTAATGAAGTGATGAAGAAACGTAAAAAAAAGAAAAAAACAGAAAAAGAAAGGGGAAAGAAGGAATAAGAGAAAGAGAAAAAAAACCCCTCCCTTTTTTTCCGTAAGAGTGCGCCGAAACGTATCGCGAGGCAGTAAATTTAACGAAGACTTCTCTCCTCGAGAAAATTATAATTTTCCCTCTCATAAAGAGCAACTCTCTGTGACGCTAATGCGAGCGTGCATTAGGCGAGAAAAATAGCTTCTTGCCGTAGGAAGACTAGGGAATTTGTATGAACGCAAGGAAGAACTTCTTTGAGTTAATCGTCAGGAAAATGCCAATTATGGTCACCGTATTTGCGCTAAATTAAAAATCGACCAGACATAAGCGAATTATTATTATGACGATTATATTTTTATATACAATACTATAATACTTATTATTGAGATAACATTTTTTTTTATAAAAGAATCGAGTATACTTTATGGTGACAGTTTTCTTAAAAGGGGGAAAAATAAATACGAGTATATTTCATAGGCTTTTAATATTTGAGAAAATATCTTGTAAGAATTTAATGGAGCTAAAATTCGATCGAACTTTTCCAAGAGGAGAGAGAGAAAGAGAGAAGATAAGCCAATTTAGAGTCCTTAGCGATCATGTACTCGATACATTGAAGATAATCCACTAGAGAGACTTAAGTTTATAGGATTGCTCGGGAGTCGCGTTTACAGCGTTTCTTTTAAGAAACTCAGAGAAATCGATAAAGCCATTCGAATTCTTAAACCGTAGAAAGTTTTGGGAGTAGAGCCCATTTCTATGGGAAGAGAAATGCGTACGTCGTGCATCTACGTATTCGCCTTTGGAGATTTTCAAGGAGTAGTACGGTATTTCAAGATAATAAAATGCCAACGAAAAAGCACGAGAATGCGATTATCTCGGAGTCAAGGAAAGGAATGAAAAAAGATTTATGGTTTATCGTGGTTCATGGTGGATCATTAATCGGTCTCTTTATCCATACAACAATCAACCCATGGGGGAGAATGTTTTTCTTCTTTTCATGCGTGAGAAATCGTGCTAAGGTTTTTCTGGGTCACGAAGAGATGAGTTAGGATGAATTATAGGTGAGCATATTTTTTCCTGATAAAACCTGAAAAAACATCTTTATGTTTGACCATTTTAATCTTTGTTTCAAGTTTGCACGTGAACGATCGATCACAATGTGGTCTAACGAATGCGAGAATAAATAATCGATTGGATGGAAGTAAAAGAAATGTACAAGTTTTATTTAACAACATAATGCAGTTAGATTCTTTAATATTAAATGTCAAACGTACATAAATTTCGCATTGCACATTAGAACTAACGTCGACTTCTTATCTCTTCCGTTTCGACGATCTCCAACCGAGAGTTTTCGAGTGAACGGTAGAAAAAGTTTTATCCTGGAAGTACATCAGGAATCTATCAACATCGACGAAGGTAGAGAGATCTTTTTCTTCAACCTTCACCGTATACCTATAGATATGTTCGTGTGTTTCTATGTGTGTGTAAAGGAGGACACATACATAGTATCCAAACAAACATCGAATGTAAATGGAATTGTACTAGAAACACACATCTCGTTCTTATTGCGATTTTAAGAGGTTTAATCAAATCATATTCGTTATAAAGGTAATCCATGAAGGATGATCATAAAATAGTATTCACGTGAATAGAAAATAAAAGAAAATGCAGAATCTCAAGGATTCGTCGTACAGTCTTGAACATAATCGGAGTTTAAATTCGAGTCATCTATGAATTGCGATGCGAGTTCGACAGGAAGGAAAAGTTCCATGGCGTGGAATGCCATTTAATCGATTCAGCGCCTCCCTGAAGTTCTTTAACCGAGCCACAAACGAAAGTTCGCACACGCCACTGGAACTCGGTTGTGCCATGATAAAAAGAGACGGAGGATGCATTGGAGATAAATGAGAGAAAGCTAGCCCTTCGGTGTCCGAACTTTCTGCCAAGCTTTGGTAATAGTCATTTTATCGCCAAATTATGTCTCTTATATTTTAAAACGACTGATATTATTGTTGGGAAAAATTAGAATTTCATTTCATAAATTTCTATGCTTTTATATATTTTTTAATAAAAACATTTATCAAATAAAATAAAGATACAAAATGAAAAATTGCGACCGTCGTATTTATTGATCTTCAAAGAAGATAAATATAAATTTATACAAAAAAATATTCATTACGGAGTTAAAATTACGTCTATTTGTAGATCGTACTGCAGATGTGGAAGTTTACTTTTTTCTCCACAAGTCAAACGATCCTCGGAATACTTTTTCAAATAAAAATGGTCTTATTAAAAATATAACGGAGTAATAATTCATGAAAATCATCGCGAATGTCAGTTCAGTTTAAAATAAATGTAAAAATAAACGAGCGTCCAAATATGCGATAGAATGTTAATAAAAAAAAAAAAATAGGAAAAGAAATCTACGTTCATGATAAAACTCTGTTAAAATAGTTACCAAAGGACATATATATTTTTCTTATTACCAGAAAATTTCTATCTTTAAATCGAGAGAGAATATAAGAAGAAAAAGAGGAAACAGTAGGAGGAAGTAGAAAAATGAGAAAAGAGAAATACACGGAAAGCAAACAATTTCTACCTTCCGTATACTTCTAATGTCGACGATATTGATACTTGAAATTATCTATATCGACTAATGGATCGATTGAAAGGAAAGCTGTGATCAATGTTGAACCATTCCTCTGTTAGCCAAAGGAAGAATTATCACGATGGAAGAAAGTATAGTATATTTTCTCGGAGTAAAATAATAAAGTCCCAGGAAAGTCCCCTATGGCCATTTTCAAACATATCATTCGAATATCGTCATTAATACGATAAATAAAAACGATTACGCTTGACTATTATCGAATTAGGTATCGTCGATGACAAAATTAAACTTGAAATGATCGACCTGAAATATTGTTTCAAAAATTCCCAAAGAAATAAAACTTAAGATGCATCGAAAGTAACAGAAGACGTGTATCGCGTCAGAAATAAAATTAAAAAAAAGGAAAACAAGAGATAGGAGAAGAAGAGGAAGAGGAAGAGGGAGTTGGCGGTGAAGATTGTAAGGGTTGTTCATGGTGCAAGTACTTTCCGATAGTTTTCCATCATACGAGTTGGCGTTCCACGCTCTTGAAGTAAAATATAAGGTTAGTTCTGAGCGGATAGTTAGAGCACAAGTCAAACAAGGGCGTATAAAGCACTGCGGGAGTTCCGAAGCTTTTGCGTGGAATTGCCAGAAGCAGAAGAGAGAGAAAGAGAGGGAGGAAGAAGGAGAGGAGGCAGAAGGGATGCTAAAGAAGATCGTAGGAATGATGGTGAAGGTTAGTTCAATGCGATATAAAACGAAAGAGATGCGAATGAAGTTGATGGTGGGAGAATGCAAAGAAAGAGGGGCTGGTGGGATGTTTCGGGCAGGCACGTAGAAGGTTCACTCGAATAGATTTCATTTCCACGAATGAGTTTTCGCGATGTTATTCCTTGAACATGTAACTACTTCCTGAATCGAGATAGTTATAGCGGGGAGAAGTACTGGGCAGCAACCTGGGCGAGAAAGCACCCTTAGAATTTCCATCCTAGTGACTGCAACCTACCTAAGTAATTAACTACCCACCAAACTGTGCTTCGTTTACGAGGCTAGGTGGAAATCACGATGGCGATGGCGTACTCATCTATATAGTATGTTTCTAGTATCGACGAAGGGAGAGAAGAGTATGGTAAGATAGAGGATAGGGATGAAAGGAAGGACTTGCTCCTGCTTTAATATTTCCTACTAGTATTATCAAACTTGTTACGTTGAAGATCTTCTCCGGATAGAGATTAGGTTACCCGTTTGTTCAATGAGCTTACAAACGATGTTGTTAAATTATTTCGACAAGATTAATTATTGTATACAACAATGAAACAAAATTTTAATGATTAATTATAATTTTATTTTATTAGTTACAATTAGTATTCTTATTCTCGGCCTAGAGGTTGTATGTACTCTTGGTCTTCGTTGATAAATTTTTACGATAAAAAAGAAAAAGAACGAATAAATAAGACGTGCATCGATGTGTAACTACGTAGACACAAATGCGATTAAGAGAAAAAAATTGGTAGGAAAATAAAGAGGGAACGGTCGGTAAAACCACCGGGGTTGAGGGTTTTATGATCGTTGGTTGCGGTTTATCCCCCTTTATACCTTGCGACTTCCACTGTCGTAAATAGAATCGAGCTCTGGTAACGTATGGTTCGTTCTGGATCGATCGAGGTAAGGTTAACAGTCGTGAGTACATTCCTCTCAAACTCGTTTCCCCTTTTCTTTTCTCTCGATCTGCACAATTCGACTAAATTAAAAGAAAAAAATACCCCTCAGAGTAAAAATGGTACGTAAGAAAAAATGACTGAAGGATTTCTACAGAAATGAATTTCAACTGAATTATTTAATCGCGTTTCCCTTACTGACTTATTCCGTTTCATTGGAATCCTATTCTCCTCCTTCTTCTTCTTCTCTTCTTTTCATTTTTCACATTTTTTTTGGTTTGAAGCATCATCGACGACGAATGCGATTATAAAAATTCACGACAATGAGTTTGTTTTGTTTTTTATTTTCACACGATACTTATTCGTACAAATAACGCTTTGATTTATTTAAAAATGTCGAAAGTATTTTAGTTCCAGTCGAGAGGATATTGTATCGATGTCGAGAGGATTGGTTTACCGAACCGAGCCGAACCTAAGCGTATTTTCCAAAGTGAAAATCAGAGAATTTCGCGTCATGGACTGTAGATCAACAAGTCGAATCGCGTACAGAGAAATCGATATTGAAATGAATATTCGTCTCTGAAACGTACGATGACTGAAATACAACTGAATGCGATCGTTCTATTCGATATTTTAATAACCATTGTCCATGATCGTTTTGAAAAAAACGTGATTTTGGCTTGTTTTATTTCTGTTCTCTTCTTCTTTTTTTCCTTTTTTAAATGAATGATATTTAAAAAAATAAATAAAAACCTCCTCTGTGTATAATAGGGAAATGGTTCGATGGAAAACGTTGATCGATTTAATTGTAACACGTGTTAAAATATATTTTATCTGTTCGATTTCTCCCACGTTAAAGCACACCTAGTTTTAACTGACTTTCTATGCAACGATTTACGACGAATCGTTGCGTAATTGCTTTCGTAAAAGTCACAAATGGGAATCAGAGTACATGGGAGAAAACACAACATCGCAAACTGCATTGCGGTTTCAATTTTTTCTTTTGTCATAGTAAATAGTAATAATAATAATCAAGCGTGAGCGCGTCATCGATTAACCCGACTTGTATTCTCTTCCCTCTTTTACGTAGTAAAACAATTTTTGAAGTGAAACTTCTTTTAGGAAGAGTAATCGATGGTTTTCAAGTAAAACAAAAAGTAAAAGGTTCTCAGAGAAAAGCGCGTTACTTGAATGGTGGGAGAAAAACTGGGAAATATCGATCTGGCAAGATTTGCAAGAGACGGCAAGGGAGATAAGATACAGCAGGGGGCGCGAATAATTTAAAGCGCGACATGAACAGTTCATCAACCATGTCATTGATAAGAATGATTATAAAATATCTACAATAACAAAAGTAAAAATCTACAATAATAGAATATTAAAGAATATAATTATAAGAAAATAAAATCGAATTGAGCATTAAACTAAACTTCAGACATTTTGAAATGGCACTTAGCAACAAGTTATAAATAATCAAACAAAGATGTCGGGGAGAAAGAATATATTCGATTAAAATTAACTTGATACAATAAAAATGAAAATGAAAGAACGAACGGACGGTGAAACACAACCGGGTGGGGTTGGTAATGAGTCGGAAAGCCCATACAATTTTCAAGATTCTTTGTGCATGGGATAGACTTGCTATCAGACTGTAGCACCCTTAACGATACGCGTGTTACAAGCTTTGAAAGGGCACTGGATGAATACTATAGAAGTGTGTTTGAGACACCCTTCGAAGCAACGAAGAAGAAGGGTTTTACGCACAATGTGTCCTTCCTAGCATCGATCGATTTTCTTTGTCACCGAGACGTCTACGAAAAGGAATTGCTTATGCATATTTACGAAGGATCGCAAATACGTTCTCTACGTTCGTTCCAGATGTTAGGCGAAAGATTAATGCGAGGACAAGGTACGATAACAAACGAGAATAAAAAAAAGAAAAGTTCCTTCGAGTGGAATGGATCAACGAATCTTACGGATAAGGACATTTCATAGAAATTAAACCCCGTACGTTCATTTTAATTGCAACAAAATCCATCTAAGAGTTTAAAGCAGTTATTAAAAATATATTAATATCATATTTAATCTAATTACAGACAGAGAAGTACTCGAAATAGATTAATAATAGATGGACGTATTTTACAAGCTCAAAACTCGAGGAAACTTTTGAACGATAACTTCGTTAATTGGTTAATAGTTAACCGAGCGAGAGAATGGGACATCTTTTATGGTTATCACGTAGGGTCACGCAGGGAGCTTTCCAATCATATTTTACGATTTCAATAATAACGTTAGTTAACGGTTCGCGGAGCTGCTAGCAATCAGGGTGCTTAAACGAGTTTAACGACGTTCTCTCTCCCTCTCTCTATCTTTCTCTTTTCTAATTTTTCTGCTTCTTTCTTTGTGCATTTAACGAACAGATGGACGATTTATGCGATCGGATTGTTCTTGTCTCATTTGGAACATTGAAAGTAGGAAGGTTGACGTGTAACTCGCTTTGTTATCGATCAAACAAAAGGAATCATCGAAGAAAAGAATATAAGTCTTCTTGTTAGGATATCTTTAACTAGTATGTTCGGTACCTGGCGCAACCGAATGAACGAACGAAAGAAAGAAGGAACGTTAAATTGTTCGTGGAAAATCTTAGTCGCAACAACGACGATTTCGTGCGTATAATGAAGGGTCGGTTTGCTTCTTTAAGACGAAAAAGGAAGTAGTCCATCATGGGGAAATCCGATTTAATGCCACCTAATGGCGCCCGAAATTACAAGCCTAACTCGGTCATTACGATAGCCTGCTGCTCCTGTCGAGGCTTACGATTAACGGTATTTTTCATTCCATTTTTTTTTCTTCTCTCTCTCTCTCTCTCTTCTTTTCTTCTTCTCAATACCCCTGTGTCCTCCTAAATTTTATTACACGCATTTTTTTTTCTCCGTTTATTTTTATTTATTACTATCGATATACTAGTTTTCTTTTTACGTTGGTTATGCGAGCGCGTAATATATATAATATCGATTGTATAATACAATACGACAATGTTTTACATACGACGTAAACATCGCGTAAAGTCGATAAAAATTACGCGACAAAATTTGCGAATAACGCGGAAAAAGCGGTAAATCAAGGAACGCTTGGCGTATTTATTCCCCAACACGAATATATTGTATCTCATGGAACATGAGATAGAGAGATCGATAGAGTGAGAGAAAGGGAAGGAGAGAAAGAGAGAAAGAGAGAGAGAGAGAATGTAGAACGTCCCGATATTTTCGACAGGATCGTAAATAAGCTAGTCGATGCTAGGGATTGGTGCGTTCATCGAAATTGCGCGCTATCGATACGAGACTACTGCTGTGCATACCTGCATATGACAAAAAAAGACAACAACAACAAGTAAAAAGATATAAAAATGTAACATACATTTATTTTCATCCATTGTTCGCAGATACCAACATTGTTTCTTCTCGAATATATTTTTTTTCCCTATCTTTTACCTCGTATAAGAAGAAGATGAAGAAGAGAGAAGAGGAGATTAAGCGTAAATCGAGGGAAAATTCTTTGAAGAAAGAATCGAAAGTCCCAGTCATAAATCTTGGTAGCGCCGCTCATTCGGAAGGCTTTCGGATTTGACGCTTAATCATGGATTATCCGAATCAAAGGAATTCGATCGACGGCCTCAATTCTGATACAAAGGAGAATCAAATAGAAGGTAGAGAGAAAGAGACAGAATGAGAGGGAGGGAGCTTAAAACGAAGTTAAAAAAGAGAGAGGAAGAAAGGAAAGAAGATAGAAAGAAAGAATCGAAAAAGGGGAATAAATGGGAAGATGACTGAAAAAGATCCTCCCGAGAGAGCATTGTCCAGGAGTCCATCCGTCTCTAACAGGCCGTAATATCGCGTTTAAAGGCAGCGACACTTCCATGTGTCCCTCTCGGCATAACGCATTCGTGGACCCTCGTTAACGCGAAACAATGGGTATTCGGATTTCGTCCAATTCATTTATCACGCGCACTCTCGCGGACGGTAACTGCACGGGACGAGGATGGAAAGGAAAAAAAAGAAAAAACGTAATGGAAAAATCCCACTTTACCCTCATCCCTATATTCCTGCAACCTTCTCTTTCCTCCTATCTCTCTCTGTTTCTCTTTCTCTCTGTTTTACTCTTCGAAAGAGAGTGGCGTTGCCAAGAATTCCGCAGCTAATCCTACGCTTAATCTCTTACGTTATCGTGCTTTACTATCCGAAACATTTCATTTCTGATTCTCGTCGACAAATAAGAGTTGTTACTTTCTCTCTCATTTTCTCTCTTTCTCGTATTTATTTCATTCTTTTTATTTTTCTTCTTTTTTATTTTTTAACTTTCTTTCCTTCTTTCTTACTTCAAGGTTTTCCTTTTATCTTAATGAAATTTTTATTTTACCCAAGCGACGCCGACGTCGCGAAAGAAAAGAGAACACGAGAGAAAGTAAGAATAACTTTTCATAGTTGTGGTAGTAGTGGTAGCAATAGTATCAGTAGTAGTAGTAGTAGTTGTTAGTTATAGGAAAAGGTAGAGTTCTTTCTAACATAGAAAAGTGTGCGTGCTTCGATTACTTTGATATACTTCCGAAGTACCTTTGAAAACGTTTTCATATTACCTACCTGCCTCGCGCAACCCGATCTCTATTTCGTGCGGCACGCAACAGGATTTTCAACGGGAGTCCGCAGAAAGATCTGCGCTGATATTGCGTTTCTAGATTCCCGAGTGGTTCTCGATGCAAGGAAATCGTTTTGCCCTTTGCGATACGAAAGTATAGGAAACGAGCAATTTTCTTTCTTACCCTGTTGAAAACTTTCAACATACTTTAGCGTTTCGTCGGTTTAAGAAATTTATACTATTCGATGTCTACCGTAAAATAGGAAAAATTCTCTTGAATAAACTACTGCAAAGGTTTAATAAAAAAGTTGACGTATTTCCCGAGAAACGGTCATATACAGGATAAGCTTACACTGATAAGAAAAACACAGAGAGAGAGAGAGAAATATTTCATAGTAGACATATCTAACGAGAAGTGCTTATCCTAATCGCGAACCTGCTTCGCGACCACTTGAACGTCTCAAATACTTGATCCCAACATCGTAATAGCCCAGGTCTTGGGGTACTTATTAATAACTAGTTGCCCAAAGCATCTTCGTGGGGTAAGAGCAAAACTGCCACGCGGTTGGTTACCTTAAACGTGCCAGTCTTGATAAGAGCCGAATTAGCGGCGCCACGTCGGAGCTTAGCAATTAGTCAGGAAGCACGGACGTGCCAAAAAGCTCGCTAAACTCGTGCTCTTCGTCCCACAACCTGAACGCGCTTACCTTCACGAGAGAGAACTTCTCCAAGACTTTGGGTGTAAATCAGCAACGTAGTTCCACTACTACTCGGTTTAACCGGGACACCCGGTGTACACTCAACGGACCAACATTCTCTCTCACACATACATTTACGTATCCACGTATACGAGAGTTTACTGTGCAATGAGTTACTTGTGGATTAATATCCCTATCTTCTCTTCGCTTCCATTCAAACCCCTTCATTCTCATACTCTCTAGCATCGAGGACTGTTATATTCAGGTCTCCTCTCAGCCATATATATATATCTACATGCGTATGTATTATACGTGCAAATGTATTAGAGTGTTTGTCCTGCGAATTCACGTATTCATTCTTCATCGATACACGCAACTGTTAGTCTGTAGTAGGTAACACCATTGCTGCGTCGGCAGTACCCTTTTCGATTTATGGCTCTATATGTACGTATATGTTATTTCGATACATCTCTTCGTCCCTCTTTCTCTTTACATTCCGTTATTCCACCATAGCACTCCAAACCTGGCCAATATTATTCCCTCTTCGGTTCTCTTTTACTTACCATCTTTCAATAAACAAACGTGCGTGACACGAGAAATCGATGATCATCAATCGGCGATTGGGAAAACGTTTCAAACGACATATCATTTACGTATATTAATTCGCGTGTTTCCATTGTAAACTGAACGGTAAAAAAAAGTAATAAAAACTCGTTGTATATCTTTTAAAATATTTCATCTTTAATAGAAAATACGTATTAGATGATTCGTTAACGTGTATACGAAACACATCATACACGCGTAGGTCGCATACGGTTGCAACCGAACCGTTCTAATCCAGCGTTCCGGCAGCTTCAACTGTCAGTGCAATAAGTCACAAATTATCCTATGACCATTCCCTTTTCACATGGATTAGCGTTAACTCCGGTAACAAACAGTAACGGTGGCCATCTCGCGAACGTGCCCACGCCCGTTCACGGCCTGCTAATCCTGAATTCAGGAACGACGCGTTGATACCGCGAATTCCGAAAGTCCGAAGGATTTGCCCAGTGAGAGCGATGGAGTTTGGGCAGGAAAGAGGGTGGGTAGATGGACGAAGAGTGAGCAAGGGGGAGAGAGAGAGAGAGAGAGAGAGAGAGAGAGAGGGAGATAGATAGATAGATAGAGTCATGCTCGTCGTGGCAAGAGCGTTTTCAATGCAAGTCTAACCACTAGGGCGCACCGAGCGTGGTTAAGTGGTTTAGGACACTGCGATCGGCAGCCCGTTGGCCATGCAATCTGGAAGCGTTTCCACGACGTGGAGTGCCGTTTATCGAGCCATTCTATTGTATTAATTTGGCAATTGATCGAACAACCAAATATATAAACGTATATACGACGATGTTAAAGATGTTCGGTCTAATAAATATTCTTTTACTTTTAGTAACTTGCAAATTGATTTTCTGGGTTTTTTTTCATCTCTTGGTTTTAAATGGATAATAAAATAATGATAATAATAATTTTAATCGTTAGGATACATATAGAGAAGTGTTAGGAGATCCTAATAACGTTAAAACGATCGCTACTAATCTTAGTCAGGGTATGTAACTAGACACACACGATGCATATTATTCCGCAATTGACAATTATCGTGGCATGGTACTGATGTTACCGATGATATAGGAGGCATCGTTAATTCTACTCTGTTATCCACTTTGCCGTTTGAAGGCTAGAGACGGATGCGTATCCGCTTATACGATTCGGTATTTACGATTTCGAATGTAATCATCTTTGGGCTCGTATTTACAGATCGCATCCATTTGGAAATACGAGCATTTCGCTTGACTTCGAACAGCCGGGGAGCCAGCCTAAAGCCAAGATTATATTTGCTCGTACTCTCGATTAGATGGTGAATCTGATAAGAGAGCTTTCGCGAGATTTAATCCAACGACAAATATGAAAAACCGATATTGGTTACGGGTTATAGAAGTTAACAGAAATGTGTTCGCGTTCTCAAAGATTTTCACGAAGATTTCGTTTAAAAGTTAATACGTTCCTTGATAAATTTACAAACTCGAATGAAGTTTTTGGGCGTATGCGTAAGGCAAGTATCTCGACTGTATTTGAATTATGTAAATAAAAGTAGTAATAAGCTAGCGGATGGTAGTTGAAAAGTTGTTTACGTCAAAATTGCGTTCAGGGAGTTGTTAGGATCTTCAAGTACTTGTTTTACTTTTTATACTTTAAATAACATTCAGAATGACCTAAAGTTTGTTAAATAGACGCCAAGAAATATTCTTTTCTCTGACCCTAGTGAGTATAAAAATTGTTGGTAAGGATTTAACGATGTAAGGAAAAAAAAAAGGAAATATATTATAATAAGCAAAAAAAAAAGATAAAGGGGGTAGTAGAATTGGACAGATTTTCGTTTTGTTTGGTATGAAAATTATACGCCTCGAATAATCTTGTGTAACTACTGTTCTCTCGTGTTCCCAAACGAAACAGACCGCAAACGAGGGTCGAATATTAAATGTTTCTAGAAGAGAGATGAAACATTTCGTCAAACGTTGAACAAATATCGAACCGTTAATACGAACAAGAACTGTAGAGGAAAACGAGGCGTTTATTCTATACATTTCAAGCAGTATCTATACGTTAATGCGACGTCGGTAAAGATAGATCCATCGATCGATTTACCGGTCGCTAAATCAACATTCTACTCGTCGTTGAAGTTAATTCGTGTCAAGCAGCGTTTCCTCGATCTCGCATGCTCCAACGACAAATACCCAATTGTCGATTGAAAATGAGTTCGTTTCAATTATTCCGTGCCTTGGAAAGGGAGGAGAGTTAGATGGGTATTTAATAAGAACACAAGCTCCAACTCGTAAAAGTTTAAATATTGCTTTGTAGTACGCCTTGAGAATTCAACGATGTTTCCTCTCGATTCCAATAATCCCAACGAGAGAAGAAACAAGAGTCAGAAGAGAATTGTTCATTCGTTCGTTCGTTCGTTCAAAGATCTCATTTCGAATAAAATAAAGTATGCTCGAACGTTACGAGCGAACGCGAATGTATCGATTAATTAATAGTTGCCAATGGGGAAGGAGGAGAAGAGGAATATAAAAGAATCTAAAAGAACGTGTTAAAGTCATACTACGCATCATCGATAAGTGTCGCTTCTTTAATGTGCCAACACTCGTACGGGCCGTTAGAAAGGCGGATCACTTAATTTCTAAACGTGAAAGGAGGCCAAGAGAGAAGCTCTTTATGCTTGATAGGTAGACACGAAGTAGCTAAGGTATCCATGACAACGTGATGACAACGTCTCTCTCTTGCTGGTCTGGCAACATCAAAGAGACCTACACCTTGGTAGTCAAGTATTAGTGTCCAGCCTCAGCAATCGAAGAGCTTGTTTCGACGAAGAGAACCCAAGAGATGAAGAGTTAAAGAGAAAGTGAGAAAGAAAGAGAAAGAGAGAGAGAGAGAGATGACTAATATGTAAGATAGAAAGAGAAGGTTATATAGATCGAGAGACAGGTTCGAGTAGTTATACGTGAACGAGGAAAGAGGAGAGGATAGGGGGGAAGATGGAAGAAACGACGAGACTTCGAGGGGGGTTTCTAGTCTATGGGGTAGCTGGGTAGCACCCCTTCAGCTATTGATCAACGACGAGTCACCAACAACACGCCCTCTTAATTAAACCCTCTGGCAATCTGCTAGATCGTCCTTCGTCACTGTATGTCCCGTAAGAAGAAGAAGAAGAAGAAGAAGGAGGAGGAGGTGAAATACTTCAAGTTAGCAAAGACGAAGATTTTCAACCTTGTCTATCTTCCTAAAGTAATAAACAATTTTCTCCATCGATTGATTTTCTTTACTTCAATTAAATATATTTCCTTTTTATCGTAAAGTAATAATTATTTCCTATTCCTTCTCTTCCCTACAATCAGATAATAAATAATAATTTTAATTAATTTCTCGGTAATAGGAAAAAAGTTAAATCGTGGCGCGAATCGTGATTTTCAAAGCTTCAAGAGTATCCCATCTTTTGAGAAAAATCAAGGGAGAAAAGATCTTACGCGAGATTTCGTTTTTGGTAGAAAGAAAGAAGAAGCTAAGAGAGGAGACGAGAAGAGAAAAGAAGAGTAGACGTCCACGAGGTCGTCGAGTACCCTTCGGCTTTTATAGGAACTGAAAGGACGAGAACTTGCGCTCTCGAACGGACGGAAGAGGGAGGAGCTTTAATAACGAGCTAAGAAAACGTGCTCTATTTCTTAGAAAGGACAAATAGAGAAGGAGAGGGATAAAAAAGAAAGAGAGAGAAAGAGAGAGAGAGAGAGAAAGGGAGATACAGAGATACAGTTAAGGTAAGAAAGAGATGAAAAAGAAATAAAGAGAGAAAAAGAAAGATGGAATAAGGAGTTTAGTTCGTTGCGTTGGATAAAATCGAGATCTTCGGAGAGAGGAAATGCATTTCTTCAAAAAATAAAATATTTCTTTCTTTTTCTAAAAGCGAATAAGACGTCTGGGTTTAATATTAACGGTTGCTCCGGTACCGAATTAAAGATGTTTCTCGACTCCCAAGAGTCACCCTTAATTATTCGACTTTACTGTCTCCCATTTCGCGCCCTCTAATTCTATTTCTCTTCAGTCTTCATCTCTCTCTCTCTCTATCTCTGTACAGTTCTCTACAACTCCTCCTCAAGGCTAAACTTTCGCACGAGTTTCTTCCGAGGAATAATTTCCTTCGACTGTGTTGATTTCGAGATCTATCCACGCTACTTCTCGATAATTCCCCCGTTCTTTATTTTTATATTTAATGACTCACGGATATCTATCCTCTTCTCTCTCTCTACTCCATATTTTCTTGCTTAATTTTTCTATTTCTTTTCGTATCTTTATTCGTTCGAGAACTTGTACAAATTGTTAATTAATACTTCAAATTATCTATCCTGTATTAGTATAATAAAATTTTCCCTTGATGTAATATATACATAATCCTGAGACAAGGTTTACTCCTTAATTAATCCCTTTTCGTTACTAACGATCTATAATACATAAGGAGTTAAGAAAATTTGAACAAAATATAATAATAAAATAATTATTTATACTCGACAAAAAGAAATTGGTATAAAATATCGGTAGATATATTTAAAATATAAAAATATTAGGGAGATAGAGAAAGAGAGAATTTCACAGGGAGTAGATAACGATTAAACGGGTTTCCTCGAATTCCAAGCGAATTACTAATTATTCCTCGGAGGATCTAGAAGGATATAGAGCGAGAAATGCTTTTACGAGACAATGAAGCAGCAGTTTATAGGTGTGGTATCAGCCTGCTCAGATACCAAGCATATCTTTCATTGCGTTGAGTTGGTAAGAGAGGGGTAAGAAGATGGTAGTAGTGGTGGTAGTGGTGGTGGTAGTCGAAAGTCGTTGACAGTACGATGGCTCGAAGGAACCTAGAATAGGCGACGAGAGAAGGGTACAGGGTGAAGGGTGAGAGAAGAGAGAGAAGGGGAGAGAAAGATTGTAGATGGAAGGAGTAGCAGCTGGAGTTAAGGGATGGAGGTAAAGAGGGAAAGAGGATTGAGGCTCATTCGCTGAGTAATTAGCAAGGAGGAGTCGGTAGAACGGTTTATTAGCGCGGAAAGCATCTAACGTTGCTCGTGTAAATATTCTTGCGCTATGCCGCGACGCCGGTAACTTCTCCGCTAAATATCTAACCTCCAGTCGCTTAATAACGGATGTGTACGGTGTTACCGAGGTACCTATAGTACCCTTAATGACGCCAGATAAGGATAGTATTTTTCTCAAAACAAAATAAAGAAAAACAGACTAGATAGTTTCTTCAACGTTCCTAACATCCTGTTAGCATTGTTTCGATCCAGTTAAGAACCCTTTTATCTTCGTTTAATTAGATTATTATCGAGTTAAGATTAATCATGTCAAATCTTTCATCTACGGTGTAATATGAAAGTACGAAATAAGGATTGTTGATATTGGTACGCCAGTGAAAAGTAATTAGAAATAGGAATTCCTGCTTGTTTTTTCTTTTTCAACAACGGCCGATACCAATCAAGTTCAATAAATTACATTCAATCTTTTGAATGGCAATAATTTAAACCCGTATTTCTACTGTAACAATCTATCGCATTTAATGAATCGTTTTACTAGGAAAATTAGCAGATTATCGAATTATCATCGATACATTCATTGAATGTTCAATGATAACCAAAGAGTATTTCCGTGTTCATAGGATCACGCGATGTTCGATTGATATTTGCTACGATTAAATACAATTACTTCATTAACCGAGTGTGAACTGAAAACACGTGATAACTCTCTTGAGTCATAGAGACTATTATCTAATACTCGGTTTTACTTCGCTATATTTTCAATTTGACGTGTAAAAAGGGGATGGGAAATGGAATTCATTGAAGAGGATAAAGTTTCTTCTTGCGGTATTTCTCGTACGCCCACAGAAACACGCACGTACATTAAGTTCATGAGGATAGTGTGAATCAATGATGGGGAAGAAAGAATAGCACGAAAACATGCAATGTAACGTCCTACTACATTTGCCCAAGTGCCGATCACCAAGTAGTAAAACGCGTTAACAACGCGCTACTTGCTTTTATTTATAACTAACACTAGTTAAACTAATAGTTTGTTGTGTTCAAAAGCGAACTGAAAAACGTGTTACCTCGTGCGACCGAGTTCAAGCTTGCCGACTACAGTAAATTGTTTTCAGCTAATTACATCGATGCTCGAGGCATTCATTGCACAACTCGGTGATCTGTTTTGCGCGGTAAATCGTACTTCGGTATAACAAAATAAAAAAGAGAGAAAAAAGTAGGATTCTGGGTTTAACGTAAAGAGCAGACCCCATTAACCGCGAATTTCTATAAGGTTTTTTCTTCTTTTACTTTACATAAAAGGTAGGACGGTTAATTACCTATTAACCATATATAATATTATTTTTACTATTTATTCAATAACTTTTCTTTTCGATCTGTATTTGGTAAATGACGTTAGATGCGATAAACATACTTTTCCTACGATCACGAGTTTATTTTCAAGTTTATTTCTTTCCTTATAGCCAGAAAAGTCATTTCCGAGGATAGTTTTAACTAAAAGATACTAAAATTTTCTCATTGGATTTATTTTCACCCAGTTTAAACTTATCGCTGTTTTTTTTTGGACTTTCTCAAAAAGGAATAGAAATAAAACACTTAGAGAAAAGAGTTGGCTAACATAAGAGTCAAGCTTCGTTTCCACCAATAGCAATTAAGACCTTTTTTTCCTCTTTTTGACTTTTCAGACGTCGAAGATAAGAAAAGGAGGGAAAAAGAAATCGGCAAACTCGTCTCTTCAAGTTTGACTCACTTGAAACGTTCATCATGTAAGTTTTGAGAATGTGCTGAGTTTTCGGATACGGCCAGTTGAAGAGTTCTGTAAACAACGTCACGTCCGATGGAAACGGAAGTGTCCCGCGTCAAGAGGAAACCCCAAAGTATCCGAGTGTGTAATTGCAATGAGGAGAAGAATGTTGGGTAGAAACGAACAGGAATTTTCTAAGAGTCATTGACTCAAAGAAAAAAAAAAGAAGAAAAGTTAATGACGTGAAAGAAATGATTTTGTCTTCGAACAATTTGAAGTATTTTCTTTCTTTCTACAAGATAAACAACTTCATTACGTAAAGAAAAAAATATTTAAAAAGAAAAATAGTTATCGAACGCAACGTATTTTTCTGCAATAATAAATGGATTCCGGAAATTATCATGTCACGCTAGTGTAACATCGTTCGTTCGTGCAAACGCTCCAGTTAATGCAGCGTTAGGAGTAAAGGGTAACTAACCTTATTCACCCCATTGTGATGTTTGACATTTGACGTTCTCCGGTGTGTACGGCCACTCACATCATTGAACCTGCAAATGGAAGCGAGTATATACGTGATAATGTATCAACGATAAGATCGATTTACAAATTATACGTCTATTTTTATTCTGCAAATTTGAACTTCTGAGGAAAGTAGTTGCATAGATATTATTTTAAAAAAAAACACACACACATACATAGACAAAAAATAATGAAAGCTGAAAAAGTCAGATCGAAAGATTTTAACCGTCATAATTGTCTTCACGGAAAAAGGGCTAAATATAAAAATAAAAAAGCTTGTAAGATTAAAGTAGCGATAAATTTTACATTGATCCAATCCTTCTATCTATTCCCCTTTCTCTCTTTGTCTATTTTTTTCTGTTCACATAGACACGACATAAAATAAGTTAATAGTTGATCGGTTCGTTAAAAAGAAAGAATGATAGGTTTCAGAACAAATAGTTGTATCTTTCACAATAATTTGATTCAAGTTATCGAAAGTTCCTATCATTCATTGATTCACCAAAAAAGGGTTCTCAAATGTCCTCGATTCATACTATCTCTATTTCCGTTTCTTTTCGTTCCCTACTCCTTTCTTATTTTCTTTCAAAAGTATCCTCAACGACAGGCACGTTCGGTACCGTCACGACTGGAGTAAATAAAAGGATTTCCAAGTTTCCGCCAGGTAGAGAACTACCTTCAGGGCAATCCTGCTTACTCTCTTTCCGTCTCTATTTATTTCTTTTTACTATTCGTTCATCTTTCCCTGTTCTTTTCTATGCGAGCCCGTTAGAAGCTTTCTCGGTTAGACGACCTAGAAGGGAAAGACGATGAAGAGATACGCATACCGTGTAGGTAATCGCTTGTCGAGTATTCTTTTTTTATTTTTTTCTCTCTCTCTCTCTTTATCCTTTCTTTTCTTCGAACGATTGGGATATCGATTCGTTGTTTCAATAGCGCCGCGAGCAACGTAAGATATTTCTTTTGAAAACGATAGGAACGAAATAATCTTGTTTCCTTCGGACACTAAAAATAAAAGAAGGAAAAGAAAGAAAAGAAGAATAAGGAATAAGAAATAAGACAGAAGAAGAAGAAGAAGAAGCAGGAAAGATAAAGGTAGACAAATAATAGTAAGGATGGGAGATTGGGGGGTTAAATTACGAGGATGGTATCTTACTAGAAACGAGAATAACGTAATTGCGTGGAACGTTACCACTCGTGGGCAACGCAATTTGTCTTTGACAGTTTAAGTATTATTATTAGGGCGCAAAATCGAGCCTTGTAAAAGTTCGTTCCTAGTACGTTCCATTCCGATTCTCTAAAACACGTTCCACAAATGTTCTCACAGTGCGACTCTCCAAATGTCCATTTTGTGACGTCCCGTGTATCCTCTAGGAGCTTTTCTCTGCTACGGAAATTGTTCCGCTTGTCGGCCGTTATACGTCCGCGTACGTTCTATTTATGCTAATGAGGTTTTCCTTCGGACGTTGATGTTCCCCGTTGGTATTTTCATCCTTTCAAAAGAAAACTAGCCTTTGAAAATAATTCGCTTTACCGAGCACACGGTTTACTATGGGGGCTCTTTTCAAGTTCGTATCCCTTATGTTAGAAAAGAATTATATAAAAAAAGGAAAAGGAAAACTAAAAAAGGAGAAAGAAAGAATAAATACAAGTAAACTTTTGTTCCCTTATTTTCACCCATGAATTATCCTGGAAAATCGGAACGAGAATGGGTACAATTATTTTTATCATAGAAAAATTCAATATTTAAAACAACTCGTAATAATTACCGATGCAGCAACTACCGTCTATTGTCCCTAAACGCGAAACTTTCGTTTATTCTTGTTCTTAAAGTAACGTAGTCAATTAGTCGAATGAACGTCAACAAAGGCCCCATCAAAGTGGCACAATATTTAACTAATGACTTTCCAAATGCTATTTAATTGTCGAAAGAAGAAAGTAGGTGTAGCCGAGGACTATGAATATACAACTTTACTATGTCCACTCAATTTATAATCCGCTACTGTTCGCAAGAACACTACGGTCCTGAACCAAGTATTACTTTATTTCGCAGTAAGGTAAGAAACAGAGAGAAGAGAGAGGAATAAAGACGGATAGGCAGACAGAGAGAGAGAGAGCGAGAAAAAGAAATAGAAAGAGAATTTGCCAATTGCGAATTTGAAAGCTTAACACTGAAACTTCTCGAGACCACTCGTTGGAAACTTGGAGAAAAGTAGTCTCATGAATTCGCGCTGGTTCAATTCGAAGCGGTAAGCATGAGCGAAGCAGGTCGATGGATAAAGGTGAAACCCAGAGAAGGGAGGAACGGGGGTAAAGGGTGGAAAGTAAGGGTGGTTTTTAATATTGCAAGCTCGAACGAACGATTTTCGTGAGTATCAACCTATACTCGAATGATCTCTTCTTCTTCTTCTTCTTCCTCTTCACCCCTTTAACTCTGATATTCCTTGAATTTTTAACAACTTGTCAAAAGGAAAACTACGATTGAAATGTTCCTTTTTTCATTCTATATAATTTACAATAATCCGAGTGATATAGAATTTGAAATAAAAGAAATAGTCACACCTTGGAAGTTGTTTAAAAAAGAGACTACGAGATAAAGATTAAATGAATAAGTAAGTGCTTAACTATGAAAATAGGGCGAGAGATTGTTCAAATGGTCGAGGTAGAATGATTAGATTTGTTTTTGAACAAGGAATAATAGAAGAAAAGTAAGGAATAAGGTAAACGTCGAAAATAGTTAAGAGAAAATGTGCCATAATCGTGGATACTAAGGGGTGATAAGACGTTATCGCGGAATGGATTTTAGACCGTTCGTAAAACGATTGTATAAGTGAGCCAGTAAAAGTTGGAGCTTTAAATCTTGCGGTTAACGAGCATCCTACATAACCAATGTTAGCTATTATTTTTCTCGAGTATAATCCGTCGAGATAAGGAACACGTTTTGGGAAAACTACTTCGTTTTCTTTTACATGCTTTTTTTCTCCTTTCTCCAACGTCATCGAAAAATAGAAAAAGAGAGAGAGAGAGAGAGAGAGAGAAAGAAGTAAAGTATAATCTCGTTAAGTTTACGAATTTTTCGCGTTATTTCTTTACTTTCTTTCCTACCGGTAAAGCACCTCTCAGGGTCGTTTTAACAATGATACCAACAAATTAAGGTTACGTTGGAATGTGTTATTTACGTAGCCACGTGTGGCTACAGCTTTGTATCGTTATGCCAAGTGTTGGGGAGGAAGTAAAAAGAGAGAGAGAGAAAGAGAGAAATAGAAAGAAAGGAAGAAAAGCAAAGAGGGAAGAGAAGGGAGGGAGGGTTAAACAAAAAGAAACGGTTGGAAATGTTAAACGCAAACAATGTAAATTCTCCAACAAGAAGAAAGAGTGCGTTCAACGGAGCGCATGGAATTCAAGCGAGGGAGTTGGTATGCCTTTTTCCGAGAGCATTCGCGTGAAACTGCCAGAACACACATAAAACTTTTTTTAACCGTGCTAATTGCGCGATAATCGAAAAAAAACAACATTCTTCTTCCTCTTTTTTCTTTTTTTTTGACCAACATGTGCTCATAGGAAAGAATTTTTATATTATTTCTTCTCTCCAACTATGAAATCTTTTCGTTATCCCAACTATCCAAGTCGATTTTGCACACCTTAACGCGAACCTATTCTATTTTTTCATGTTTCTTTGTCGGTAAGAGAAATTAATATTTAAAAACGGTACTCTCGCACTGTTTGTTATCTTTTACTACTTTCCTGAAGTCAACAGCACACGGTTCCTATTTTTTTTAACACTTTAACTGCACCACGTTGGTCGTATACGTGAATGGCTACGATGGTCATTGGTTAGCGGAAGGTTTGAACTACTTACAATTATAAAAGTTCAATGAAAATTTACAGTTAGAGCATTTTGTAATATAAACAGCTAATTAGAATATACTTTAAAATAAAATATGCCCTCCATTGAACAATGAGAAATTTTTATTTTAATATCAAAGATGATAGATTAATTTCTATGAAATAACATCATAAAATATCATCGTGGGATGTCTCGAACGAAACATGTGATTTCGATGTGGCAGTCAAAGTATTAAATTAGTAGATTTTAACTTGGCTAGGCTATTTATTTATTATATAATATTTTTTTAAACTGGAGAACCAATAACTGCAATTATTTGCAATTGCTTGAATAAAATGTAAGCCATTTTAACCATTATTGTAGGTAATGGAAAATAAAAGAACAAAATAGTACTAGTATGTACCTAGTAAAGGTTTCGAAAGAAGGGTGAAACCTTGGTTGGTCTAACGAGCGTATAGCAATCGAACGTTATACTTGGCAGAAGTAGGTAGGTATTCGGCTAACCGTGCCGAACTAATCTAGAGAAACGGGCGTACGGGCCGATACCTCGATATTTAGAGTTATTGCTCGATCGCGGAAAGTTCTGCGTTCTACTCGTATGCCAAAAGAGAGAGAGAGAGAGAGAGAGAAGGAAAACAGGAAAGGGAGAAAACGGGGATGAGAAAGAGCAATGTAACACCGCTCGCTTTATTGCTACGGTCCATTAACCACCATTTCGGGGTTCGCGTGTACGTTCTTCGGTTGCCACGAGCCAGGCTAACGCGAGAATCGTTTGCTTTTTATTTTGTTTCATTTTCTATTTCTTTCTTTTTGAACCCTAACTTAAAAATAGAGAGAGAGAGAGAGATAGATAGAAAAGAATGAGAGAAGGAAGAAAAGAATAGGAGGTAATAGTTGGCCCTTTTTTTAAATTCTACGAATTCGACGAAGAGAAACTTGTTTATGGAGAATAATTTGCAAAAGGAAGAATAAAGGGACGCGGTATTTTCTTCCACGGTATTGTATATATATATATACATACAATACACGCAAAACTTTTACGAAAGATAGCAACCAGCGAGAAGGAAGGAATAAAGGGAATGAAAGCTTTATAATCCCGTGAAAATTCAGAACTACGTAATATTCCGTTCGGAGTTAAAACTTTTTCATCCTTTATACTTTTCTACCCTTTACCCTTTGTCTCGGAATTGTAATAACATTGTTATTAAATTTTGTTGAAAAATTTGAATATTTATTTAAACATCTGATTATCGAACAGCCTTTATTAATATTTCTCTTTATCTTTTCGTTATATTGTTTATTTAGCAAATAACCAAACCATCCTAGCGGATTATATTTTTCTATAACGTTACCATGTAAATCTGTAAAATATTAACGATTCTTTATTCAATTATAAACATATTTTAAATCGTGAAAATTAAATGGACTAACAATGGGAGAACAAAATTTATTCAAAGTTTATGAAAGCTTTATTAATATTTAAAAACCATTTTTAGATATGTTAAAAGATATTTTCTGTTGTGTTGTTTGTACGTGTGTACACCTGGGGCTGTCATAATAATTAAATGAAAAATCGTAATATCTATAAATTTACAGAGAACGTTGTAGAAAAGTTATTTTCATCGGTGTATGTAACAAAAATGACAAATCTCGTATTGAATTATTATTTAAAAGAAAATAATAGCAGGGTAGTTCGATCGAACAATCGGTCGATTCGAATCAACGGTATAAACCCCGAGCGGATATAGTTAGACAGTTTTGGGGGAGTAGATTCCGGCGTTAAATTTTTATCACGAGAGTTTGATAAAAGTTTGACGGTAAACGACCGACTAAAGACGAAGCTTTACCTTTAAAAGTAAGTTTGTAACAAGATACGTGTTCGAGGAACATGGTTTTAGTCGGCTCGAGACTCAGCTTTCATCGTCATATATTCCTAAGTTGAAAACTTGAAAATTTCTAGCACACGTGCCGTTAGCTGCCGACAGCACGAACGTTATTGCCTGTCAATTCTGTTGCATACGAGTGGGCCGATCACGTGTTGCTCGGGTCTTACCATATGGTTTCCCCTCTACTCGTATATTCACTTGACATACTCGAATAACTGTCTACTATCACGTGTCCTACACATTATATATCACAGAATATTATATTTGAAACTTATCGATATACTTCGTTGAATTTAAATAATTTTCACTTTAGTTTCGTGATTAATTTTTAATAAAACAAAAAATACGTCGATGTTATACGACTATAAAAAGAAAAATAACGAAAGGATATGAGAGTAAAAAAGTGAATCTAGTAGATTTGATTAACAAAATAATAATACACAACCGAGAACCCTTCGTGATTCGTTTGGAGATTGAGGAATTGAAGAGGGTGGTTTGAAATTGGTGCCGCAGGCTGGAGGAACGATGAAAAAACACCGAGCGAAGAAAATATCTCTCCTCGTTTCGTTTCTGGATAGGAACCTAACTGTCCCGGTTGCTTGCTGCTATTTCCGTCGAGTCGACGGCAATGGGGTGACAGGGTAAAAAGGGAACACAATGGCGTGGGCGGCAAACAGCCACTAGGGTAGAAACCCTGGCCATTCGGCATTACGAATGTAATTTATTTTACTTCACCTGCGATCCTTATCGCGAACTCTCTGCCTCCCCCCTTCCCTCCGAGCTTATTTAAGTGAGCACCGTTCGAATAAAAGGGGCTGTGTCGTGCTTGAAAGAGTCGAGCGCCTATGCCGATTGAAAAAAAAGAAAAACAGGGGGAAGATGGAGAGGAAAAAAGAAAGTGAATCTGTTTGGAAAGAGAAAATAAAAAGATATATATCTACCTTTTTATCTTTTCTATTTTTTTGCTTTCTTCACAAACCCTTTAAACATGCCGTTCAAATTGAAAGGGCTTTTCATCGGTTTACGTTGGTCGATTGTTATCCTACCACAGCAGAGAATCCGTGACCACCGTCTAATTACGATCCCTACCGTCGTCGCTGTCTGATCATAATGCTAATCCGATTACCAAGCCGTGAGGTAAATGTTATATCGTGATATGCATCGGATAATAATCGTACTCTAGTCAATTATTAGTTCCGAATGCAAACGTAGGCATATACATACATACGTATGTACGTACATACGTACATATGGGTTCCTTTGTTTAGCATACAGACCATTTCCTGACGATACTTCGTTCGTGAGCTATTTAGAAAGGTACTCCCTATCGTTAGACGTCCGTCAATTAGGTCGTCTACCTAAGTAAATTAAGAAACTCCCGAGTACATAGAGTTAAGAGTCACGATATGTCTGACTATAGAATAGGTTTTAACTACTGTCATTTAAACGCGATTTGTCGCGACGAAATGATTTATAGTTTAAAGACTAATTTCATTAATCATCTAGTTCTAACGTGCTGTTGTAATTCATTTGCATAGTTCGCATCTTGAAATGCTCTCTAGGGGCACGATTAAATTTGAAATTGCTTACCCTTTAAGGTGAGTTTCTACGACGACGACAAAACGATGTGGTTAAAAGGCCAGATAAAGATATTCCAACGAAAGGGGGTTGGATCGTTTGTTACTTGCTCGCGTGACTAAACATCTCTCTCGTTGCCCTATATGTCCGAATAGTTTTTCCTTCTTTCTACTTTTCTTTTTTGTTTTCACGAATACGTACATGTATGCAAGGTACAAAGAGACACGCGAACGTAAACGCGACCATTCCAATTAGGCTCGATGTTAGCTCCATCGAACCCAACAACCTTCCCATATTTTCTCTCTACAATGAAATAAAGGAATGATCTCATACGTTTCCACATTTGGAATTACCTATTTACCAACCTACCTACCTGCCTGCCTACAGTTCATTTGCATGCAACCACGAGTTTCCCGGTATGATTTGTAAAACATGAATGTAATAAGAAAAAAGTATCCTATCGAGTTCGTTCGGACATCGAATCGTAAACAAAAAAAAAAGGGGTATTTTTCATATCCCAATAAACACCCAATGATAAAAAAAATATTCGATATTGCCCAACTGTAAATATATCGATCCAATACTATACTTTATTATCAAAATCGCCATTCTCCGAAAGCAATAATAACTTATTCATAATTATACCCGACTTTTTAAATATAAATATATATTTTATCGAAGCATCGTATTATACTAACCTGTATGTAGTATAAAACACGATACATATATTTTAAATAAATGTATACTAATATGCTGTCGATAATATTTTTCAACAGTCAATTCATTTAACGTACACTAGAATATAGAACTTGGTAGAAAATATAATAACAGATGGTACATCCTACATTCCCGTAGAATCAACCATTTTCGGTTTTGTGGCAGGATTTTCGATATACTCAGTATATACAGTGCAGGAATGCGAATATTACAAGTTAACGGATACATTCACTCGAAACTTTTTCGAAGGAACTTTATTAAAACTTGAAAATATAAATATAAATAAATTGAAGAGAGAAAAAGAGACAGAGAGAGACAGAGAGTGAGGAAAAAAATATAATAAAGATTGTTTTCGTGATGCTAGCACGAATTCTATGACGAGGATGAGCAGACAGACAGATTGCATCTGAAAGAGAGAAGAAAGAGGACACAGGTTGGATGAGCACCCACTGATATTGCGAACGCTCGAGGAAAATACCTCACCCTCCGTTTGGTTTGAGTCAGAGGTGGGTTGGGTTGGGTCTAGGGTGGATGGTGAAGGATGGTAGATGAGCTTCCGAATCACGCTTCTACCCTACCTTTCATACGTGCTTTCTCGAGCCGTAAGACTCGGCAGATACTAGAACGTTCGCCCCATGACCGTGCGCGACTGCTTTATGACGAGCCTCCAGTCATGCAACCGAGATTATCTGCGGTGGAAAGAGAGAGCAATAGCTTAGAAAAGGAAGAGATAGACAATCTGAAGGTGCCCCATTTCAAGACAACCAAGAATAACGGATTGAACGATGACTTCTGATAGCATACTAAATGAAATTGATGCCTGGGAAAGGATAAATCGAAATAAAAAAATTATCATTCTCATCTTCGTGATAAAGCATCAAATAAATGAAACTTCGATGGTAGTTTTGTTTTCTTAATTGTCTTTATAAATAGTTCAATTGCAATTTCAATGAATTACTTATTTCTCTGCGATACATTTTTAACAATAATTATCTATCTTGTTTATCAATAAATAAATATATATGTGTATTATGTATATGAATACACGACCGTAAGAGAACTGGAAGTAATAACGTTCGTGATTTTAACCAACATTTGTCGTTTACTAAAAACCAATGAAAATTGTGAGTATACGTATCTGTAATAGTTAGAATACTCTTGACAATACTTTATCGGTAGCTTAATTAACGCTTCGATTCGCTTCATGATTAACGCTGACGTAGCGATATGTTTGCTAAAATAATTAAACAAGCATGTTTCTATATATATATATAATATAATATAATATAATACTCGTTGGGAACGAATTTTAACACTGTAGGAATACGGAGGTATATCATTTCGTTTCATTTTCAACCCGCATTTCTACACCGTGTATATGTACACGTATATAAACGTTACGCACATATCACGTTTAATATCAACGTTCCTACGTATTATCAAGGGTTTTTACGTTCTGGTAATATAGAACGCGGCAGTAGACAAAAGGGAAGAGAAAACGTTCTGTTACTGAAACGAAGGATTGTAAGGGTGTAACAGAAAATTCTGTTAACGATGAACTATTAAAACTAGGGGTGGATGATTCAAACGAAAAGAACATTCCAACTGGTCGGATAATGGGAAATAAAAATAATCGTAGATTAAATCATTACAAGGTATTCGTTTTAACGGTATAAAAAGTAAAGTTATCATTGTCAGATCAACTGTTGCATGGTAACAATTATTTATAAGCATTTGTAAGTATATGTGTATGTTATACTTCGGTGCATATATGTATAGAGAGAGAGAGAGAGAGAGAATAGCGAGCGTACTTAGAATCGTAGATATGCTCGTTCGAGGCATAGGCATTATCAGAGACGTTGTCAAGCCAACCAAAGTGCGCCTATATATGTGTTGCATCAATCAGACGGTCCTAGGTACCATGCTACCAACGCAAATGTTGATGATCACCTCGCCTTGAGTAATTACAACGGATGGAACGTCACGTTCTCGCTTTATCGGACCTTGCATTGTGGTTACCAATGTCGTAAACCGAACGTTCGTCTAGGCTCGACATAGTGTCTACCGGTATCGTTAGCTTGTCGATCTTCCCTAAGAGATCTTTGAGTTACGTTCATTTCCCGAAACGTCAAACGTATATACGTTGATATATACTTTGGACGTAAATTATAGAAGATTATAGAAGTTTTATAGAGCACTCTAGGGTTGACTGAGATTGAAAAGATCGCACTGTTGTCATTAAAAATGTAAAACTTCATTTAAAATTATAAAACTTACGAGGAAGCGTAAACGCGAAAGAACAATAGGACCAAATTACTAACATTTAACAATGTAATTTCAGTAGTCGACAAGAACGAGATCGTTACAACGGCATTGCAATTACGGCAGCTTCCTCAAACCATCGACATAATACTCGATTTATCTTTAGGTTTGCTCGTAAAATAAAAAGGGGGATACGATCATCCTTGACTGATAAAGAAAGATAAAACAAAAAACGCTGGCGTTAGTTGACTTCTTCTTCTTCTTATTATTATTATAATTAAAATTATAGTTACTTTCCTCTAACCCCATTCCTATCCTTTCGTCATTTTATATCACCACTAACACTACGATCTTCATCTTATCCTCCTCTGTGTATATTTAGAAGATTAACGTCCCTTATCTCTTGTATATTTTCCAAGGAATAGTTTCATTTAGCAGGTACCACCACCATCATCACCACCACCACCACCACACCAAGACGACTTAGTTGCATCAATGAACGTGATGCGCTTAGGGATGTGTGTTTCTGGTCCCCCTTACAGGGCACTTTCCTGGCCAGACTAAGGAGGAAGATAGAAAAGGGGAAGAAGAGAAGAAACGCGCGGTAAGGTTTGAAGGAAAAGAGGGGAAGTGGGCGAAGAAGGGCATCTACAAGAGAGTCGAGAGTAAATGGTCTCCATTGTACTTTTAAACGGCACCGCTGCCGTCAGCCTCTACAACGTTGGGTTCCCCAGTAGTTCAAACCACCTTTCTCATCCCTCTCCTTTCTACTTCTCCTTTTCCACTCTCTCACACCAAGCTTTTCCTCGTCCGTCGCCGTAGCCATCCCCGTCGCCGCCTATCCAGTCCTTCGCGATTATTCAGCGATGACAAACGACTGTCCCATCCTGGCAGGGGTTGCTTGCATCCACTTCCAACCTCCGTCGACCTTACAACCCCTCCTCCACCCGCCATTAACGACTTTAACTCACAAATCACTACCACCATTTCATTCTCACCCTTCACCCTTCCCTCCTCTCATTCCTCTTTCGTAGTCTTGCCTCTTTCACAGGATTTTATCCTTATTTTTAATCCTTGTCTTTCTCTCACCATCTTCTCTCAGTCCTTCCATCTCTCTCACTCCTTTTATACCAATCTCACTCCGTATAAGACAAATTGGTGTAGGAAGTAGCGAATCGTGACAATAAGAGGAAAACGAAGGGGTAACAAAAACACGGGGTAAGAACCCCAATAGGCATTGAGTGTTACAGTAAAGCACCCCCATTTATTCGGTTATACGGAGAATAGAAGTTATCGATTATTAACTTATCCCCTTTTTTTTCTGATTATGTTAACGTAGCAATAGAACCTTGATGATCGCTATTTAAGTATTATCTATCTATCTATCTTTCTATAGGAGAGTATAGATTACCAAAAATAAAAATGTAAAATAAAATATGACGAGAGAAAAAATGTTGGAATAACGATCAATATCGAATAAACTTTATATAGAAACTAAATGAGATACGAGGTCTAATTAAGAAACTAATTACTTCTTGTTAGTTGATGTACTAAAACTGTTCTTGGATGGTACTGGACCACTCCGAACAATATTGATCAACCGTTGAACTTCGATTGGGGAATAAGGTATCTTCCTCTCTCTTTGTACTCTCCTCTCTCCCTCTCTCTCTCAAGCTCTCAGGATTGTATTTTCATGCTGGTCGAATAGGTGAACGCTCTTAGTTGTATAGGCGTCTATCCAACGTAGATTCCGCAAGGGAGATACGCCAAGGGTGTGCCTACTTAATTGCAGCGTTTGATCGTGGCATTGGCTTGGCAAACTCACCGTCCTACACTTTACGATGCTTACATCGACGTAGTTTCTCTCATACTCTCTCTCTCTCTATCTCTCTCTCTCATTCTCTCTGACTATGGCTCTACTGGCGCTGGTCAGTTCGCTATAAACTAACATCGCTTGCAATGGCTTGGCTCCGGACACGCAGGGGTGCTTATGAATTCCGGTTGGTGGTAATTGGCGAGTTATCTTACAGCAAAAGGGCCCGCTTTAGATCACGCATAAATGTTATCGAGCCACCTTATAACCTGGCATATGCGTTTGTTTTATGGTACCTTCTCGATGCTTAGATTGTCCGCAACAAAGGAACAATTTTACCATGATAATATTGGTCCTTCCCGCTTTGATACGTTATGAAACTTTCGTGGCTTATAATCGATACTTCGATAAAAAGAAATAACAAAACAAGGGGATGTAGAGTATTAAAAAATAACGAGAAAGAAATAATGGATGGTTAACAATTGGGATCCTCGGTAATAATATTGTTCATCGATAATCGATAAGAAATTTTCAAACGTTTCAAAATTTAGTGCATAAGGAAAAGCATTAAAGGGTTATTAGAGTTATATCTAAATTTCGTGTTTGATCAGAATAATTCAGGGTTTAATGGGTAAGATATGGACTTGCGAAACGTGAGAAATTGGCAACTGTTAATTCGTACTAAATGATAAGAGAAAGATTTAATGGGTAATGGTATTTCCATCCATTCTATATATATATTTGCGGAATATAACATATGTACTTATAAGTATATCCTATTGAGGTTGAACCAATAGACGAATCGATAGATGAAATTGGGTAAAGCTTGAAAAGAAAGGACGATAACCGTCTACGGTGTTTGGCTTTCGTTTCCTTCTTTTATTGTTAGTTTCGTGAGTGCATTGGGATAGTGTACGTGGATGTTATCAAGAGGTTGGGTGTATATGGGTTAGAAAATCCGACATTGTCACGAAACCTAGAGGACGTAAAAAACAAGAGAAGGAGAGATAGAAAGAAAGAAGAAGGAGAGAGAGAGAGGGAGTCAAAAATGGTTACAATTCTTTTATCCATTGAACGGTACTTTCTATCTCGTCATAGATCAATTCGAAGATTTACTGGAAAGATCGTGGATCAATATAGTCAGTGAGGAGTCTGGAAATCTACGAAGGTTACATTTTCCTCGCGAATAAAGTAGACGGAAATAGCGTTATAGCTGACAGGTCATCGTATACCGACCTTCTATCTATNCAAAGATTTTATACCGCACTTTTAATGCGACCGAACATAAATCACTGGTTAGCCTGCTTGAAAATATATAACATATATATACCTATATACATGTATATATAACCATAACATGCAGTATGTTTCCTCACGGTGATATATCGTTGGAACCTTATTTTCATCATACGCGCTTCTATCTCTCCGTCTCTCTCTCTCGTTTTCTCCCAAGCATTTCCCCGTATTCGATCTGCATATTATTTGCGTTCATTTAATATTTAAATATGTAAATCCTCGGAGTACGATAACTCTATCGAATCTTGGGAAAATCTAAAACGTTCTGGGTGGTGGAATATTTGTTGGAATGTAGGATAGTATAACGGTAAAGAATTCTCCAATCTATCTATCTACTTATCTATTTATCTGTCTATCCTAGATAGATTTTTCTACGTAGGTATCGTTATCTTTACCGTATATCTATATATACCATACATCCCTGACGTTAACGTCAATAATACAACGTCGCGAGCTTCTACTAGGAGAAAATTGTCCTAACGTCAATGGAGATCTACAAAAGAAGACAAGAAGAAAGGTCGAAGGATAGAAAAGGGTTTCGTTTTTCTCTCGAATGTCGTTCGTTCGTTCGTTCGTTTTTTCTTTTATTCTTTCGTACGTAGGATGTACGTTTGAGAGAAAACCACGATCGATCTATCGTTTTCTCTTTTCTTTCCGCGAAGGAAGACGACAGTCACGAAGTCTAATACCCACCCACCTATCTACCTACCTACCACGAAGGGCTTGGCCTTCTGTCTTTTACCTACCACGAACGAAAAGGCAGAAGTTTAGCAATGTTCTCACCAAGGCGTCACGTGCAGTCGTTTACGGTGATGCTGAAACCGAGGGAAAACTTTCAACATGAGCTTACCAAGGACGATCGTTCTTTGAGTTGTCGCCATGCTTATCGATGTAACAGAATAAGAAATAAACGAGCATCTCTCTTTCATCTTTTTGGGCCTTACACAACTTACATAAGAAAATATGATCATCCATCATATGGAAAACCGATTAGAAAAATTAAATATTCCCCTTTTCTCTCTTCTTCCATTTCTTTTATCTTTTACTTTTTCTTTTTTTATGTTTAATCGAGGACGATTCTGCTGTTGAATCATTAACGCACCTAAGTCGAGTCTTTGCTTTAATAAATACAACGATCGTACGAGTGGCATTGTGAGTCACTACCCTTGAAGTAGTCAATCCAGAACCCTTCCATCTGTACGGGCAATTGTCCTTTCGCGTACCTCTCGAATACGCTCTAACAAACCCAAGCACACGACTCTCCCTTCTCTTTCCTACCCTTCCCATCTCCGCTCTTCCTCTCTTGTCGAAAAAGTCTCCACCTTTTTTTTCTTTTCTTTCTTTTTTTGGGTTGCAACGAGTCCTGGCAGGCGCCTTTCGAGCACTCGAGATTAATTACGGGGTATCGAAGTAATCGAGGTTCACCCGATAAGAGAAAAGAGAGCTAGAGAAGCACAGTCAGAGCCAGAGAGAGAGAGACAAACAGAGAGACACACACATACACACACATTGGGAGTCGAAGGCGAAGTGGAAATAAGAGTGGAAAGAGGAAGGACGAGCATTGGAAAGGGGTTGGTTCTATTGTCTTCTGACCCCCGTGGCACCGAGCCCGTGCACCAACCGACCGACCGACCATTCGTTCCTAACGAGTTGGCAACGTTATCGGTTAGAACGGACAGTGGCACGGCGTGTCCACTGAGACGTTAACAACGATACCCACCCACTTGTAACACCCACTACCAAGAGAAGACCAGCCTGTCGCGTAGTCACACATGTCTACGCGTGTATACTCGTCTCTTTCTTTCTTTCTTTCATTTTCTTTTTCTTTCAGATTTCTCTATATATGTGTATGTGTATTGGTATATAGTATGTCTTTATATAATACGAGAGATATAATGTCCAATGAACGACCGCGGACCTGACCAGGCAGTTGGGTCGTCGGTCCACTCGAACGATTTTCAAGCTGGTTGCAACAGACCACCTCCTCTACTCCCTTCATCCCTCCACCCAACCTCACTCCACCAATTCGTCCCACTCCCACTCCGTGCAACGTACTGTATCGGTTAACTCGGAAAGCCAACCCCAGGGACGACCTCCGTTTTTTCCTTCTTCTTTTTCTTATCTTTTATTCTCCGCCCCTTTTATATTTTTTTTCTCTTTCTCTCTCTCTCTTTTTATTATATTTAATAAGTACCAAAGTCTACGTATTTAATTTGTCTTAATCGTGTATCCGAGAAATTACTATTTTATTCTTAACGAAGGAAAATGTGATTTAATATTATGGATATTAAAAAATGTTCTATTCTTTTAAAATAGTTATTTATCATTTGCTGTTTTTCGTTGTATGAATTCAAATAGGATAGAGAATTCAGCGGATTCGCAGTAGAAATTACGAGACAAGAGTAACGACTCGCGGTTATCTCGATGTTGGTCCATCGTGTACAGGCGCGTGGTAAGCGTAAATACGGGCGACGCGTTGTTAAGCCCATTTATGCTGAAAAATTTGAAAGGGTGAGAGAGAAAGATAGAGAAAGAGAGAGATTTCGTTTCGTTTCGCGCATAGCTTGTGGCTTGCTCCGCGTTTCAGCGTATCCGAGCTGTTTACGAGATCGTACGTATGTTTCCACTAGAAGGTGGGTAAGAATTCTATGCGTACGAGCTTGGAATTATATACATGCATTTATTTGTACATATGGTACGTATACATCTTGAATATTTTTTAAGAATGAAAATTTATATTAATGTGTTTTTTTTGTCAACGCAACGTGGTGACATTTTTCAATTTCCTCTAATCGTCTAACCAAGAGATTATATTCTCTTTATAAATATATAAAGTAACAAACGCAAAAATAAGTTATTTCCATGGCAATTATAATCCACGATAGCCCTCTCTGCACTCTTTAATTGTCATACATTTGTACTAGGCGTACTTGAAAACCGATCTATGTGGACACGATCGACGATTCGATAACATCTCGGATTTCTTCGATTACACGAAGCCAGACACGCGTGAATACCCAACGCCTACTCTCTGATAGATATATACATATCAGTATCTATACCTATACCCTATATCCCTTTGCCCTATTACATGAACTCACCAAGCCGGAAATCAATCGAGCTGAGGAAAATTTGAATATGCAGACCTTTTCCTGATCTTCCCATGATCTACCCTTTCGATATCACTCGATGATAGCATATATCTCTTATCTATGAGAAACCAATACATATATACCTGTTATACTATATATTCGTATATTCGAATTGGTATAAGGTAGACGAGGCCTCCAACTATCAAATAATCTCTCCTTTTATCATCGTCATTCGGTGCTAATACTTTCGAGACTGAAAATCCCCACGATTGATAGACGAAGATTGAAGAACGTGACATAAGGTAAGACATGATAAGACGACGATAACGACGTGGATGAAGATGAGGTAGATGTTTAACGAGACGTCGAGATAGAAAACGTAAGAAATAAGAAAGGAAACTAGTGAAGGGTTTACAGATTAAAAGGATTTCTTAGATGCGACCACGAAAGTTATCCTCCTGGTTAGATAAAGGGATTCCACTTGTTTCTTTTTTCCTTTTCCTTTTCTTTCTTTTTTTCTTTCTTCTATTTGCTTTCTCCAAAATCTACTGTTCCATCTTTTTCTCTCCTATTCTCTTCAACCGGTAAGAGCTGGCCTAAGGCCAAAGAAGAGGCAATATTGTAGCAGCAGGCAAGCCGGGGAATCTCGTGACGCCGACCTGCTGGCATTTTACCTATGTAAGTCACAAACCCAAGTATGCGATATCTTACACATTTACACGTGTGTGGTTAGACCTACACGCACATACAAGGATAATATATATATATATACTTTTATAATATATAATACTTTTTACCTGACCCAATATATATAAAGAAAGGTAAAGAAAGAGAGCGAGAGAGAAAAAACAGTCATCTATCTACATACATATTGGTACGCGTCTCTTATATCATATATATATACATAATATAATATATATTGTATATAATATACTACAAATATAAAGGGGTACATAAGAGGATGCATAAGGTAACACGTAGAAAACGTAGAGAACGTAGTAGCATACTGTCTTACTTACTAAGCACTACTACAACCACCAAGCAACATTGCCTGCAACCTTACCAACCAACCTGATTTATAACCTCAAGTCTAATATACTGTTTTAAAGGCGACGTTGTCGGAGAGGAATCTCGATGGATGTCGGGAAGCGTCCTAGTCCACGGTACCGGAAACCGCTACTGGCCTCTCTCTCTCTCTCTCTCTCTTACCTCATCGCATGTTAATGAAGATCTTTAGTAGGAAACCTTTATCGGTATTATCGCGTGCATTAATGCACGCACGCCGTGTATACTTCCCTCTCTGATCTTTGGTAAGACTCACAAAACGGATTTATCTTTTTTAAAGATAAAAATCGATCATGTTTCTAATTTACATAGATAAGTCGAGCAAATTACTGTTTCGTTTTCGTACTAGTAAATGTTTGATAAAAGAAAGGAGGAGACTAATTAAATGACAAGATTTGTATCATCTGCGATGAGAACAACATATCGTTTTATTTATGCTTTCTTGTTAGGTAGAAGCTTATAGTTTGAAAGTACGTGATTTCGAAAGTAAGAACTTTAGTAAGTTTGAATCGCTTTTCAAATTCGAGTAGACGTTTATTGTTTGATCAAAGTATCTTTGTACGTGTATTAATGTAAACTTTGTTTTCAATGTAAATAAAATCCTGTTCTCTCCTATTCGATAGGTAAATACGTAAAATGGGAAAATGAGAGACGAACACGTAAAAATTCGGAATCGTACGTGCGCAGGTTTTTAGTCAAAAAAGAAAAACGAATGTCCGTTGCCTTCACACATGTATTATGAAACTCGTATTATCATGTAAAGAATAATTAATTGATTTATATATATATAACGGATTGTTAGTAGTATTATTAAATAGAATAAACCAATGTGTTGCTCTGAAAAAAAAGTTTATTCGTTAACTATTTAGAAATTTCGTTTACATTCAAACATTGACCTTTTCTATATACAAATCTTATCTGAAAACAAAGAAACGACATTAAAAGCCTATTGTTCCTAAACTCACTTTTTAAATAATTAATAATTAGTAATGTTGTAATTAACAGATTATAAAATATAAAGCAATATAAAATATAAAGCAATATAAAATATAAAGTAATATAAAATATAAAGTAATATAAGATACCGTAATATTCTATGACACCAGATGGGTAATAATTTGTTTCCGTTTACTCAAGCACTCGCCGAGAAGGTCAGATCAACTGTCCCTTTTTACATGATGTCTACTTTATATAGTGGTTGAGCGATGTGGCAACATCGCAGTCTATGTTTCCTCTAACCGTCTTACAAAGAGATTATATTCTATTTACATATATATAAACAAGGATTGTGTCCCTTAAAATTGTATATAGTTACGCTTAACTAGATTTTTGCTTAAAAATTATTGATAGTAATGCACGAAGAAAGATATTTGTTTGTTTTTACTAGCTAGTTTTTTGATATATTTTCTATCGCGAGATAATATACGAAAATGTTTAACATAGCACAGAAAAGACGGCCAATTCTTTCACGCTTTCACAGTGCACAAAAGCGATAGGAAAACGGTTCATAACTCTTCTGTTTCCCCAAGTTTAAATTGCTCATGCTCGACGGAGTGGAATCGATATCGTTCTACGACGGACGACCACCCCCTTGATCCACCTACAAACCCCTACCATCATCCACCCACTCACTAACCCCTGCCAACGCGCGGAAGCTTTTGAATTTCGTCAGAAATATTTTCTAAGGGGGTTATAACTTTGATATTATTGAGAGATAGATGCGACCACGTACGTATGTTCCCATGTACCATATACACATGTATTATATGCATGTGTCCATACACATGTTGGATACGTACAAACACGCGGGGCTCGAAATTGAACGGACTTTCGAAGCAACGAGTGTGTAACTGCTCCTGCGCTCAAATCGATATTCAACTCGCGAAAACGACCTGAAATGAAAACGTTTGCTAGCCGGCTACGAGCAGCGTAGTTCGAATAATATTTTTTTTCTTTCTTCTTTTTTTCGACTATGTAGATTTCACCGATGCACGGGACACGGGTAACGGGACGATCTTAAATTTTATTTCTATCGCAACGATTTTGCGACGTGAGAATCCAAACTGCAAAAAATTAAACGACAATATTTTATTTATCGTTTCTCGCGATTCAATTTGAATCGGTATCGTTTTTCGAGAAGAGAGTCGTTATCGAGGATTTATTTAGTTGTTTGTTTTGTTTTGCTGATTTGACGATGATCGAGATAACGTGATTTTAATTAGTTCAGTATTATTTAGAAATTCACGATTCCGTTAAACCCGTTGTCTTTAGATCAAGCAACTTTCAAATTATGTTTGAAAAAAATAATAAAAGAATGGGTAACGAGGAAAACGAGAAGGATGAATATATAGAAAAGAGTGTATAATAATCGGATACACCAGGTGGAACTTTTTAATTGGCTTGTAAGTAGTAACTTTCGGAATAACTTATAAGATATACCTTATAAAGTTTAAATTACGATCTCAAACGTAAAATGCTTTTGGGAATATAATTACTAGATGAAATCAAAACTGAAAATTCGAGCAAAAAAAAAATAAACTTTGTTTCTTTCTTCGTTCCTTGTATTTCGTTGCTGTTGGTTGTTGTTAACATCGTCTCTGAATAGACGTGAATCATACGTGTTTTCTTTACATACAATTTTATTTTTTTTCACGTGATAACGTTACAAAGTATGAAAAAATACGCCGAGTCTCGGACTATTCTTTTAAACAAAAGTGTCCGTAATTATTTTTCTATAATATTCAGAAACGAAAAACTTTAGTTACTACCTTGCGAGCAAAATACCTTCTCGCATTTACGAACAAGTACTCGCTGTTGTGAGTTTTAAAATTTTCTCTCTTTCTCTCTTTCATATTTATGCTCGAGTTCCTTATACAGTCACGAGCCACGAATATTTATTTAAAAAAGAGCCGAGCTCGACTAGAACAAAAAATGAAATAAATAAGAAAAACTTGTCAAACTTTTTATTCGAACCGTGCATTAATTTTGCGTTTAATTAGGCTCCCTGCATTATCGAACTTTTCAATAAAACGACAAGGGGAGCTCCGTGTTTCTCGATAATAATTACTCACGCATAATTAGAATGACCTCTATCGCGAAATAACCGAATATTCTCGATAAAAGTTTATTTGAAATAGAAAAATTCGTCATCGGTTTGGTTATACTTAAGAGGAAAGAGTTAAGTGACCTGCTACTACGTAACGAGACAAGTAAAAGTCCTATTTTAACCTTTTGTTTTTTCTACTTTTAAATCAGCTACGCCAAGAGAAAGATCGATATCTCGTTTCGTTCCTCGTTCGTACACTGTTCGACACTCTTCCATCTCTTTCTTCTCTCTTCTTCCGTATTCGTGAAAAAAGAAACCTTCTAAATAATTCTATCCCTTTCCTATTTTTCTTTCACTCCTCGTTCTTTTATTATTCACGAGAAATTTCAAGCACCGTCTTTAAATTATTTAACCAATTCTTTCTCTCTCAACACTTACTTCGTATCCACCAATTACTAAACTTCCATTTCTCTTAGTACCCTCAACTTGTTTCTTATCTTTTAAAACACCCGATTGAAATTCTTTCCACCTAATTTAAAGTATCGAAAAAACTTCATTACCTTTTGTAAAAATCACTGTAACGTCGAAGTGTAAAAAAGGGAGTGCAGAATTTTCCATAAACTTCGAATATGAAAACGAGTAGAAAGAGAGAAAGATGATAGAGGAAGGGATCGAGGTTGTACTTTAAAAAAGGCGAAACTCGTCGCGATAAGCATCGTGGCATCGGTTGGACGATAAATCGATACAAATAATCGTTCGATATGAATATGCATGGATAGTACTGTTGAACTAGGAGGGTGGGAAGATTGAGAGGGAGTGGGATAGTTTGGGTAGGTGTGGTAGGGTGAAACGTGGAAGAGGATGGGAAATGAAATTTATAGTCGATGCCTGGAGCAAGCGCGGTTGCCGTATCCGATGGCGCTTAAGCGTTAAATGCAGAATTTAAGCCGGCAGACGTAGAACTAGCTGGCTCTGGCAAGGATACCGAAACGAGGTACGTAGCATGGCAATACGGAGTTCGTTTGAGAAGCTGCCTTCTCGTCGAGAACGTAGCTAGCTATCTAGCTGTTCAGTGAAACTCAGAGGCTGGTTAAGCTCCGTTTTCCTAGTAACCAACCACCCTCCCCTAAAAGCTCCAAGAGAAAGCTCGAACAGGCAGATGCCACGGAACCTTTGGATGTCCTCGTAAATATAAGCTTTACGTTCCGATTCTGAGATCACCTTATTATTATTATTATTATTATTATTATTGTTATTGTTATGATTATTATTATTATTACTGAAAATGACGAGGCTCTCATCGAACGAGCTTTTCCTAGCCGAGGAATAACATTATTAAGATGGAACAGCAGCACTCTAGGGATGCATAGTAGAGGAAGAGGGGTGGTGGTAGTCGATAAGAATAATATTCTTACGAGAACGTACCATCGTATTACAATCTAGAAGTTGGCATCTCTTTATTATCGGAAAGATACTTTACGTTACTCCACAAAGTCTTAGCAAAGAGTTTGAAGAATTTTTATATATATAAAATTGATAGACTTGTATAGAAATAACTAATTATTATTCGTTAATTTGCAAAAGGGGGAAGAAGGAAAAATGACGACTATTGACGTAATCGGAACATCGAGTGGAAATCGATGGCATTCGTTAAGTAATATAATTTCAGTCTAATATCATTTTCATACCTAGGCACTTGTTTTCTCTCTCTCTCTCTCACTCTAGTACTTGCTCTCATGATTTTGGCATCGGTGCAGATAGCCACGTACTGGCCACCACTTGTCCACGATAATATGATTTATCTGCTCGAGTGTTTCGTACCCGCGAAACGGCTGGGACGATAAATATCGACAAGCGGTTCGTTGAATAAATCACAGAACGATAGTACCGGAAGCTAGACGATGTACCACCGAGGACGTTTCCGTTCCTGCCAAAATGGATGGAAAAATCGCGTAAACCCTTTGGAAAGGGCACCACTCGAATCGAAGAAAATTGCTTTCGATCGAATCCTAGACAACAATGACGACTACTACGACTACAATGTCAACGATGATGTCTAGGATAGTAAAACGATTGATTGATTGATTGATTGATTGCATGCGTCTATGTGTTTGTGCGTGTGTCTTTGTTTGTGTACGCGTGTTTATAAACTTTCAGGTACAGCAACCCCCATACCGATACTGCATCAGCCACCGAACAAGATATAAACGCGAGGGTAGAAGAGAACACGTGCGGTCACGCGAGACTACCGAAGATTTACACGTTCATTGTTCCCCTTAAATTCGGTAATGAATTCGGCAGAACAAAGCTGTTAATCTTGCCGGCCATTGTCGAGACTTCTAACGCGTAAAATACGCGAAATTATGGGGAAACTCTGTTGGAGCCGAAAACCTTTTGCGAAAGACACACCCTCCTCGAGATGCTTCCTTGCTTGTTTTCTTGCTTGCTTGCTTTTCTTCTTCCCTCTCGATCTTACATTTAACCGGGATCTAAACTACACCGAAAATTGATGGCACCTTCGAACCTTCATTGTTTCCAAATCCAAAATGGGATGTCTTTCGACCTTTTAATAACAATATATTACTCCTTACTTTCCTCAAAACTTTGACGTATTTTTTTTTCATTTCTTTTCCGTATAGCGTTAACAAATGTTAAGATCTAAACGTTCGAATGGCCGATCATCCAGGTAAAATGTAAAACTGACGAAGACGTATATACGAATAGATGGATAGATAGATAGATAGGGAGAGAGAGAGAGGAGAGATAGAGGGTGAGTTAAAAAAAAAATTGGCATGGGGCGCCACGGAAAAGTCAGTGACGAAACGAATTTCAATTGCCTTTTGGTGAATCGGAATGCGAGCTCGCAGTTGCCAGCTTGTGAGTAATGGCGGTTTGATTTAAACTTTCTCGATAAATGAAATTTCTGTCCGCGCAACGGCCTCAACGATTGATGGCCGAGTTCTATAGAAAGAGAGAGATAGATAAACGTGAAATCGTTCATTACGAATCGGTCGTTCCTTTATCCTAATTATCATTAATCAGCGTCATCGATATCGAATAATAAGATGTGTAGGATGCATTGACGTATAATCAAACATTTGCGCAAAAAGAAACAAATAAAAGGAGCACGTGTCATCGATTAATTAAAAAGGTTTGAACATGAATCATAAATTCTATCCTCTTTCCGTTAATCGTTCATGTCCATCGATGGAAGATCACCCAAGGACGAGTAAAAAATTTCTAAGAATTTATTTTTATTCTCCGTCCCTCTTTCTCTCTCATTCTTCGTCGTTCACACCCAAAGACAATACCTTTCATTTGCCGTTTCGAAAACGACGCGGCCTCTTTCCCTTTCAAGCGGAAAACTTTTACGAAAACTAGGACGAAGTGGCGCGGCAACGGGGAAAGAAACTTATGTTAGATGTAGGAGTAATATTGACAGTGAGTGGGTAGATGCTTTAAAAGCGCGAATACGTGATAACACCGTTCTCGAAGTTTTACTTCCTAATCGCACTTTATTTTCCTCACGGTCGATTCTTTTCTGGACAATTTTAGTTTCTCGATTATTATTATTATTATTATTATTATTATTTATTTCTTCTCTCTGGAAGAAATATTTAAATATATGCAAGCTAATACGTGTAAAATATTACAGGAAACAAAACGAACAAACGGAATACGAGTTTCGCATCGACGTGACAAGACGTGAAAGTGAATAATGAAAATAAGGGAGAGAGAAAGAAAAAAAAAGGAAGAAGAAGAAGAAGAAGAAATTACGAATACATGACTTTTCGCGCGTTGAATGGAACGTACGTACGATTTGCTGGGTACTCTTGAAATGTTAATCGGGCCGGCTTTACGATGCGAAAAGACGCGCGTGCAAATTCTGTGTGGCGTTGATCTCTGGATACAAAAGGGAATGGTTAATGATGCACTTAAAAGGTTGCGATGCTCAAAGGCACTTGAAATGAATCAAGAGTGCAACGATCCTTGGAACAGCATACATCTCTGAACCACAGAGTCAAATAACGAAAATACGTTTTCTGGATTATCGGATAGATTCTATCTTCGTATTCGAGTTACGTATACATCAAATACATTTTTCGTATGTGCCTGCATATGTGTGAGTGCATGTGTATATATATTATTCAAGACACTTTGTTAAAATTCACGCTCCTGTTCATAGATTTCTTCTCAGCAAGTTCGAACTTTAATACTACATAGAAAAAAGTTTTTTTCCCTTGGTAAGGCGAACCAGATGGTAAACTTTTAAATTGCACTATACAAAAGAGTTTATAATAAAACGTGAGAAAGAAAGAAAGAAAGAAAGAGAGAGAGAGAGATGCAGAGAGTTAGAAAGAAGATTCGCGGAGACTTTTTGGAGGGTCGAAGAGTAGAATGGACTTCGCGTTCATTAAATCAAGAAAACGATGCCGAGAGGAGGAAATAAAAGAAGAAGGGTGGAGTTGAAAGTAACGTTCGAAATTCAAGCTACGTTCCTTTTTCTTTTTTTCTTTACTTTTCTTTTCTTTTCACGCGTTGTGAAGAGAAAGAGGAAGATCAATGAATCGTTGCAACGAGAAGAATCTCTCTTAATGATCAAGCGAGAAAGAAGAACGACCGTGATCTCGTTAAAAAAGTATGGAACGAAATTAAACTTGAATGGACGATCGAGGCCATGGGAAACAAAAAAGCTGGGATTTCGCGTTCATCTAAATTTTATCTATACAGGTATATATTATTTGTAATTTTCTTGTAACATTACATTTTTTCGTAGAACGTATGAAAGATAAAATGACAAAGTTCTAAGAGACAAGTATAGGATACAATCTAATATAGTATAGCGAGAAACGAAGGAAACATTCCTGTGATAGATTCAGTCGACTTGCATCCGTTAGTCACTTCTTTGGCTCCTTGCCGAGACCGACTTGTCGTCGCGTTGCATCTTCGCAAAAAGCTTTACTTTATATCCGAATAAGTAAAAACGCCCCTTTTCTTGCAAATTTATGATGAACTTTTGGATAGGCCAATTGCCAGAAGTAATCTTACGTTTTCCATTGTATTATTTATTAAGAATATTCTTGTAATTAATTAGCCAAAGAAAAAATCGTCTCCTAAAGCGTAAAGAGAAAATAGAGTTACGCAAATGAGTTGGCTTGCCGTTCCATTAAAGCACGACACGTTTGCAAGAGGCATGCATCTTATAAATGCGTTTAGTGTCGTGTTGATCGATGTCGGAAGAGCTCTCTCACGACGTCAGGTAGTTCGGAAGGCGAAAAGGGATTTTTCGATTAAAAAAGATCGATCGTTTCTATCTGCATTGCTAAACGTATGACAGGCTATAGATTTAAAGAGACGGTTATAACGTCACAGATCGGCTTGCGGCAAATTTGAGTTTCCTTTTTCTCTCTCATTCCTTCCTAACTCTTTATCGCTAAGGGATAATGTGATATTCTATATTATTTTTTTCGCAGTAATACAACCTAATCATTAAGCGAAATAACAATCCTCAACACTCACTCAATAAACACTGTCTCAAGTTTATAAGCATCGACGGATGTATATATTCATGGATTAAAATAAATATTTAGAACTGATATTGTATAAAAGAAATATGATATTGAGATTAATCAAAGTCAATATTTAAAATCAGATAAAACAGTCACAATCACGTAGAATAAAGAACGAATAAACACAGGACTAAGCTAAGAGTAATTTTAAATTAACAGTAATTTTAATTTATAAATATTAAAATAAAAAAGGTACGTATATCTCGAACGAACCTATTCTAAACTTGTTTTTCATTTTCTTTTACATACATGCTATTTATAGAAGAATAAAAATAAAGATAACGTTTACATTGGGGTTGTATCGGGGTTGATAATACGTGGTGCCATCTCGCGATTTTCGTTCTAAGTTTCTAGGGGTAGTTTTCCAAGGATCACGTAGGTTCCATTTATGTTATCGTAGGTTAGGATAATTTTCTTTTAACTAATTACAAAGCACGTTTATACACGTATCAAAGACGAACGAGATTTAAAATAAATTCTGACGCAATATGTAAAATCTAAAGTGGTAGAATTTTGTTATAAATTTTCTAACAAATAGTGTGAAAGACGACGTCAAATAATTCACCTAATCGTACATAACAATCATCTTGTTGATTAAGAACTCTATCATAAAATCTACGCTTGTGTAATATATCTTGTAACTTTTATACGTTCGTATCGGTGTTAGCATAGCTGCAAGCATGTCAACATAAAAAATATTCTGTTTATTGAATCTTATTATTCCGCGCCTTTCTTCTCGGTTAGGTTAAGTTAGTTTGTAAACAAAGGATCAAAGTAAGTGCTATGGAAAAGGCTCGGAATCTTTTCGTGAGAAAGAAAATCAGTAAAATCACATTTGGAGGAAGCACGAAAAAGAGATAGAAAGAAAAAGAAAGGGAAAAAGAATAAAAAAGGAAGAAGAAGAAGAAGATAGAAAATATTATTCGAATCGATCGACTCACCCCTGTGAGGTTGAAAAAAAATCTGCAAACGGAGCAACCCTCGAATGAAATCACATTCACGACGACAATCACATATAAGAAAAATGGAATAATACTTTTTGCGAAAGCATAATATACGAATACGTAGGACGAATGAACATTTATATATATTTAATACGCGTATTTACATAATCTAAACTCACAAGAATATCCTTTCGAAGGGTAAAACTCGCGAAATAAGAAACCGTTTCCGACGTTTTGACATCGCGTGCGCCATGGCGGTTGGCGAACAGCTGATCCAAAGGCGGGAGGAAACGTGACTAGAGGGTAGTTGCAATTAGAAAGAAAGAGACAGAGAAATACGGCGTGGGTGGTAATATCGAGTGTAAGATGTGCCCGCCATCTTTTTTCAATCGATTAGATTTTATTCGATATCTCGCAACCCCAATGTCTCGGCGCATGTTTCGAATCTCTTTTTTAAAATTTCATATTATCCCGACGAGTAATTATTTGTATTTGAATTTTATTTCATTTTTACATTTATTCTATATATTTTGTTTTTTTTTTATTTACGTCAGTCGTACAAACGAACGATTAAAATTTAAATCAAAAGGTTTTATCAACGTCGGCGGATTTTTTGTAATTATTTTTTGTTAGTTTTAACGTAGGTAAGAGATTAAAAAATGAAAAAGAACAAAAAAGAGAAACAGTACAAATACGCAAAGGGATGATATCATTTGTAGAGGACAATAATTCATATAAAAGCCCGTTGGATCAGCGTACGTTAACCGAAAAAATTGCACTTGGTAAGGTAATTCGAACTCTAGACACAAAGGGAAAATCCAGAACATAAACCAAGATAAGCCGGCACCAATATCGACAAGAATTTGCATTCAACGTGAACACGTATGTATATACATTCTCGGGTTGTACAAACGTATAGCGTACGTGCAACTAAGTAAGCCAATGCGTAAACATAGTAGAGACGATAACCCTCGCTTCTAAGTAACGCAGCAAACGTTGCTAGCACAGCTTCTTTGTGGTTCATACTAAACTGAAATTATAGAACACACGGGTAAACCGAGTAAACCGAGTATAAGATTTTCTTGGAAGGTAAAAAAGTTTTTAGAGGTAAGTTGGAAAATTATATTAAAGGACCTCGTATTTCTTATGATACAACTATTTACCTGTATGTGTATATATGTATATGCGCGTGTGCGTGTGTGTGGGTGTGTGTGTATAATAACATTAGATATAATCTTTTTTATTTCTAATAAGCAAGCTACCATAAGTTAAAAGACATAGACCATGAAGGCTGTGAGAATGTTTCATCATAAAGGAAATTGTGAGTACGTATTATCTAATAGTTGATGAAGCACGAGCATACTGTAATTATTTATAATATGTGTGACATCATAAAACTACGATACTTGTCACATTAAAGTCGCGAGGAAAATATTTTAATAAACGAAATCCTTTGGGGAAATTTATCCTCGTCGATGGATTTCCTTGACAGTTATAAGCACGATATGACATAAAGACAAGTATATATTACATATATATAAAACTCGAAGGTCGATCAATCCTGTCAGTAGCATCTTTTTGTATCTCACGTTAAATTGATATTAGTTTGATAAGCATTAAACTTCAATCGACGTGTTTGATTTTAAACATTTTCAAGTTAGATAAAAATGTTTTGCTAAATCACAATTATATTGCATATGTGTATATGTGTCACGACAGATCTTCATAAGATCTTTAGTATCTTTACATAAGAGAAAAAATTAAAAGAAAAAAAAACATAACATATGTTCATTTGATATTTAAATGAAGTTGTTGCTATTCATTAACCATGCAACACGACTCACCGTATTGCATTCCTTTCTGTTGCTCGAATAAAATCATCAAAACATTGCAATAAAATTCTTACTGCGTGAATCTTTCGATCTTCTTCGCATCTAAATCTTTGTTTGATCATTATGCTTAGAAAAATGCGATCAAAATATTTAATTTATATATTATTTTACTCAACGTTATTTCTAACAAAATGCAGGTTCCGTTTATAAATGATACAGTCCTGAGAACGATGACACACTCTCATTCACGTAGCGTAGTTCGTCGGGTATATGCAGTAGTATGAGTTTCACGTTTACACGAATATACTCCCTACATGTATGAACGCAACAGGCGATATCCAACACACAAACGAACTTTATAATGATCGTACAACCGTGCGGTATAGGCGGTTTTCTCCTACCACATTCGATCGTGACCGAAGTATGCATTAGGTGTGTATTACGAAATATGAGCACCATGTTTATAACTGTTAATATAAAATAACAAGTTTATTAATAATCTATTTAGAAAAATGATAGATAAGATAAGGAGTCGTGTACTTGAGAGATCTATTATATTATATATTATTATATAATAATTAAATTTAAAATTAATAATAAATGCATCATATCAGTCTTGTTGTATATACAAGACTGCACTTAAAAATTAATTTAAAAAATATCTGTATAAATAAAAAATTCTGTCCAATTTTTTTTCTTATACTAACTCAATCATACGAGGTTCGATTTTGGGCCTGATATAAGAACCCCAATTTCATCCGTCACTGCATACCCAGTAAGCCTCTTATAAAGGGAACCCACGCGTCAACTGAGGCCGCATACCACGGTGGCGCGTCTTTCTCGAACCGTGGCCAGTAAAACACATAATTATTTTCAATTCGATCCATGAGTACGTTTAAGACTTAGTCATATTCGTTATCGTCAATATATTAGTTAACAAAAAACTTCTTTAAAAGTGTTGTGTAAAGTGTGTTGTGTTTATCGGACTTGCTTGCTAGCCAGTCAGCCATCCAACCAGCCATCTAGTCAGTCAATTAAAAAGAAAGCAAACGATCTAGTAGCCACGATGTTAAATGATCTTGAGCATGGTTTAGAAATGCGAACGATCGTTCGTAGATCGGATCATAGTGGTCGGTGAAATAAAATTATTAAAATACGTTGTTAGGCTGCTGTTGTTGCTGCTGCTGCATCAGGTGGTTAGAAAATTACCATGGCGACTGTCCTTTAACGACCTTGAATATCGTGCTTATAATCTTTACCTGTGCGAGATCTTAGAACTAACACCAGACAGTTTAATTCGTTTCCTTATCTTACTTGGTTTACTTAAGAAACGAAATAAATACGCAGTATTTTCAAAAACCCGCTGGGAGATAAATGATACGTGTAAAATAACGCTCGGGATCATCATCGAAGATCGTGGATACGATATTGGTATTTAATTAGTATTTGTAATAATCCTTAAACAATTCAGCCTTGACGAGAAAATACGTGTTAGTCATTTTTTGTCCAAACTCGTTGTAGAACCTTTCCCGATCGATACCTGTATTAGGTATATACCTGGAGCGTGAGATACAAATCGAAACAGGTGTACGGTTGCTAGGGTAAAACATTTTTTCTTTTCTTTTTTTTCTCGTCTTAAGAGAAAGTTAGACAGACCATTAAAAGTCTCCCAATAACGTATCTTAAATCGTTGCTGTCGTTATCGTAGTTGTTGTTATTGTTGCTATTGCCTTAGTTGTCAATTTAATCATGGCTTAAAACTCATTCTCACAGTTATTAGTGTTAGATGAAATTATCTTAAACTGTCATACGTAATGCGTTTTAAGATACAACGAACAATTCCTCAGGATATATTTTTATTTGATAACAGATATGTGTTTATCGATCCGTAAAATGAATGTGTTTAATAATTTAACGTATACACGTGTATCGATCGATATCGATTTCTTTAATCTGACGTAGAAACAGGATTTCTTTTTCTTTCTTTTTCGTTCATTAATTAAAGATTTATGCTTACGCTAATATTCGGATTAACACCAAGATCACCTAAATTGATAATAGTTAGATTAAAACGTTCCAAAGAGTTATTGTTTAATCTTGCGTGAAAACAAAATTCACGACCAAGTTACCAATGTGATCGTAATTATTTATGGCAAGTATAAAAAGACCGCGAGGGACTATAGTGTCGTATATACGTCAAGATATTGATATTCTTTACACAAAGCAAAAACACATCAATATTCTTATTCGCCCTACCTACCACCGTAATCGTAATGATCATCTAACAGTAAAAACGATACTCTTTTCAGAGAACAACGCCGGATATCATCTATCTTCGGTAGTCGACTTTTGTTATCTGAACGAACAATCGTCGAGAATCGATAAGATTTAATAATCAACGATTTCGAATTTGGAATTCATCGAAAAGAATTACATTAGAAGAGAAAACAATATGGCCTTGGCAAAAATCAAAAGTTTCATCGACAGTGGTTTAAAAAATGTGTCGACGCCTTTGGATCGTACCGTCAATTTAGAACCGGAAGTAGGCATCAGAATTGTCCACTCGCCTAACGAAAAAACTCTCTGCGTAACTGTCATTGGTGCTAGACATCTACCGCAAAATTTTGGATTCACCAGAGTCAACAGTTACGTCGTTAAGGTGAATCATAAGAGAATTTATGTTATCCATTGTATTATGTAACGATACAAGAGCAAGGACATAGTTATTTCAACCTTATAATTTTGTTAACAATGATCGAATAAATTTGAATTTCAGGTGAAGTTGATACCGAGTAAAGAAAAATTCGAAACAACGACGAGAAACGAATCTTGGCCACGTTGGAACGAGGAATTCACTTTTCATTTACGAAAAGAAACGAAAATAAAGTTTGGTAAATCGAAAGTCGTCGAGGAAGAAATAAATGGGTCGAAATTCATCGTAGCCACGCTCTACGCCATTCTAGAAGATAAACCTTTGATAGCTACGGAAAAGAAGGAAGCTGATAAGGAGAAGAATTCGTCACCTTCGAAGACTGGTAAAAAGGGACAAGAAGGATCATCGAATGATCATCAGGATAGTTGCAAGAATAAAATATTTGGTCAGTTTTTTAGTAAAGGACAAGAGAAAAATTCCGAAGGTCAAATAAGCGAAAGGAAGATCTTTGACAAGAGACGAACGGTCGGTGCTACTACGATATCTCTTGACTCAAAAAACTTTACGATAAAACCACCAAAACCGAAGCACGCCAGTGACGTATCAACCGGTGAATTGTGGAGACCACTCAAACCAATCAGCAGTGGTATTGCTGGTGCTGAAGATAAAGTTAGATTCTATTCTTTTTGTTTATCATTATTTCCTATCAATCATTAACATCAATCCAAATTTTTAAATATTTTTCTACAGTTAATGAAATCTTTACTATCATTTCAGAAAGAAAATAAAAAGGGCAAACTCGAGTTGTCCCTTTGCCTGGAAAAAACGGACAAAAAGGAAGAAACTGGTGGAATTTTGGTATTATGTCTTCATCGTATGAGATGTTCATTACAAACGATGCACGAACACGAAATATTGAAAGGACAAATGTATCTGAAAATGTCGGTCATCGAGAGCGGCAGGATAACGCATTTTTGGAAAAGCGATCGTTTCAGTCCAAGCCTTTCGATGAAATTTTCACCAGATATGGCAAGGGTTTCTGTAGAAAATCCTTACGATGGTGCACTGAAGGATGTCAGCTTCGTAATTAAATACGTTTCGAAAAATAAAATGGGTACGATCCTGATTGAAATAATGTAACTTCTGCTCTTTGATATCGTTTGAAACGTTGTCTCCTCTACTTGTTGCACACACACACACACACACACACACGAATTGATTAATCAAGTTAACTAAGAGTTAAGCAATAACGTCCAGTTAAACGAATCTTTCTTCACGAACGAACGTATATCTAATACTTTTATAAGCTTGACCTTAATAATATTCTTCATTATTATTCGAGTAACACGTAAATAGGTAACTTCGTTAATGTACATTCTCCTAATCGATTTTTTTAATATGCAATTAAATGGTTTTAGGTAAAAAAACGACAGTCGGTCATTTTGCGATTGGACCTGACGTTGGTGGGCCTTATGCCGAACAATGGAAACAAGCACTGGCTAAACCAGGACAGCAGATAACGAAATGGCAGTCATTCGAGTAAAAGTGCATTCTTCTAATCTATTCAATTTAATTTCTTTTTTTTTTTTTACTTGAAAATAGATTTTCTTAGATATTCGTAGAAAAGATTGTTTATATAATGGAATTTTATAATTTGTATACTGATAATATTAACCGTCCACTAAACGTATTTTTAAATAAGAAAAATTAGATTAAGTTAAGAGGTATTCGTTAATAACAGTGAAGGCTGATTGATATAGTTTAAAAGTCTAAATTTAAAGTGAATAACTGTGATTCGGTGTTATTTGATTTTACATATGCCAAATTTTTAAAATTAAATTGTTGATAATCGGTGATTAAGGAGATTTAATTATAATCACTGAAGTTTGATATAAAGTATTGTCACATATCTGTTTGATAGTAATCTAATGCAGGGCTTCTCAAACTTTTTCTTTTAGCGAATTCCTTTACCCGAGTAAATACTTTTAAGACATTGGTTATAGATTTTATACTCTATCTTCTCTTTCACTATCATAAACTCATAGATTTAATAAACCTATAATGACGACAAACTAATTTAAAATAAATTGTTGGTCGCTGAAATTTTTTAATTTTGTACAAATTTCTGTGACTTTCAAATTTATATATATGATATAGATATACTTTGAGAAGCCTTAATTGAATGAATGTAATTGTAGTGGTCGTATCGACTAGTGACGGCGCCAAAAAGTAAATATTATATTTAAGATCTATTGTCGCGTGGATCATGTATTTTTTATGCAACATTATATCATAGAAGCATTTCTATTTTTTTCATACCAGTAATATTAATGTTTAATATGTGACATCGATAAATAAGTACACGCAATTTTAATAGTTAACGTATGCTTATGGGTGGTGCCATTTTAAATTAATGTGTATATTAATTTCATTGTTTTATTTTCTTCAAGGATTATATATGTTAATTATTTAGATACACGACATTATGCGCGTAAAGAGAATTATTTAAAAAAAACTCGGTGTATTGTTATTAATATATTTTATTCTGTGTATATTTAATATTTGTTGTTTTAAATCTTTGATTTATTATCCATTCTATTACACATGTATAAAATATTTAATTATTGTAAAGATTGGACGGATTATTGGACGGATTATTGGACGGATTATTGGACGGACTATTACATAATACTATCAATATTGCATGTGTGATATTCACACAGCTGATTCAGCAAGTAAATAAATTTCTTATACAAAAAAAAAACGAATATATATATGTATAAATTAAAAAATCTTTCACACAAACTTTCCAATATTACTAGTTAATTACATCTGTCTAAATGTAATTAACAATCTAAATTAAAAATTACTCTGATTTTCAAATCAAACTAATAATAAGCTTGTTAGATCTGTCATTTGTACTAACGAAACTGCTATAAAAAACTAGTTTTACGAGTATAGTATTTAATACTAATAAAAAAATTACCACATATATAAAAATGAATATATCCTTTCGGTATAAAATATTTATAAAAATGAATTGTGTGTACGAATGAATTAAGAGAAGATATTATGCCATGCTAACTCTTAGTAAACTATTTTCTTATACAAAGATTTATCATCATTGTGCATAAGTACTAATTACTTTCCTTTTTATGTTTATGGTACAAAGGCACTTGTAGAATATGTTTAAGCTTCTTAATAATTCAGATCTCTTTCATTAACTTTGGCAATGATTCTTAAAAGAAACGAAGTACGTAACCTAATGGAATTACCATAGTAAGTAATAGCAGTAGTAAGCTCGCATGATCCTTAGGAGCAGAGTTACACCCATCCTTACTATTGCACGTACAATATTCCAGAAATATATTATAAGTTCCGGTTCTCATTAGACAGAATCTCTCATCTCCCGCAATGCCTGGCTCACCCATGTAAGCGCAACTGCGAAAGTATCTCCATTCACCATGGACTACGTATCAAATACAAAAATAAAAAAAAAGGACAATGATTCGACTTAAGATAGAAGAAAGTATTCTAACATATTATTCACCTTTTTGACGTATTTTACGACACATGGTAGGCTTGACACCAGGTAGATGTTCCAAATCTGGTTCTTGCTTACAATCTGTGATTGGCACTGTTGAATTATCAAAAGGATCTGCACACTTTGGATCAGAATCGGATCTGCATACCCAACATTTTATGGAATAACCTACAAAATTTAAATACACATATTATTCATAAATTGATTAATAATATAAGAAAATAAAAACGAAAGTGTGTTTCGTAAACATACATATAATCAATTAATAGTGACACATTTATAGGTTATGTTACAAGCCAAAATGTATAAGTATTCTCTAATTTAATTATACTTTACCTTGTTCGATGCAACAAATTAGAACAACTAGCACTGCCATCAAGCGAATTAGATTTGTAGAAGTCATTTTGAATAAAATAATAAAACATTCAAACAAAACAATCACGAAACTGACGCCCTAATGTACACGCCTTCAACTGGCAACGCTACAGATGACGCACATTCTGCAGGGTTCTCGTTCAAATTTTTTAATTTTAATATTTTATTATATTAATAAATCGTATTCTTTGCAAAATTATTAATTTGCCATTAAGAACAATTAATTGATATCATAACTATTAAAGCAAACCATTAAATCATTTAATCACAGTAAACACTAATAAATAATATAACAAGAATATAAACGGGGAGTTGACAGGTAACGCTACGTTAATGACTGGATCGTGTTCCTTCGGTTAAACTCGGGTCACGTGGTTACTCACGAAGTAGAGCCGCGCCCGACAAGTGCTTCTTAATTTTATTATACGTTGTTCGTCATAAAAAAGGAAGGAGAAAAAGAATGAAGAGGGGGAAAATATGCGAGGAACGTAATTAAAAACATATTAATTAATAAGAAACTAGGGACAAATATTTGACATAATACAAAATCAAATAATTACTATCCACTTTATACAACATTTTTGAAATTATATTAAAAACATAAAAAGAAAACTAAATTTTAATATATCAGTTTTATTAATTGTAAGATGATAATGAAAGAAAAATAATAATATTAATTATTTCCTGTTCGGAAATAGGAAATAAAAATGTAGGAAAAAAAGAATCGAAGAAGAGTGTGTTTTCTGTTTGCTCGAGAAGAGTGAGAGTGAAAGAAGGAAAGAGAAGGGGGCCAATCTTGTGTAGCGAAGGAGGATCGAACGCAGCTTTCGCGGGTGGTCCATCCTTGGAAAGGAGGCATGGTCTGGGAGTTGGGGAAACATTTGAATGCTATAAATAAATATAAATAAATTGATTTGCCGGCATTAGCATAAGTAGCAGGGGGAAGAAGAGAGGTTGCTGGGATCGTTGGGCTCGCGCTTCTCTCTGTGCTTTTATATCTCTCTCACTCTGTTTCCTTTTTTCCCTTATTCTGTCTCTCTTTCTCTCTTTTTCTCTCTCTTCGTCTTTCCCTACTTTCTTACCGGTAGAAGTTGCGGACAGTGATTTATACACGATGTCCCTTAGGCCGGCGCGGCATTCAAGCGACCAAGAGTCGTTCCTTTAACTTAAAAGGATGCAAGGGACTACGAAGGATACGGACGGGCGTCTGTCTCGTCTCTCGAAGTCACGCGCGTGGGAATTAATTCTGCGATTCGATGGGGATGGAAAGAACTCTAAGGGGATGCTCCTAAGAGAAAGACACAAACAAAGATAGAATCAGTCTCTCTCTCTCTCTCTCTTTCTAACTCTGTTTTACTTTCTCGTTTTTGCTTGTTGTATCGATAAAACGGAACAGGTACGCGGCATGTAACGAGACAAAGAAACAGTGCGAAAAGCAAACTCGAAGGTGAACTCGCTTAAAGCAACTACAATCCGTAAATCGTTTATTCTAAAATAATCGTACATGTCAAGTTTTCTTTATTTTTGTTTCCTCCATATTCTACCCAGGTTTTTTTCTTCTTCATCGGATCCTTCGCGTTGTCATTTTCATCTTAGAGAGTTATCGATGCGGAAAAGTAATACTTCGTGCTGCTTCGTAGACCAAGCGTGAACAATTCTAACGTTGTTGTTTGATAAAGCGTTAGATATAATATAAATACAATAGATGATAGGATGATTAACGAAATGATCATTTCATCGACATTGACTTCCTTTTAACGTAATTAGAATCGTTAGAAGAGTACATACAATACTTGGTTGTTCTCGTCTATAAAATAACACGATGATTACGTAGAAATACTTACGAGTTTGCATTTATTTTTTTCATATTTTTTTCTCTATTAAGATTGAACATGTTGGTTATGCAAGCTTGGTAACTACATCGATTTACAGGGACGGAAAGAGTCGTCACGTAATAAGGTACAATTTTTTCTTTCCATATTTATTATTTAAATTCCTCGAACGTGCTTTTTTTCTATATAAATATATATATATTAAATTTATCACTTTGTGATAAGAGTCGAAAGCGATAACGGATTTTTTTACGATTAGATACACCTGCGTGCCGTTACGCGTGACTAATAATACAAGCACGTACGAATGCGAATGATTATAATTATTTATTACACGAATAACTGTGGTAATTGAAAGGATACGTATATCGATGAATAAAGGGATTTTATTAAAGGAAAAGGGCAAAGGGATAGATGTATATATATATTATACAATATATACAAGCATATACGCAGACGTAATAACAAGTTAGGAATAAAGTAGCGTGATCGTCTTAGTGTTCGAAATGATGGGTAAATGATTTAAAATGTCCTCACACAAGAATACAGTTTTATAAACCGATATCGGTTCGGTCCGCCTCCGAGCTGCTTTCGAATGCAACCGTATCGTTTTGTGAATCAGCACACCACTTAGGCTCGAAAAACGGCTCTCGTTTCACGAACAAAATCACCGGCCCTTAAGAGGCGTGTACCGGTCCTTATTTTTTTCCAAAAAGCGGGTAATTTCGTGCAATCTTCTACGAGACCGAGGCGTGGCTCGACCACAGGGATATTCCGGTAGGTAACTACACTGCCTACACGTGTGTGTATGTGTGTGTGTCATTAACCGAATCCTTCGAATGACCCCGCTTTGTCCTTCCATTCTTCATTTCTTTTAAAAACGAAGAAATTTAAAATTTTACACGTGGCTCTCATTTTCTAAACGATACCAAGAATAACACGCGTAGAAAAAGAAATAGTCACATTTTAAATACGAACTTAATACGAGTCTAGTAAGTGTATGTAATAAAAAAAAATTTCCAGTAACTCGTATAAACTTTTTATACGTAATAGATATATAATTTTAATGATTTCCAAGTAAACGACCATTTAGTCTCGCTTGTACTTTTCTTTTCCTCTAATTACTGCATCAATTGAAAACGTGATAACTGCGAAGAAGAAATTCGTAATCGAGACGAGACGCTGAGTCTGAGACGAACGTTCGTTCATTCGTTCGTTCGGAGTGTGTGCGCGAGGAGAAAGAAATAAGAAAAAGAGAAGAAAAAAAAGAAAAAAAAGGTCAAGTCAAGAAGCGCAAAAAGAATACGTTGACAGAATGAAATGTTTGTCTGGCGGTTCTTACAAGCTGGGATGGGAACTAAAGTTAGACGTCATCGAACGATCGCCTAAGTTATTTCTAGAGACGCCGTCACGTAAGAAGTAAGTAAGTAAGTAAGTAAGTAAGTATATTCCATCACTAGGTTTCTCACATATCTTTTATTGTCTTTCAAAAGAAGGAAGAGGAGGAGGAGGAGGGTAGTTGCGAGTTCGAATGACCCAGATCGTCGTTCAGTCGTATTAAAAACGATGGAGGTTTCGCGTGGGGTCATCATCAAATGTATTGTGCTTGATTCGTTACTTCGATTGTTAGATCATTTGTTATAGAGACGTTTAATAATATTTTACAAAGATAATATACTCTTCGTTTCTTTTTTGCATCGATTTTTGGCTATACACAATTGAATATAATTGAACGATGTAGTCATCGAGTTAGATCAAATAGATTCAACGTATTTATTATCAAATTATTGATTCTATCAAAGGAATCCTTAGAATCTCGAGAGCAAGAAGGGAGAAGAAGAGAAGAGAGATAAAAGAAAAAAGAAGGAAGAGAAAAGCTCGATGAAGAGCGCGTGTCGCACGAGTACCCCCATCGATACCCCACCAACCGTAGAGACTCGCCGGTAGAATCACCCTCCGCTTCTGTAGCTGACTCGTATAGGACGTAGGCAGCCAACAGCCAACAGTCAGCAGCAGCAGCAGCAGCAGCAGCAACAGCAGCCACTCCTCTCAGCAACCTCCGTTGATACTTACCCGCGCGTGTATCTCGTCAGTCGGCTCGGAGCCACGTGCGTGTGCTCGAGAGTGGCTCTCGTCGTGACGTTCGAGTCTTTCACGAGCCTACTCGACCCTCTTCTCCTTCTCCTTTTCCTCCTCCTCCTTCTCCTTTTCCTTTTCCTCCTCTTCCTGTTCCTTCTCCCTTTTTTTTCCATCTCTTTATTTTCTTTTCCCATTTTTTTTTCTCATCTCATTTTCCCTACATTCGATCTACTTTTTCTCTTCAGTTTCCAGTTACTCTCCAGAGTTCTTGTTTAAAACATGGTCCGTCCTGTGCCACCCTGACGAACGATTTCGTCTTTTTCTTCTTCCTCCTATTTTTATCATTTCTACGATCAGAACTATCAGTGATTTTCATTGAATCCAACTCGTATTTTCAAGTAAAATACTCGATAACCATTCGGGGATTCCCGCGTTTCTTTGGAAACAATCATGGAGAAAGTGTATTAAGGGATCATCGAAATGTTCGTGAAAAACCACTTTGGACAAAAGCTATTTCTCGGAGGTTAATTCTTCGAGAGAGAGAGACACGGAGTCTCTCGAGCAGATGGTGTCGGTCGAAAGGGACTAAAAATATCAGCCGGTTCCGCGGTTGCAACGCGAGTATCTTTTCTCATCTTCCTTTTCTACTCTTCACTGGAGGATTTCACTGTGACTGAAAGAAGAGAAGAAGAAGAAAAAAAAAGCGACATGGTATCCTGACTATTTTCTCTCTCTTCCTTTCTTTCTTTCTTTCTTTCTTTCTCTTTCCATCTCTGTCTGTCTGCCTTTGATCTTACTTAAGCGCGAGTGTGTAACACAAGGGAGGAAGAAGAAGAAACGGATCCAGGAAGTAAGAAATACACGTCGCGAGTCAACGAAATTCAATGACTGTAGGTCTTTCATGAGAAATTAGTTCGTTCTATTCAAGGAAGATTCCTCGTTTTGTTAGTGCGTTCATCAGTTCAGATAACGTCCTGTCTAACTTAACAATCTTATAATACAACATGACTCGGATCAAATATACGGTTAACGTAAATTACAATACCGTAATAGTCAAACTTTGATGAAGACAAAAGAAGGACCGTTTATCAGGTAATTAACCTTAATTTATTACCACACTTTCTCTATTTTTCTTGCTCTTCTTTTTTTACACAAAATAAACATCGATTAGAAAAAACGTATTTGAAAGTAAACAAAGTAAAACTGTGAAATAAATCATATTTCTACGCCGAGTTATTTATAATTAAACTAACACCAGGTTTGATATCACGACTAAGAAGTCTGTTGTGTTTTACAGTGATACCCCGAAGCTTAAGAAGAGAGAAGTTTTGCTGCCCTTCTACTTCTCGATTACTTTTACTTCTACTACTTCTTCTTCTTCTTCTTCCTCCTCCTCCACCACTTCTTCCTCTTCGTTTTCTTCTACTTCTTCTTCGCGGTACAGTGTTTTACGGCAGGGAGGCGGTTGTTTGAAATTCTTCTGGTGGAGTCGCGCGTCCGTATTTATAGAGCCGCACCGCGTGTTGAGGCGGTACATAGGGCCGCGCACGCGGAGGCACGCGGAGGTTCACTGATGTGAGAGGGTAGAATAAGAAAAAGAACAAGAAGATCAGAAGAAGATCAGAAGAAGAAGCAGAAGAAGTAGCTTTTAAGAAAGGGAAGAAGAAGAAGTAGAAGAAGAAGAAGAGTAGGAGGAAAAGAAGAAGGAGGAGGAGGAAAAGGAAGAGGAGGAAGAGGAGAGAAAAGACAAAGCGTGTGCGCGACACGTCGTGATCATGACACGATGCGTCCACGACGGAAGCACGCGCCCGCTTCGACGACGCGCTCGCCCACCGCGAGATCCTCCACACTGTTATCCTCTTCGTCCTCAGCTATGATCAACAGGATCACGCTAGTTCTACTTCCGTTCTTCCTCATCGCCTCGAGCTACTCACTTACCGAGGATATTTCGGTAAGTTCCTTTATTCGGATTATTTCATTTATTCATCATTTTCATATAATATTAATTATTTCAATAATTGATTATCGAGCATATTTAGTAAATAAAATATTTATATATATATATTTTTAATACATCACAATTAGTCAAACGTTCCTTATAGTTTGTTATTATTTGAATTTTTTTGGAAATACGTCTGTCTCGTATACGTCGTGTGACATAATATGACGACCATGTTACGACTTTGAATATAAGATAGGATAACGAAGGGATTAAAATAAACCAGAGTTCTACAAGGTCGACCGTCTGCTTGTCTGACGCATTCAATCATTTTCTAAAAATCTTCGTGAATTCTACCCCCTACTTCTTCCTTCTACTTTCTCTCTCTCTCTTTCTATTTATTTTTCTTTCATCCACGAATAGATCTCGACAAAGTTCATTCTAAATAAAAATCATCTATCTATATATCATCTAAGTACGTGAGTAAAAGTTTCTGCAGTATAAGGGGAAGAAAAATAAAAATAAAAAGGATCAGAAGGCGTTAGGTAACACTCGGTTATCGCGTGCAAAGTCGGTCTAACTCTTCTAGGCAGTTAGATCAGGAAGAGTTTCGCGTCGAGGTACAATACTATGGGAGTCGATAATTCTCAAGATCGTGGGACAAGTTTCGCACACCATAACCGCGAGCAAGAAGTATCTCGGTGTCGTGTTACCATAGAGTACTTTCTTTGCTCGATCGATTTCGTTGATATAATCTATTTAATACGTCATTAATGATATTTGATTATCATCGATAACCAATTAATTACCAATTATCATATAACAATTAGAATTTTCTTTGGGATAAACAAATTACGTTAGGTACGTTTACTTGTTATTAAAGTTACGAAATTTCAGGAAATAGAAATTGAACAAACGTTATCGTGGATATCTTACATTAATACATTTATGTTAATGCAATTAGAATTATCGTGTAGTTAATTTTTATCATCGATAAGATTTCTTTGAATATTTTGAAGAAACCAGGAAGAAAGTTTCGAGACATTTTGTAAGATCTGGGAAAAGTATAATAAAAAAGATCAAAATAACTATTTTAAGTAGAGATAAAAGACAACCTTGGGGGTTTGATTTTCTTGTTGTTTTTAGGTCTAGGCATGCCAAGGTAATTACAGTTATTTAGTTTCTCAGCCATTTCTCAAATTCCACCACGAATGATCTTGTCGGACGTCCCTCTTATGTTAGAGAGAAAGCACTAATATTCTAAACACACTCTCTATGTCGTCTTCGTCTTCGTCTTCGTTGTATCGCATAGTCTTTGTTGTTACGAGCATTGAGCCTTGCTGAAAGCCAATAATATTGTCAGATGTTATCACCGTAATCACTTAACGAGCACGCTTTACTTTTCTAAATTGTACGTAATGCGGTACAATGTCGGTGTAAAGTGTCGACGTTTCGCAAACTGCGCTTTCTCAGGGAGGTCGACACTAATCACCGTAATTTCCTCCTCGTCGCCACCAACTGCACCATAATAATGTCGAAATCTTTTAATCTTGATTTCATTTTAAATAACCAAATTCGTCTTACCTCTCCACCTATACGTAAACACACATACAAACGTATGTTACACGTGTGTGCATACGTGTATCGTATTTCTCCGTGACGGGATGCAAAATAAATATGACGTTTCTCGAATAAAAACGAAAAAAGGCTTGAAATTGTCCAACCCGAAGAATAACTGTTCTCTCTTTTTCTCTTTCTCAAAAAATTGGTCTGCGCTTTTTCTTTCTCGAGTCTGGTAATTTGTACGTAAGATAAGATAACTACGGTATGTGTGTTGTTGCAGCATGAAAGTTAAGTTAAGTAAAAAAATGTAAAAAGATGTAAAAAAAAGTAGAGAATGAAAGAAGAGAAGAGAAGGGAGAGAAGAAGGGTGGAGGAGAAGTTTGTGGCGGAGAAGAGGGCTTTTATATTTAGTCTCTCAGCTGTCACGTGCCTCTTCACTTACGTACAGAACGCGTGTTAAGTGCGAGTATATCGTATCGTTCGTGTTCGGCTTTACGGCAAATCAAAAATATGTAAGATTATTCCGGGCGAGAGGTTATCGGACTTGCAAACATATACGTAAAAAAACATACACACAGACACACGCTCGCACATACATACACACGTATAAAGACACGTAAGTATGCACGCTTCTCGAAGTTCGATCGCAACCAGCTGGTAAGGATCGATAATGGATACTATCCTGTTCGTTCAACGAAAAGGTTCTCGAGAGGACAGAAAAGGGTAAACGATATGTAAGAAAGGAAGAGAGAAAAGAAAAAAAGTCTATAGTGGAAAGGATCAAACGATAAAAGAAGAATAGAGGAATAGATAGTCCTTCTTATCTGTTTTTCTTCCTTATCAAAAACCAAAGACTGTTTAATAAGACGATTTGTGGTGCAAATCTTTAGGAGATAGCCTTAGAATATTTTCAACATCCGCAGGATGTTTCAACATTTATATATTCTCTTTCTTTCGAATTTTGTTCTTCTTTCCTTTTCTTTCCTTTCTTATCTCAAATCTACCTATTTTTAAATGCTGACACTTTCTTGATTTAAAATACATACGTCGAAATTTTAAACATATATTTATAAAACGTTCATTGTTATTTGCACGTTATCGTAAGTTAATTAGTTAGCTTGGTAATAAATTCATTATACCTTTAACGATATATACCTTGGTCTCCAGTAATTTGCTTTAAAGTCAATAAATAACATCAGAGAAGTGAAAGAGAAAGAGAGAAAGGAAAAGATATATATATATCAAAAGAAAAAGGAAGGAGCGTGTTCCTCCATTCACGCGTAATTTTACGCGACGCGAACGTCACGAGACTTGGAGAGTTGATTCACGAGAAAGAGGAAGGTGGTGTAGGCGAAATGGTGGGGAAAATATGTGTCTCTGATTTCTACGCTACGGTAAAACGATCACGGTGAGACGTCCCGCGGTGAATCGAGTATCCAGGCTTGGCGAATCGTTCGACCAAGTCTAACATAAGTAGTTTCAGGGAACAACTCGTTTTCTCCTTATTTCATGCATTTCTTTTTTTATTATTATTATTATTTTATCCTTTGAACAACGTATAAAACATTTTCAACGATGACCGTTTACTAATTAATAAGATTTTTGATTGATAATTGAATAAAAAAAAATAAAACAGAGAAAAAGAAAAGAGAAAGAGAGAGAGAGAGAGAGACATCTTAATCAAAGAAGGAAGAAACCAAGAAGGGAGAGAGAAAACTTTCTATGGTCTCTCGAGAATCTTTAACGTCTGACCTCGAAGCATGTCTTCTCTCTTTGCGCGCTCGGCACCCTGTGGAGAAAACTTCCCGTCACGGAGTAGTGTCCTCCTCCTCGTGGATGCTGTTCCTGTTGCTGTTGCGTTGCTGCTGCTGCTGCTGCTGTTGCTCTTGCAGACTGGACCGTACCGTTCTTCGATTACCGTCGAGAATCGTGCTTGTCGGTATAAGTTAGACCACGAGAGTAGATATACCCGTTTATATATTCAATGAGAGATAGGATAGATAGATAGATAGATAGATAGAAATAAATAAAAAGAGAAAGATAAGCAGATATACACGTTAGATGGGCTTCCCTTTTGTGAGGAAGCATTATTAAATGAAATGAACATACAAATTATGATTGTATAATATTATTTATATGGAAATAATATTAAACATAGAATTCGTTTAATAACATTTATCATCTCTCTCCTTTACTTTCACTTTCAGTTAAGTCGATACTTTTTTACTCGTAATTTCCGATCGTTTTCTTACCAAATCTTTCCGCATACTATTCTTCCGTTATATTTCAAGCCTTCGCGTATTTCTATATAACTCTAATGCAAATTTCCGATTAAAGTTAGATTTCTATTTCTTTATCGGTCTAAACTATCTTGAAGAAAAAAGAAACGATTATAAGGAATCATTTATATTTTCATTTACCTGAACAAATAAATCATTGGTCCGTTCAGGAATGTTCAAATCAACACCTATAACCCTAAACGCTTATATAAAACATACAAACGCATACTAAGAAACTATGAAACCATTCCACTTTCTATTGCTTCCTCCACGAATGTTACTGCAATTAGTCTACGATCAGTATAATGCACTTTAACCTTAACGATTTCACCTGGTAGATATTATTCGTTAACTAATTCAAGTTCTCAATGGAATCCCATAAATCTGTCTGTTAGTTTCTACTTGGTACTTTTCTATACTTGGATAAAACCATAAAGAGAGTAATATCTCTGGACGTCGTCGTCCTGACTTTCTCTATCTAAGGAATGAAATTAATCGTCGATATTATAGAAGTTGGTTTTTTTTTTTCTGTACTTCGTACCTATACGTTTCTCTGGTCTGTCATGTAGAATTTGTAAGGCAGTACCCACAGGGACCGAAGTATGTTTAACAGCGGAGATTACATTTCCCAAGAAGCCAGTACCTTATTACTCCTTAAAAGATGACTAAACGATAAGCTCGTCTTTCCATCCTTGGCGAGAAGAGAAGAGAAGGGAAGAGAAGAGATGAGAAAGAAATAAAGAAAGAAAGAGATAGAAAAAGCACGCTACAACTTATCGTTTTTTTCTCTTTTGCACGAGGCCGAAAACGAGAAGGACGCGAGTGGACCTTCCATGGCACCCCGTGGAGGATCCTCCTCCCACGGGAGCGAGAGGGAACGCTCTGATACTCTTTTCGATCCAGCTCGATTAGCTTCTTACGACGTATCGTGACGACTATCGCGTGGAATTTCAGCTCCCTCTCGGTCAGGAAGTATGTAAGACTCGCGATCGATAAAAAGTCGTCGTTACGAGGAGAAAAGAGGATGACGATGGGACTACAGAGAAAAAGAGAATGAAAGATAGATTGATAGAAAGAGAGGAAGATGTCGTTGTACCGCAGTTTTATCTACGTTCCTTTACTTTACTTTACTTTACTTTACTTTATCCCCGAGATACTGTTCTCCCCCTCCATTTTCTTTCCATCAGATTTTTCTTCTACTTCTTTTTTATTATTACTATTATTATTATTTGTTTTTTTATTTATTTATTATCCCTTTGCGTCTCGAGATTTGCGATATAATGGACATTTACGTTAGGGATGATAAAAAGAAACAAATCTAAGACGTTTAGAATTCCAAGTTACACCGACTCAAATACGCGCGATAACTCGTAATCGTTGGAATTTACTTTTCCTCGGTGGTTCGCTGTTTTGGAAAAAAAAATTCTTCATACTTAAGAAAACGTAATATTGCTCAACGTTATGAGAACTAGTAAACAGTATAAGAGACCCCATTTCATATTCGACTTTGTGTTAGAATGTTGTTGATAAGAACGGAATCCATAAAAGAAAATATGAAGGGAAAATAAACAAGGAAGAAAAGAAAAGAACAGAAAAAAATGATTTTACGAGGGGGCTCATAAAACGAAAGTTCAACTAGATTCAAACGGGGAGTCATTAGCGGTGGCACGTTGCACGTGACATTGTGCGGCTGAGAGAGCTCAACCAGGGAACGTTAGAAGTTTAGCAATCGTTTGCCCCGTTGCACGTGGAGTGGATATGAATCAAAACAAGTTATTCCGGTATAACTTGTCCGCCTCACAAAGAGTTGCTGCCTTCGTTAATATTGTGTATTAAATAGAGTGCCACCGTAGCGCGCAGCTAAACGTTTAAATTAATTTGATACTTGCAAATCCACTTAATAGCGCTTACGAAACGGAATACGTTAATTACGTATGGAACAGGGATCAGTTACAAAGGTAAAAGGATCAATAAGGAAAAAAAAAAGAAAACAAGAATATCAAATAAGAATTCGTTTGAATTCTCTGATAGATAATTTAACGGATATTCCACCCGCCAGTTAAATTACAACGTTCGATTTTCCTCTTCGATTTTCCTCTTCGATTTTCAATGGATTTTCCAGTGTTGTGTCACTTCTCTTAAATGGATCTTACGATTATATTAATGTTTTTCTTCTTATTGTTTAATTTGATAAATAATGGAGAGTTCATCGTTTCAAGTTTGCTGCTTGTAAGTAAGATCAGAATACCATAAGTAAGAGACGATATAATCGTCGATGCGTCGTAAATCGATCCGATCGGTTAAGAAAAGCCAATCGTGTACGGGATCAGTGATCGTGTACTGCATACGTGAATTAGGTCGGCGTTGTTAACGAGGAGGAAGGTAAGAGAAAGAAGAAGAAGAAGAAGAAGGCACGGAGTCGTGTCACAATGCATGCATAATACGATATTGTCACTTCGAACGTTAAACTTCCATGCCTACCAACTTGTTTCTTTTTATTATTGTAAAACTTGCGCTAATGTTATTTATTAACACTTGAACTACTGCAATCAATCAAAATTATTAGCTAAAATAAAGCGAGTTGAAAAAAATGTTATTGCAGTTTTAAAAAAAAGGCAAATATATGCGACATAAACAGTTGATATGTTGAATGAGGATGGAATATTTGTCGTTAGATTCTGAAACGATTAGAACGATGATAAGAAGAACGTGGGAAGTGGGCATTCTGTCGCGAGACAACACGAAGCGCACGTGGTCCAAGGCAAGATGATGCATCTCTAAAGTAAAATCGTTGGTGAGGTACTAAAGAAAAGATCTCTCAGCAGTGTTAGTGAACAATGAAGAGCTACACGGTCCTTCGGTGTATAAAACGACCGTACGGCGGCGTAGACGGTGATCCGGAAATAACCATAGCCATAAACGCAAACCGGACGCGTATATACGAAGAGACCAACGACGAAAAGAGAAAAGAAGAGAAGAGAAGAGAATAGAAGAAAAAGAGGGAATGGAAAGTATGAAAAAGGGAAGAAAGACGAATGGTTAGCAAAGGTTAAAAGCACGGCAGGTGACTCTTTCTATTTTACCAAGACTCGACAACTTTCATCGTGGTTTTAAGTTTTACGACTTATAAGCTCGATTTTAAACGATATCTAGAAAACTATCAACGTATTATGTTCTCGCAAATCCATTTTAATCGTTAATATTTCGTTAAATGGAAAAAAGATAAAATGTCGAAGTCATTTGAATGAGAAGTATTAAAATTTGCATTCTCAAATCAATATAAATATGTATACATATATTTCTCAAATATTTAACCTACGTCAAATCGTAAATAAATATTAGACCGGTTGGAATATAAATACGCGCACGTAAATATATTTTCTAACTTGGTATGGTAACTTAATTAAGTACGTGCCTTTAAAACTCGATCTACAGGTAGAACGTGCAAGTACGTATCAAAAAGCTTGAGATATTAATAAGAAAAAAGAAGTGGAAGATGCTTTGAAGTATATATCCTATTCGATTCTATACGAATGTGTTTTATTGATCGATAGAAGAAGAAAAAAGTAAGTTGAAAGTTGTTGTTGATCGACGATAATGACTATATTTTATCAATGCGAGCAACTGTTGATCCCGTTGACGAATGGATGACGGTAAATCACCGGATGATCTCACCCGATGTGTTAAACTATCTTTAAAGAGAGACGTAATAAAGAAGCATGGTACCTCGTCAACGTCTAAAGTAAATACTTTTCTATACGTACTCTCGGTTTGATCGACGAACGGATGGACGGACGGATCGTCCGTTTAGGAGTTAGTTACATTTCACCGTAACGAGATTGAAGAAGAAAAAGAATCGTCAGACCCACGTAGTCGAACTTACAAGAGTATTTTGTAATCTATTGAGAGAAAGAGAGAGATGGAGAGGGGCAGAGGAAGAAGAACGAACAGACGGACAGACGAGTGATAAATGTTCTCAAAGAAGTCAGTCGACATTTTCTTAAAGGATATAAAACATAACAGAACAAACGTTAGTTACGATCTACCATGTATCGAAATCAAGATACTTTTAACCTAATTGAATGGTTAAGAAGAATAAACAAAAATGACCAGTTATCATCGATTATTTATTCAATTGTATTTAAGTTGAAATAATTATAAGTCAAAACTTTTCAACCGAGCCCCCGTCGTATTTCGTGTATTTTGTATAAAAATCTCTACATCGTGTGCATCAAAGTTCGTTCTATTGTAATTTAAAAAAAAAAGATAGGAACAAAGATATAAATACAGAGTTACGTAAGAGTTTTTTATAAGTGACGATTGACCAATAAAATTGAGCGTACAAATACGTCCATAATGTAAATAAGTTAACTCTTCACTAAGAAGAGGTTTGAACGTTTGAACTTTTACTTTATCCTTGTCGAAAGTGATCGAATGCATATATTCTAAGCACAAGTTGGGAGTTGACTCATTAAAAAAATAGGGGAGTCATTGAAACCAAATCTTGACGTAATTGATTATAGAAAAATCTTAAATGGAGAAGAACACTCATTTCGAAAGGAACGTTCTTTAAAAGAGAGGGTGGTGGAGGGAATATCGAGAAGAAGGGATGGAAAGAAGAAGAGAGGAAGGATCAGTGGCGAAGATCGTGCCCTTTTCGATCGTAGCATAGGCCATAAATCAGTTGGCGATCTCGCCATAGCGAGCATTCCATCGTTACGGACGATGGAAGGAAGGTGCATCGCGCGAGGCCCCCGCATTAAATCGACGGTAGTCCTCTTGTTCAGAAAGAGAAAGAGAGAGAGAGAGATAAGAAGAAGAAGAAGAAGAAATGCCCAGCCATTTTCGGATACCCTCTTGCAACGGGAGAGAACGCTACCATCTAGGGTATAACCGAGGCGTCGTTGTGCAAGAACAAATGCCGGACATTTCGTACTTTACTCCTCTTATTCTAACCCATTTAAAGATCTTCAGATATTTTTCTTCTATATAGAAAGTGTAGATAAAACTCTTTTCAAATAATACCCTCCTCTTGTACTCTTACTTCCTGATAAATTTCTTTCATTTCTTGTGTTTCTTTTTTCTATTTTTTTTCACCCTTTCCAATTACTGATACTCGCAAGAAGAAGAATAAGGGAAAACGGTTTTGAAATGGGATATATATCAAGGAAGTTGTGATTGGTGAGCCCTCTTAGCACGTTTACTACGATTATACTCACAAGATCTATGATAATTGTTTTTCTAAGAAAGTAACGCCGACGAAGATGGACAAATTCAGCTTAGCGATCGTGTAAAGTACCGTTTCCCCTTTTGATGGGAAGCTTCGATTAAGCTCGACACGTTGGTTAAAGATGTGTGGATATTCGTCGGCATTTACTGATCGATTCTTTTATGGTGCTTTTCGAGATACGGTGATCTTTCTGGTAGGCGGATCGACGAGATCAGAGTTATTTTTCTCTTTCTCTTTCTTTCTCATCGGGGTTCCTTTACCCCCACAGAATTGTTCTTCCTTTAAGCGGTTCAAGCTTTTTGCTGGATCGTCACCAAGATGTAAGACACCGCAGGCTTCAGCCTAGTTTGGACACGTCCTCCGCGACGCATACAGATTTTCCTTCGTCCTTTTTCTCTCTCTCTCTCTCTTTATCTCGTTTTGTTCCTTTATCTTTTTGCTTTGTCTTTCTTTCTTTCTTTCTTTCTCTTTCTCTTTCTCACTTTGTCTTTATCCCTTCACAGACTTCCAATCTTGACGACCACCAAGTATTATTCCTCTTCGCTTTCCCTTTTCATTCTCAAGCAAGTGTGGTCGCCTTTTCTGTAACTTGGAAGAGAACTTATCTTCTCTAGAGAATCGCCGATAATTAAGGCAACCACCATTCCAATGATACCAACCTATTCAACATTAACGAGTGTGTCTATAAAATATCTATAAAACAGTGTTATATGCCATAAAGACATATATTCTTTTCTTTTCTTTTTACACCTTCTGCATTCTTCCTTGCATTGAATAATTGTTTTCAGTTATACCAAATAAAAACTAATAAATCTGCTCAAGAAAAGATAATTATCCGATCGAAACGAACAACGTGTCATTAGAGGAAATGGCTATAACGTATATATATTACTAACCATGACTTTTTTTCACAATAATTCTTCCTTTTCTGCCCGTAAAACGAACGTTACACGTATATACGTAAACTTACGTAAATTTATAGGGAGCACATAAAAGACTTATATTATGTATGTATTTAATTTCATATACGCAAGCACTATATATATGAGGGTCGTAAAGAAGAGACGATAAAAAGTGGACGGGAACCATATAAGAACAGAAATCGATTTAAAAGATTCGAATGTTGTATACGTGCAGGTATGTACATATAAATGTACGTATGTATATTAACTTTATCGATCTCATCGTAATTTGATATCTTACGATGGCATGTGTTCTGTACACCCCTCCCTGCCTCAATCGAAATCAACGTAGCTTATTTAATCAACAAGTTTTAATGCTGATTTGAGAAAGTGAGAAAAGGGAGTAAAGTAACGAAAGAAAGAAAAGGATCCTTCGTATAAAAAGGGATTTCTTTTTTGGTTTTTCTTTTTTTTTCTTATCAGTATTAATAACGATCATTCACTGAACGATTCTACGTGAGAGTTTGAAAATGAGGTCGGTTTAAAAGAGTCAATCGACGTGAAAACCTGTTTTTCGTACATACGTTTAATAAAAAACGAGAATGTATGTATACATGTAAGATAACTGGGTGATACATACGTATGGGGATCGTTAACGAATCTGAATTCCTAGTTAACATAAGAAGACATCATCGTGGTGTCTTTAGAAAAGTTGTTTTCTCGCATAGATTGGAGATTTCAATGCTTGGAGATTTCAATGCTTGAAGATTTCAATGCTTGGTCTTACCATTAAAGAGATTNTACGTGATGGAGAATCTTTATGGGCTTCCTTCCATCTCTTTCTTTCTTTCTTTCTTTCTTTCTTGATTTTCTCTTCTATTCGCGAATAAGTACTTTAAACTTTTTTTCTTTTTCTTTATGTTTCTTCTTGCGGTTAGATACGTGCATTGCGTTTTTCACCTCATCTCTTTGTAGTCTCACTCTCACTCACTCTCTTTCTTTCTTTCTTTCTCTTTTTCTTTCTCTCTTTGTATGAAGAGTGTATACCTCAAAGGAAGACGTTAGATCGATCGTGTTTATGACACAGCAAAGATTTAATCTTCTTAGTTATGTTGAGGAGAAGAAACATGTTATCTAATCGTTTGAAAATCCTCCACCTGTTTTTACCATTCTCGGTACTCCTTTTAAGAGCTAATAAAAATGATTTTATTACAGATTGCGAATCATACTTCCATAGTCGCCGGAAAGGACGATCCTTGGATAGATTCGTTCGCTCAGAAAACAGTCACGGAGCAATCACCAAAGAACGGTATACCATTTTTTTTGGTTTCAATGACTAATTTATAATTATTCTATTCTTGTTGTATTCCTAATTTTTTGTTTATCACTTCTTTCAGAATCTTCAAAATTATCTCATTTTACTAATTGGAGCGAATGGTCGGTTTGCGATAGACATTGTTCGCAAAATCGCGTCAGAATATGCATGACGAAAAGTCATTGTGGTAACACTGTACTTAGAGTAAGTTTAAACGTAACTCAAGTCAATAATCATTACGTTTATAATATATTATTATTTTTGATAGGAAGAACGTAATTGCGAACACAAGAGAAGAGGACGTAGAAGAAGATGCAAGCAACGTCAACGTCGAGGACGACGGAAATCGGATAAATTCCACGTGGTAGAGGTGAACATTAAGTTGGTTACAAACTAATTTATTGATGTTAGGATTTTTGGTGTAAGAAAAATATTAAATGTATAAATCGTATGAAATTTTGTATAGTTGCCAAATGAAGCTGCACCTAGGCACGGTAGAAGAAGAGGTACCGATGTCCAAGATCAATCTAACAATTATTATGGCAAATGGAGTAAATGGTCACCGTGTACAAGGCTATGCACTACCCAACGACACAGGCAAGTCGATAAATTGCCCATTCCGAGATATTTGAAAAGAATGTCATAAAAAATTGTAGAATAAAATTAATACCAAATTATTTTCGATCATATAGGTGGTGTAGGAAACCTGGAATTTGTGGTCGTGACGTTATACGAGAAAGTGCTTATTGTTACGTCGAGGGTAGCTTCTGCCAAAGATGGATACACCGAAAAATTCGTGGAAATCGGGAGGAAGATAACGATGGTAAAAAATCTCTAAAAAAAGAAATCTTCGAAAAATAATTTCATAGACAAAACTAATGTAAGGATTTATTTGACAGATATGATACTAGACGAATTCGAATTAAATCCAAATTCCGTGGACAGTTTCATTCCCGAGAAAGTTCAGCAATCATGGAAATGCGGTACGGTGAATCCTCAGAAAAATTCTAGACTTTCTTATTTCACTCGAATCATCGGTGGTCGTCCAACCGTACCAGGAGCATGGCCGTGGCAGGTGGCTGTATTGAATAGATTTCGCGTAGGTTTTATCGAGATAGAGAATTTTATTTACCGGTCTGAGAGAGTAGTTTACATTTTTATCGGACAGTCTCGATTCTATAGGAAGCATTTTGCGGAGGAACTCTGGTCTCACCGAAATGGGTCTTGACTGCCGCCCACTGCATAAGAAAACGCTTGTACGTTCGTATCGGCGAACACGATTTAACGGTGAAGGAGGGCACTGAACTGGAGCTAAGGGTATTTGTTCTCGTATGCTTATTTCCGTTTAAAATAATCGTGTGTATGTACATACATACATACATACATACACACATAAATATATATAAAGTGTTTGAAACGGTTGTACCTTGGAGAAATTACACGGTGCGCATTACGGCTAACATGGCATAATCGTTGCAGGTGGACTCGGTGGTAATACATCCAGAATACGATGCTGATACAGTCGATAACGACATTGCCATGTTACGTCTTCCAATTAATTTGACTCCATCTCCCTCGAGAGGGATAGCTTGTCTTCCAGCACCGAAACAACTTTTACCTACGAATCAATTGTGTACTATTTTAGGCTGGGGCAAATCAAGAGTTACCGATGATTTCGGTACAGATATTCTTCACGAAGTTAAGGTATTATATCAGCAATTTGTAATTTTTGAAATATTTCTTGTTTTCTTTTTTAAAGGGACTAAATGAATTATTTCTATATCGTCTCGTAGATACCCATAGTATCCTCGGATATATGCCGACAAGTTTACGTGGATTATAGAATAACTGACAATATGTTTTGTGCCGGTTATCGTCGTGGAAAAATGGATTCCTGTGCTGGTGACAGTGGTGGACCTTTATTGTGCAGAGATCCTTTAAGATCCGATCACGGTTGGACTATTTTCGGTATTACCAGTTTCGGGGAAGGTTGCGGGAAACGTGGCAAATTTGGAATTTACGCCAAATTGCCCAATTACGTGAAGTGGATTTCGAGAGTCATGAAACAAGACGATGGACGTAATTAAAAAAAGTTCGATAAAAAAATCTCGATAGACTCTTTATTTTGGTGGAAATGTAAATGAACTATGACGATGTAATTATATTTGTTGATAGTGGGATTATTTAGAAAAGAAAAAAAAAACAAAAGAAAAAAGAGACACCACGTGCTGAGTGATATCGCTTAATGCTTGAGTATTAATATTAGGTGATTAATAAATCGTAGAAATTAGAAAATAGTTCGTTCGTTTAGTTGATTAATACCTTCGTAAAATTCTTCTAATAACGCATTTGTATGAACTTTTGTACGCGATGTATAGAAGAATTATGAATATTGCTTTTTTTTTTTTCTTCTGTTCATATACCTCAAACAACGAAACTTTATTTGAAAATTCTTTATTTGATGATAAGAAAACATAATATCTACAATGATAAGTAAACAACATGAAAAACGTATTATTACATTTGTGCAGGTTGTCTGTAATTATTAATTCGTTCGCTTAATGTAGGAATGAGAGAAATGCAATGTGAGTTGAACTTAAGTAGATAAAAAGGCAAGTCTAAACGTGACAAGATAGTTCTCTGTTTTACAACAGTTAAATCGATTCGATGTAACAGAGAGTGCTGCCATCATATGGCGTTCTCTTTATTACAAAAAAGACTACGTCTTGTTCGTACCGAACTGTCAAGTTTGAAGAATGCAAGGTTGCTATGATATAGATAACGAAATAAAAAGGAACACTTATAATGAGTTATTTTTTTTTCACAACGTATTCGACTCTTAAAAGGCCTGTATACGTACATCAACAACGAGTTACAGGACAATCTTCATATAAGGATAAAACCTGTTCATATTCAACGACTTTAGTTTGATCGAGTCGATTAAAATGTAATTTTAATTAAATTTACACTTAGAGAAGTCCATCTCTGGATGTTGCTCCATGAACCTGAAAACCAAAGCATTTATCAGATAAGGCAAGAAAAAAAAAAGAAAAAAAAGAGTGAAGAAGAAAAATAACAAAAAAAAAAATTGAATCCCTTAAAAGCAAGCACAGAAGGATTATACTTCAGATAAAACTGGAATCTTACTTTTTGATCACGTCCTGTTTCTTCTGTTCGTCCGAAGTCGGCAAACCGAGTTCCTTTTGTCTTTGATCATACATCATCTTCTCAACGAGGCCTCTGGTTTCGCCGTCAAGGTCGGACAGTTTACTTGGTTCAGGATTAACTTTCTTCGTGCTAATCTCGGGATCGCAAGTTACCACGTGAGCCCACCATTGCATTTTGTTCACCTAAGAAAGACCAAGAAGATTTTCCAAGAAAATTTCATTTAGTTTCTAAATTGTAAACGACGTACATTTAATGACAGATAATAATAATAATAAAGAAAATTATTCACTTTTTCTAAACTGATCAAAAGAACTCTGCCATCTTCTAGGATCCACGTAGACTCTTCTAATTTGACCTCATGAGGAAAATCACCGTCGATGATCGGAGGTTGTCCTTTGACACCGCAGGTAAGATGTTTCTTCGTTATCGTCACAGACACGTCTCTCTGTCTGGCTGTGAAGTTGATTTTCAATGGGACTCTTATCTAAAATAAAAATCAAATTTCTATCGTCGATTAACTTGTCTATGCAACAATACGAAGGAATAATTAATTTTTATGACCGAGTGAAAAGAAATTCTACAATCTCATTAACTCGATCTTACAAAATTGATCGATAATCTCGTTCGATCGAAATTAAAGAGACGCTAGTAGAATACAAAAGGTAAAACAAACGATCCGTAACCAATGACACGATAAATAAAAATAAAAAAGAATTTCCAGAAGAGAAGAGGACCCCCGTGGATAATCGAAGAGGGGGATTGTAAGAAAAGAAAAGAAGAGAATAAGAAGAAGAAAAAATCAAATGGCGACGATTGATCGATCGTAGAAAGGTAGTTTCGATCGTTCTGCACGAGCGAACTTTCAGACCTTCTGCAACGTATCTCGATATCTGTTGGGATCGTATGATGATCGCATGACACGACCTCGAAAAATCAACGTAAGTACGCAACGACGAGGATTGGATTATGGATTTGGGAAACGATACTGAGCAGTACACAATGACGGTACTTAACCTTGAGTATTTTTCAAAGAACCTTGAACGAGTTAGAGAACGCATTGGTTAATAATAAAATGTTCTTTGCTTTCCCTTACTTGACGATTTCAAAAATAAAATACGAAATAAATAAATGAAATGATATGAAAAGAAAAGAAAGAAAAGAAAGAAAGAAAGGAATACGATGATGATATCGTAATGGCTACGTGACACGCGAGATGGCAAAGGTCCTGCCGTGTTATTCCTGGCGTCTCCTTGCCCGTCTCCTTTAACTTTAATTGCTAAAGGAAAAAAAAAGAGAAAGAGAGAAGGAGAATCATCGATTTTGATCTTAGCACGGGGTTTAAACTTCGTTATCGTCGAATGTTGTGTTGGTTAAGGGTCAACCCTGGACCGGTCACGTTGCAGAAAAGGTGGCCTACATGAATGTCCAGCATGATCTAGAGAAGCTAGATCGAATCTCTCTTTCTCTCTTTAAACTCTAAATTAAAAGCGCAATTTAATTATACGAACTCGCGACCGATTCTATTGCGATATCTCAAAGATCAGCAAAGTGTTGTCCTTTGTATGGCAAAGATTTCATTTTAGAAGAATCAAGGCGTCTCCTGATCGAAAATGACAGATAAACAAATTCTGAAGAGTAAAAAGAAAGAGGAGAATATGGTCAACTGATCGCACGAAACGATGAATTAGTTTGTCTATAACGATAACCTTCACTTTTTCTTTTTCTTCTTATTTTTTGTAACAAGAAGTTTGAACAATGACGTAACTTGTATTATTTTTAAATTTTGGATGCGTTTATATATCGTTGACGTCATCATCGTTAATATCATCTCTGTATTATTAACTCCTATTAATGACAAATATGTTAATGACAATAATTAGATCTTAATGAACCACCATTGTAAATTTTCAATCAAAGCAAAAAAAGAAACAGTCGTCGTTCTTCTATGCCATACTTATTACACTCTCTTACGCAAAGGATAAAAAAAATAATAAATAAAAAGAAGAAGAAGAAGGATCTATTACGCAAAAAAAGATCACGCAAATATGCGATTACCAAGTGAGATTCGAAAGGTGGTTTTTCGTGTTATTATCAGCACAACTCGATCGGCTTCTTCTTCTTCTTCTTCCCTGCCATGGGAAATAATCTCTCGCTAATATATCTAAGCGAGCACCATAAATATCGTTAAAAAAAAATAAAGATAAAGAAATAGAAAAAACCGTACGCGTATTCAATTTAAAAATCCTAGATGATCCATCGAGCGTGGTTCAACGAATGTTGCAATTCTTGGTATAATCGTAGGCAATGAGCGAAGAGAGTTAGTTGGTTAGAAAAAGAATTTAAAGAAGAAGAAGAAGAAGAAAAAAAAACAAACTAAGAAAACTAAGAAAACTAAGAAAACTATGCAAAAGAAAAAATAATAAGAAGAAGGGAATAAAGAAGGAGATATAAAGAATCGGTTGAAATGCGATAGGATTTACTAGGAACGTAAACGAGAAGCAAGGAGAGTAGTATGGATCATCATTCTCTTGAAGATGCGTCAGAAAAGAGACGTGGTGGTGGTTCTTGGGTTTCCAGCGTGACGACAAACTTGCGCGAGTTGTGCCAAGCTTATGCCTACGTAGCCGGGTGCACCGGTGCGTGGAAACGGATCATGGCTACAGACTTTGTGCCCGACGTTAACAAAGTGGAATATCATTATAAAGAAGGCAGGACGCGAACAGGACGCGACTGAACGACGACTCGTATTAAAGTGATTCCAAACAGAAAAATATACGAATTATTACGATACCTACTTGTTCTTTTTTTCTTTTTCCAAACGAGATTACTCTGTAAAATAAAATTTAAATAATTCTGTGCAAGCGAATCTTATAGAATAAATAAGAAAATTGAAGAGATAAGAATCGTAATCATCGAATATCTCTGACACGATGATTATTTTAATATCATTAATTACAATTACGTATTTTGACGTAGACGATAAACTTATATAAATAATTAATCAAGTGGATTTTAAATACATGTAGAATTAAATCACGTCTAAGAAACGGAAGTTGTTGGATAGTCTTGTTGTTTGAAATCAATATGGAAAGTTTTTCCTTCTCGTACAGGACGTTGAAGTAAGGTGAAATTAACGAGATCTCGTTAATCGAGAAACATGCAAAGTTAAGTGTAATAATTTACTACTTTACTCGATTCAAAGTTAAAACCTGGTTTAAAAGACTTCAGAGTTGTTTTCATTGTCTCTTTCTCTCTTCCAGTATGTAGGTGTGTATGTATGTATGTAATTATATAATTTCACAGGTATACGAGAATTATATAATAGTTTCGAAGAAACGATTTCGAGCGTGTGAAGTCCTCGACGAAAGAGAAAGAAACTGAGAGATAGAGATGTTTATAAAAATCAACGCCATTGAACTAGAAAGACAAACCATGAATTTGTTTTTCTACGTTCTTTTTCTTTTGTTTTTGTAACCTTAGCAAATATTATATTAAATATTTCAAATCTCTTGTGAAACATACTAACGACTATGTTTCGTTTATTTATTTATTTCTTCTTCTCTTCTTGTTCTTCCTTTTTTATTTAGCACGATACCCGCATATTATAATAGCTCCGATGTTCATCCGCGTTTGCAATGAGAAACTTGCGAAATTTGCATTCGAATATCCCAAGATGGACACGCATTGGTTATACATGTAAGTTCTTTGTAAATGTATTGGTCAGCCGCATGATCATCGACAAAGATTATTCGAACTTAATAGGAAGTTCTGTTTTCAAGGGGGGGAATACGTATTGGAGAAATCTCTGATGGAGATCTTTTATAATTTATTTCATTAAAAATTAAAAAAAAAGGTCTCTTGTCGAAACAATGACTTCTTATCTAATGCAAACATCCGTTGTTAAAAGGAACATTTACCTACCTGCCTACCTAACCAATGAAACTCTGCAATTACATGTCTAAAGTCATCCTTGAATTCGTTGAAAGAAATAATGGTAAAAGTAAAGGATAAATGTTAAATTTTGTATCTCTGAAATAATTTTCCGACCGGTTTATTTTCATTTTAATATCCAAATTAAAATTATGCATTCAAAGTGTTACTGTTTAACATTAATACCAATTATAATTACTAATATTTATATATTACAATTTTTATTGTAAGCAATATGAATTAAGTTAATGATCAGTGTTACTTAACCACGATATAAATAATAGACGCGAACAATAAACCGTTCGTAAATTAAATGTGTTAACTCTTTTATGAAATATAAAATAAAACCACGTAAAAAAAAATTAACATTATTCGAAACACAGTGTGTTTTTTAGAAATAAAAATTCTCTTCTTATTTGGCAAAGAATAAAAAAATTTGGCTATGCAAAACATATTGCTTATATTATTATTTTCCACACCATTCCATGCTTCAAAATATGTAATCATAATTATCATATTATAGTTTTAATTTATCACGAAAGTAATGGAGAAACGAGTTGATACGAATAATAATAATCTATGTGGACGGTTGAATATTATAATTATTCTAAACGAGAGAGGGACGAGAGTGTAGAAAAGTTGTCAATGACACGTTCGTTCATTCGTTATTGTAACGATCGTTGTCGTCGTCGCACAAACAGCAAGCACAGCATACGCGACTTCGAAGGTTGCGATCGGTCTTCGAGAATCGATTTATTTGGCGCTTCGCCGGAATCCTTGATACTAACTAAGGATCGGCCACGTAGCATACGATTGCGTAAACGAATAGTTCACTCGTTGCTCATGCCATCGAATTTCTGTGGATTTTTCGAAATGAAATTCATCGATCTCCAATAAACTATAATAATAATAATAAACAAGACTCTGCGTCAGGATATTACGTATTGATATATTATTATAAATATTGACCATAAATTTACTTTATAATATTAAACAAAAACATATATATATAAAAGTAACATCAAAATATAATTCTAATTTAATTAAAAATCGATCATTATGCCAATTCAAACATACGAATAATATCTCATAGCAATCCCAAGGACTACATAAACCAAAATGCAAACTATACGAAACCACTGACAAGGTTCCTTTGAATTATCCACAGTTGATGATTAAAGTGTCTTTAGAGAAAGAAAAAGATTATAAGAAACCGACCTTCTTTCGAATGAAGAAAGATATTTGATCGTAGGTTACGATAATGAAACTATTTTCATAAGAGATCGAGATATCACACTTCTCTTTTGCTTGAGTTTCTTTAAGAGAGTGAGAAAGAAAAACATAACTTCGTATTTGATTAGATCTTGTTAGAACCAAGGCTTCCTCTCCTTTACAATGTAAGAAATACTTTAATATTCTTGTCGTAGTACAACTTGATGAAATAAATAAGACGTAAAAGGTATCAGAGATGGAATGAGTATTATCTTTAAGGATGATTGAAATATTGAAAAAAGAATAAAAATTGTATTTTTTAAAGAATAGTTTTAAACGTTTTGAAATGATACTTTTGTTGCTCATAGCTATATTCCTAAGATGATATAATAATTCAAATACGAATTAAAAAACGACGTTCTTAGAAGAAGATTTCTTATCGATCACGAAAGCAAGACGTTTTAATAACGATTCCTGATAGACCTGGTAGTATAATGATTCATTAACAACAATGTTGAATCTTAACAGTTATTATTATGATAATAAGAGGAAGGTTTAATAATAGACCATAGTTAGAACGATAAATTGTTCGTTTATCAATGTCCAGGAACATTTGTTAGTCTTTTCATTGAAATAGTGAGTACTATTGTTAATACGTCGTCAAATGCATTAACATCGATTATTAAGTGATCATCTTCAAATGCTTTGGAATTTTTTGAACGGTCATATTTTATGATAACTATTTCGTAGAAGAAAAACCGGAAAAGATATTTTTATCTTCTTCAGCGAGACGTTTAAACGCACACGCGTGTGTTTTTTTAGTTTTTCAATCGTTCATATTAGCGTCATGACGAAACCACTAACTTATTTTAATTCAGGAATCCCATCGGAAGATACCGGTTTATTCATACAGTCATAGCACTTGTGTGTGTGTGTGTGTGATTACGTTAGATAATCCGTTACAATTATCGTTAGAAGACGAAGAATTTTTATTTTACCTTTTTTTTTCCCTTCCTTACGGATTTTATTGAATTTATGTCATCTCGGGATAGACTCGAATGAATAATAAAGAAAATCTTCTCTCTGAGTAATTGAGGAAAGAAAAAGAACAAATCGATGTTTTATTACAAAAACAGAGGACGTAAATTTGACGTGAGAGACAGACATTAAGTCTGACGCACGAATTTATCTAACTGTGATTATAAAGATTGTCTCTCAATGGATTTTATTTATGTCGTTTAAAAGAGAATAATTGGAGAGATACATTTAGATTGATATTAGTAATCGGTGTAATCAAGTAAACGAGGAAACTCGGTTTCAATTTTATTTTTCTATACATAGATCGATATTTTGTATGCAGGTGTGTATTTTATCATAATTGTAACTAGTCGATACACGTGTAAGATGTAAGAGTCACGCGATTTCATTGTATTCAGTTGAAAATAAAAATTCAAAATACGTATACGGATCGATAAGTGATTCTAATCGTTTCGAGTTATATCAGATTGATAATAATATTTATTTTATCTTTTTTATACATTCCTTAAGAGAGACATTCCTTAAAATAAAAAATAAAATAAAAACCAGATAATTCTTATTAGTCATTTTCATGTTCTCATAAAGAGTCGGGTTCACTTTGCATATTTGAATCATTTTTTATCACTATAAGATTACTTTTACGTAAGAAGTTTTTAACATTTTCTTTTATGTTAAAAGTATATAATACTTAATATATTATAATAATGTTATAAATTATTCAATCAAAGATTATAAAATGCGTTTCTAGGGTCTACTATGTTTGTTTTATACTACGAATATAAATTATCTTTACGATGGAAACATATTCTACTTAAAAACAGAAAGAAAGAGAATATTTAGTCTCCCACTCCCAAGAAAACAAAAATTAAATTGCCTTGAACCCGAAATAAAGAAAATAAAATAAAACAAAAGATAAAAAGAAAATGTAGGTTAAACGAGAAGGGGTTAATGGAAAATTCGAGTGTGCAAATGTTGAACTCGTTCGTTTGGTTGCGATGAAGTTTGGTTTCTCAACGAAATCGGTGGTACCGGGCCAAAGGCAAAAATTCCAGAAGGTAAGACCGGTTCCTCCCGAAAAATTGGCGCCGAGCTGACCACGTTTCGGGTCAAAGAACGTCCTTGCCTCTCTCGTCCGTCGTCCCTCTCTAGGCCCCTTGCTTGACCGACTACACCTCGGCTTCTCGTGTTTTTCGCGTCCTCGCTCTCCTCCTTCAGATCCACCACCACCACCAACACCACCACCTCTCCTTTTTCTTCTTCTTCTTCTTCTTCTTTCTTAACCACCATACAACAATCTCTATAGTGTCGACTCAACTCGCACGAGTTCGCACCTCAGCGAAGACGTCAGTGGCGTAACGACATACGAAATAAGAAAGAAGAGAGGGAAATAAAATACAAAGAGAAGATAAAGTTAACTCGTGAGGATTATGTTGCGAGATTCTTCGTAAAGATTCGTCATAGCTTTTCATTAAAATCGTCTTAGCACACACACAACAGACATCGGTTAAATCATTTATATTCTAACGAGATATTTTTCATTCCCGATAGAATTATCCTAATTGTTCATATTTCTGTGAGAAAAAAATAAATGAAGAAAGAAAAAGAGAGAGAGAGAAAGAGGGACAGAGAAAAATGAAATAAATAAATAATTAAAGAGAAGTACAAAAATAATTTGAGAAAGCGCGAAATCGTGTTGTAATCGTGCTCCAGCTCGATCGTTTATGAGAGATCGTTCGAGATTCGTCGAGAGTACTCGTTTATGGATTACTACTCTATGTTATATATTAACTACTACATACAATATACCATATACTAGTATATACTACCTGTGTAGGAATAAATGAACGGTAGAGAGTTCTCTCGGTCAAGTTACGCGATCCGTTAACCTCAATTTTACCCGAATCCAAAGAGTTTACCTCGAGAAAGCTTGACTTTGAGGTATTCGATGCGCCGATATATATATTATATACATACACACACCATGTTACATTACCAGTCGATCGGATATAATTGTATCGGTTAGTGTTTATTTTTAAACAGTCCTTGAGATATTTCGAGATATCTGGAACAGTTTTTAATCTTTTCAAACTTACGCGCGGGATATATTAGATACGGGGAAAAAGTTTCTTCGTATTTCTAGCATAAGAGATATTTTCAAGATCGTATAAGCCCTGTTAATATTAATCGAATTTGACAATAATATTCGTTTAAAATATGAACAAAATTGTATTCCTAATTAATTATAAAAACAAATTTGATGGGAATGTGGTATCTGTGATTCTGCCTATCCTATAAAAGCTTTGGAATAACACAACGACGGAAAGTGATTATTACGTAAGCATCTTCCTCAGAGTAACAAAAGTGGGAGATGGTGTATTGGAAGAAGTGGAGAAGGAGGAGGAGGAGGAGGCGGCCGCCAAAAGTGAAATCGAGAAATGGAAGAGGACGAAGTCAAGGAGGCGTGCCTCCTTCGTATTATCTGGAAATGGGAAGTAAGAGCTATCGCTCACTTAACCTACCGATAAATTACAACCCTCCTCTTCGCCAATTTTCTCATTTCTCATTTCTCATTTGAATTCCTAACTTCCGTTTATCCGGCGCTTATTGTATTTTACCTAATCATTCATATCGTAGTTACGCGAGAAAAGAAAGATACTATTGAATAACTCGTATAGCAAAATCGGTTAAACAAAAAGTAAAAAAAAATTTATAAAGTAATAAACATTGTCGTAACATTTAAATAACTGTTTTCATTTAATGCTTTTCAAGTTTAATTATTATTAAATAATTAAATGATTTGATTAAATTTACTTTTGAAATAATTTAATGGTTTTGAATTTTGAGCGAAACGTTTGTAAAAAGCTACGATGAATCTTTTCGTTCTGATATGTCCACATTAATATGATACGAAAAAGAAAGAAAGAGATGCAAAGAGCAGTTATTAAAAAGAGGAAGAAGATAACCTTGACAACTGAAAAGAGTGCACTCACTTCGCAAGAAACTCACTTTTGTACGATTCGATTTCGGTTTTTAATCTTTCTCTCCCACTTCCTAACCTATTTTACTTTTATTTTTACATTAAAAGCCTTTTATAAAATACACTTTGCAAATTAAGAACAAAGATAATCGATCAAATGCGTCAAGGTTTTCTTAGCAAAAATTTAAGCTAGATTAAAAAGAAAGGTATGAGCAGATAGCCCAAAGTTCAAAGAATATTTTGATATAACTTAGTCAAGGTTCAGTATGGGTTGTGTCAGGACTAAGTACAGAACAGTTAAAGTTCTTTTCTGTAAAAAATTTCAAAAGGGTGCGACAGCGTTTTCTCAGCGAAAACTTGAGCTAGATTTAAAACAAAGTAATGAGCAGATAGCCAAAGGTTCANAGAATATTTTGATATAACTAAGTCATAGTTTAGTCAAAGTAAAGTATTTTTTGCGTCAGTGTAAAGTAAAGAATAGTTAAAGGTATTTTCAGTGAAAAATTTCAAAAGGTTGCGTCAGGGTTGCGTCAAGGTTTCTCAGCGAAAAATTTAGCAAGTATAAAAACCAAGGTACGGGCAGATAGCCCAAGGTTTGAAGAATATTTTGATATAACTTAGTAAAGGTTAAGTCTTGGTTAAGTTAGGGTTGCGTCAAGATAAAGTAAAGAATAGTTAAAGTTTTTTTTAGTGAAAAATTTCAAAATGTGTTAGCATTTTCTTATTACTCATTTTTTATTATGTGTTATTTATTTTTTAATTACTCATTTTGTTACTTTCACAAACTAAATAATTGTTATTTTCCAATATACTTGGAACATACACGAATAAAAAAAATTTGACACATTTCATAATAACAATGCACCATATTTACATAAATTTTTTCTCGTTGTAAGATACGAGAGAAAGGTAATTTATTGTTCTAGTACAAAATCCATGGACAAATTCGTATTAATTTTGAAATCAATTGTCCTCGAAATCGATCGATTCGATCGTTGAATTTATTATTATTACAAGATCGATAAATCTGCTTATTTGGTATACAAATAGTCAAATTAATGAATATCATAGTTTTTTCTTAGCTAATTTCAATAGATTTGCAATGAATATAAGGTCAAACAAAATTGATGGTTCATTTCGTGTATACAAGGCGAAAGTTAGCGTTGTATTTTTCTCCACGTGTTTTATTTTAAATATCAATTCTCTTCAGCGCACTCCAAGCTTCCTACCACCGTCCCATGGCTCGAGCCATAAATTTTAAAGAAACTAAAATTAAAAAGAATTAGAGAAAATAGTGAAAGAAGGAGAGATCCCAAAACGAGAGGAAAAGAAAAATCTGTGTATTCAAAAACAAAAGGGAGAAAAGAAAACGTTACGACTTCCTGGTAAAATAACGAGAGTTTAAACCGAGAAAAGCGTTTTGTATTCTTACCGATAAATCGTGATGCGATTAAACCATCACGTTAAATGCATAATTATACGTTGGTCGTTAGACTCGCCGTCTATTACCATACAGAGTCGTAATTCATGTAACGTATGCGGAATGCCACACGCGGTGCTTCTTTCCATGGAATCTCGACAAAAGGAGAAGAACAAGAAATAATAATAAAAAAGAAAAAAACTACGGTGGTGGTTTTATTAAACGAAAGTAGGTAATAATTATTTTACTTGAGAGGGGGCAAGGAAAAGGACAATGACATTTCTATTATACAATCATCGATATATGTGGTGAATAATAATTGCAACGTTTAGTATCCTCCTCCTCCTCATCATCACCATCATCATCATCATCATCTTTATCCTTCTCTTTCGAATGGGCTACCTTTAAGAGCAATTTCGTGTTCCCGATAAAGTCTCGTTTAAAATTTCTATTCTTCTTCCGTGCACGAGCACATAATATTGTGTTTATGTATATACATATGTATGTGTCACGTGTATGCTTATTATTAATATCCATTCTATTGCATCAGAACCTTCTACCAGCTATTACTAAAACCACTATTGCTTGGTGCTGCTGTTGGTGCTGTTCAGCACCCGCTACCTATCTACCTACCTACCTACCTACCGATCATTACACGATGATCCTCATCATACTTTAAAGAGCATTCGTAGTTGCATTACAGACGCAAAGATCTAAGGATTCTAGTTATTACAATAAACCAATCGATTGTCGTTCCTGACAGACCTTTTTCTCTCCTTTTTTCTCCTTCTTCTTTTTAAACGACGAGAATTTATACACACGGAGTGAGGTGGTAGTGGTGGTGGTGACCGCAACATAATCGCTGGTCATCCGAGTTAACTCGAGTAATGGGAAAGGATATCGATCCGGGTTAATGATTATTACGTGCCTACGTTCCCCCTCTTCATATTTCCCTTTATAACCCTCTCTTTTTCTTTCTCACCATAAATTCTTGCAATAATAATCGCTAAGTTAACCGAACGGCTAAGAGAATTCTTCATTTCTTTTTTACCAATATCGAATCACAAACCGCTTCGATTTAAAACGCATTTAAAGTGGAGGGAACTTAACTAACTAACGCAAGATATTCCACAAATTGCTTATTCTCGGTTTAAAGTCATCCACTTGTTCTTTCTTTTCATTTTTCTTTTTTTTTTGAGAAAGGAGACCGTGATCTGGGTCAGTGTGCATCTTTCGCGAGTCGATCGAAAGTTACTCAATGTAGGAGATCGTTACAGTTTCTTTGTTAGAGAGTGAGATTGTAAAACTACGTTTATATCTTCCTCCAAAGGCAATACTTTGCGTGATCATGATGAAAAATACAGAAAAAAAAGAAGAAGAAAGGAAGAAGAGAAAAAAGATTTCTATCATTACTCTAACACATGTGCCATCAAACATCGAATACCAAGTATATAAAATAATAATAGCTAAGTAACTCAACCTTTATCCCTCATGAAAGGATCCTTCTCTAACGGCAAAGATACGAAGAAACAAGAAACGAGGACATTTCTTAGCCGCGGTGGTCAATAACTTGTAAGGATCATTAACGTCTTTCGATAGGAATACATCGTGTAAAGTGACGTATGGACTTATGGGATGAATATCTACTACTACTACTACTACTATTACTACTACTACTACTAATACTACTCGGCATACAGTGGCACGAACAGACCAATCGCATTGGGAAACTACTGAAGGTTGATCCGGGTCGCTTCTTCTTTTTCTTCTTCTTCTTCTACTACGTATGTGAACGTACGACTCTTTTTCTCTCTCTCTCTCTCTCTCTTTTTTCTTTATATTTTTCTCATTAAACATCCTACGTTGACACTACACTGGTCGGGTGTCAAGGACTACCAAGGATCAACTGAAACGGCAGTAGTTAAAACGATGAAACTAGTTACGAACCACGCAAACATGGTGCGTTGTATACTACCACTAAGTAACCAACCAACCAACCAACCAACCAAGAAAGTAAGCACCTATAGTAAGATTTATTGGATTATTTGCGTATATGTTACAAGGTTGACCGATACAAGTGACAACGCACATCGCGTCGACATCGTTGAATCCTGGACGAGAGGACTACGTCATCGGTTTTCTCTCTTCTTCCGCTGAACATCACCACCACACAACACAACACCTAAACTCGCGTATTGTGTATGTAATATAATATCCGGTGAGAGAAAGATAAAGAGAGAAGGAGAGAAACGTCGAAGGAACACGAACAGAAATTATTCAGGGGAATCGATCGAAGAAGGACTTTTTCGATTACATATGCATATTTTATTTCTCCTCGGGGTCGACGATCCCTCTTCAACCTTGTCCTCGAAAAATTCCATTTTCGCAATAATATCTCAACTTGTCTTTTTATTTTCTTTCCTTTTTTTTTTTGAATATCATTCGAATGATTTAGATTCTACGACGATCACGAATATTCATCCCTAGGCTTATTTATATACCATAAGAATTTTTTGTTAATAAATCGTATAAAAGAAAACAACCTAAACGTTCGATTACGTTTAATCCTCGATTAACTCATCAATTATGAATTGCAATAAATATCTAAATGGATTGAATTATTTTGTAAAATATTAATCATCCTCGTTCGAGACGTGTATCAATAAAAGCAGACACATTTCAATACTAATTGCACATTTGTATGCGATAACATCAAGATTATTAATAACTCGAATGACCTAACTACATATAGACTATTTCATTGATGAAAGCTTTAAATATAAGGGCGTAATGAGTTCATTCAGATCACGATCAATCGTATGATCGATTTATCGAGAAAAGAATAATGGAAGGAATAAAACGAAAGAACCTTATGGGTTTATCGTATTACACTTTTTGTTGTTGGATTGATGAAATCTCCGTTTCGAAAAAAAAATAAAAACCTTTCAAGAATCATTCGTAAGTACTCGCTAAAGTATTTATATGCATATAGATGCAGTATTTTCGAGTGTTGCTGCTAACAACGATTTGTATCTTTACGGACGTGAGCAACTGACGAGAAACTCTGATGCGATGGAAGTAACTTACGAAAAGAATATAAAAATTATTCAGAAATGACGATTTTTCGCTCTCTCGCGAACGAAACATCCAATTAAAAGGCTTCACCTTGCCCCCTTCCTTCTCTCTCTCTCATTTTCTTTCACACGCTCATTTACGATCGCTATTTCTTCTTCATACGACACCACCACCACGTATACATATCTGTACTCGCGCAGTACAATTTCTTAATGGTCATGCAAAACCTTAAAAAAAAAGAAGACCATTTTCGACGAGCAACAGCAGCGAGGAAGAAACACGTCGACGCGTTCTAAGACACGAGAATGGCCTCGAATGAACGCGGCTGACCTCAACAAGAATGTCACTTCGAATTCCTGCATTTCGTAATTGACGGATGCTCGCTCGAACGCGCACTCGAGCACGTACATTACATTACATTTGAAACTACCGGACAGTGAACAGGAAAGTTTGAAGTCCTAGAGTTTGACGAGGGGAGAGGTTTTGGAGAAAAATGACGATGACGATGATGACAACGACGTCGTAGTCATATTCGAAACAGTAACTTTTTCGGGAAGGTTCGTACAACGCATTGCTCGTGACTTAAAAAAATACGAAAGAAATAGAAAAAGAAAAGAAAAAGGAGAGAGAGGAACAAAATACTCTTCTCTTTTGCTCTTTCATTTTTTCGATGTATGGAGTAGGCGAGTTAAACGCGAGATGCATACGGAAAAACCGAGTCCAATGTCAAGCTACTACTAACCGAGTCATATGTATCCTCCTCCTCTTCTACCTTACCCTTCTCCACGCACCAACACCTCCATCTGGAATAGTTTATTTTATTCATCCACTGCTGATGGCCGCTCGTTGGAAAAATGGTTACGCAACGCGAGGCCTAAATACCGATCAGCACGTTCAGGTTGGATATACTACTCGTTAAGAGAGAGAGAGAGAGAAAGAGAGATGTGCATCCAGATGCATCGTGTTCTTGTGTTCATCTAAAAACACAGTTGCAATCTATTATTTGCTCTTGCAAACTGTGTATTGTTACATTTTGTTTTTCTTTCCTAGTTTTTTTAAATTAAATTAAACGGGAGAAAAAAATCTTTCATGTCATTGTCTCATTATCGGTGTCAATGTTCTTATCTCTTTGTTGGACTCTTGACAATAAAATTAATGAGACTGCGAAATTATGAGTTGACTGACAAGAGTTTAAATGAAAGATCAACTTGGAGGGGAATGGAGAAGAGAGGAGGGTGTAAAGTGTAATTGAAAAAGAAGAAAGAAAGAGATAGAAAGAGAAAAGAGAGAGAAGGAAGCAAGAGATCGATTTAGAATTGTCGAGTTTAAAGATCCGTCACGAATCGTACGATGCGTTCATTTGCTGACATAATTTTATTAAATTACGCTGTCTCAAAGGTGGTACGGGAACACCTTAAGTAATATCGCCTGGCTACGTAAAACGTTCGTGTAAGACTTGACAGCTACGCCGTAACTGATATTACGAAATGTTGCAAAACTTTCGTGAGGCACGTCACACGAGAGAAAGAGAAAAAGGAAGAAAGAGAAAGAGGGCTTTCTCCGTTTTCACTTGTATTCGTTCGTGGAACAATTAATGATGGTTTTTTGAGTAAAGGGATGCTGGAAAAAAAACAGGAAAGAAAGAAAAAAATAACAAGCAAGCAAACAAACAGTTACTCGACATGATTGCCTAGATGAATGTACATTTAAAACGAAAGGTAGTATTTTCTAAAGTATTTATTCACATTACAGGAATAATCATAATGTCGAGAAGTTATATCCGTCGTATTTGTCAGGAAGGAGTCCAGGGTTTCAAAATAACAATTAACTTGCCAGGTGGATGACGAAGGGTATATACAATTCGCGAATAAACGTAGGAAAACGATGGAAGTGAAGGAAGGAACGAACGAACGAACGAATGGTTGATTTACACGTGAGCTGAGATAACAACGAATAGAATATATTACATCGTACCTTATCAAAAGTGTGAATATCATACGGGATAATTATAACAAGGAAGAACACTGATCGATATTCACTCGAAAATATTACGTTTAGAAAGTTAAGAGATTTGCGAAATAACCAGCAGCGAATGACTTTTTAATGGTTCATTTACGAATTTTTCATTTCTTCTTTATGGATACCATTTAAAAAAATACATCGATTAACGAAACGTAACTGATAACGTCGATTAAATTTCTAGTTTTCTCGAGAAGTAAATTATCCTATTCGATTTTGATTTGTTAACTAACTGATTGAATCGTAGATTTTTTTAAAGCAAAGTTTGATTAAAAAATAAAAAAAGGAAAGAAAGAAGAGAAAAAAAATGAACCAACCGTGGCACTAATTTCAGAAGTAAGACACCGTAACGAGAGTGGAACAATAAAAGTAGTTAACTATTCGTCCTTGTCAAGGTATGCACTTAAAAGCTTTAAAACGAAACGCGTCTGTGCAACGTTAGTATGTTGAAAGCGATATATCGTAAACGATCTAGCATAAATTTGTTTCTCTTTTTCCTTTAGTAATTTATTCGAAGTTGTTGTTTTAAAAAAATGGACGTTTCTACTGCGCTCGATTACCAGAATATGTTCTATGTTTTGTAATTATACTTAAAAAAAAAAAAAAGGAAGGAAAAATATATCGGTCAACGCGATTAGGATGAATCAGCGTGATTTTACTTTACACCAGAATTTAATGATATCATCCAGTCGAAATAACAAACTTTGCAATGTTGCATCAACGAGATTAACCTTTTCTTCTTACAGTTTTTATTCCTTTTTTCGTAGGATCGTTTACAAAATCATACGTAAATCGAAATAAAATAAAATAAAATAAAGTTATTAAATAAAATAAAAAGAAAACGACGAGATAAAGAGATCTTTCTTTGAAAAATGATTTCTTCCTTCTTCTTTGTTTTCTTTTCTTTTCCTTTTTTCTTCCACCTAACTTTAAACGTAATTTCTTCATCGTACGAAATCGCTTAAAGGTTGAAAAATGAAACGAAATTGCGGAAGGGTGAGGAACTCTCGTTAAATCGTACGGCAAAGTTCCTTCATCCGTAAAGTAGTTTCCAGTAACGAAACGATTATGGTTCTTTCGAGTATACGTCGACAAAATAAAATAAGAAAATAAAAATAATATAATATAAAATATAAAATAACTGGCCTGAGAAGAGGAGAAAAAGAATACTGGTGGTGGATTTACCTTCTTAAAATATAAATTCGAAGACAAAAAAAGGTCACGTAATGTGTTGGTAATGGGTTTAAAAAGGGCTCCATACTTGTTGCTTTCGTCTAGGACAACGAATTGGCCGTGAGGAACCATGACCTAGATAGTGTAGTTGAACAACGATCGCGAAGTAAAAAAAGAAGAAGGGAAAAAAACAAAATTGTCGGACAAATCCATCGTAATCGTTTTTAGAGTATACCATTGTCTTAAAAAACGGTGCAATCCACTTGGAAAGACTTTTTCGAAGTTTCTGGAACGTGTTGGCTAGGTTCTTTTTCGTAGTCGGTTCTCTGCCCAATTGCGGTGGTATCCGAGCGTGGAACTCGTCATTAGAAGATAATTTACTCGACGAGGTGGGCCCTATTGCGACAGGGATTAACAGGTTACCGTCGTTAGAGAACATGCCTACCGACGTTTATTAAATTATTATCTTCTTTTTTTATTCCTTTTCTTCTTCTTCTTCCACTATTTTTTCAATTTAAAATTCATGAGAATCTGGTCAGTATTTGAGGAATAAATGAGTGGAATTTTTTGATTCGGTTATTTTTTTCTTTTTGTTTGATCGAACAAAGTCAAGATCGATTATGAATACATTAAGAGTGAAGGATGAATAACGTTACTATGTATGATAATAGGGTAGATTGGACAATTTTCAACCTAGCATAGAAACTATTATATTTTTTTAAATATTATTATTATTTAAGAAAAGAATGCATTATTATAATACCATTGCCATAAAGCCAAAAATATTCGAATATTCGCGAGTGATGGATTTTCGATAGATTCGATCTGGACGGAGATAGTCAGCAAAATTTCCCGCGAAAATTTTGCACGTACACACACGATTACTTTGCTACCTCGATTACGTAAGAAGAGTGGTCCACCTTTGGGTGATCGGGTGAAACGTTTCCACGATGGAAGAGAAGTAAGTCTGGGTTAAGTCTTAATACGCATTCAAAATCGAGTTTTCAATGAGAGAGAAGGAAAGATAAAGACGAACGTACGAATGTGCGGGCACGGATGGACGGACGGATGGATGGACGTAAAAATACGTATGGATGGAAAAAGAGAGAGAGAGAGAGAAGAAAGTAGAGGCCATTTTAAGTAGCATTAATATTATTTCCATATCGTACACCTTATGGTTCTCTCTCATTACCCGGCGCCCGCGCTTTTCCCAGACGTTAATGCAAATTAAAAATCACTTGTAAAGAGAGAGAGAGAAAGAGAGTAAACAAGAGAAAGAATGATAGAGAAAAAAAATAATTTAAAAAATAGAGATGAGAGAGTGTGTGGTATCTGAAAGCGTCAGGATCATGTGGTTCCATGACCCAGATAGCACCGGGTGCCGCGCATCCTCCGCATGAAAACAAGGATGCAAGGATATCTCTACGGAAGGATATTCGAGAGAGTAGTCTTCCTATCCACTTATTATTATGTCTTCGATTCTTATTTGCGATTTACCTCGAAAGAAATATTCTCTTCTCTTCTCTTCTTATTCTTTTTCTATTTCCTTTTCTTTCATTTTCTTATCAAAGCCCATATATTTCGTCGTTTACTCGTCGACAAAATGCGGACGAATCGTCGTCGATGGGTTGTTTTCTCGGCATGGGCCCGAGAATCAAGCTACTGGGACAAGGTTGCCAGGGCCCATAACTATCGTACTGCTGGCACAAAACAATACGTGTCTTCATAGCGAGCTATTGGCTACGTCATGTTCTTTCTCTCCCACTCCTCTATCTTTTCTTTTTTTTCTTCTTCTTTTTCTCTTTGTATTCCTTTATCTCTATCTCTTTGTCGAGCACGTACTTACTTGCACGTAAATCGTCGAGTAATTAAATCAATTCCACATCGTTTAGTTTACAAACTGTTTTTTATGGAAATTAAATTAACCCTCTTGTCAGATAAGAATAATAATTATTAACTTATCTCGTCATACTTCTATAATGGTCGATTATATACATTCGTTATTCGATTAAATAAATATTTTATCTTTACTCAACATTATTTGACATGTTAGCAGATAGTAGAAATTTTAATGAACTGGAAAATTAGACGATTCATTTTTCTTTCAATTAATTGTGATATTCAAATAATAAAAACAAAAACTTAAGGTTTATATAAAATGAAATTGACTGAAAAATTTCAATGCTACAAGCGTTCGTGAAAACGAATGCTATAGCATTCGCGTTTACGAATGTGTTAAGGAAAAAAGAAAAAATCTGATTGAAAAAGATCAACGTCTCAACAACCAAGCAATAAATTCAGTAAAAATCCTATTTCTAACTTCAATGAAAAATCGTCGAATAAAACTTAACTACTACAACACAATAAACTTGTTTCCCCATTTAAATAACTAGGAGTAAAAGAAAAAACAGTAACAATAACAGCAATGAGAAAGAAAAAAGAAAAAGTGAGGTGTATCGACGCAACACGTTGAACACGTTGAACACGTTGGGTCCTCTTAAGTCCCCTCCTACCAAGTATGCTTCCGTGGGGTCGAGACAAGACCCCCTCTTTCTTCTTCTTCTTTCGTGAATATCGCGTGCGGGGGTCAGATCCTCTCCCTCTCCCTAACCTTTAAGCCCGTCTTTCCCCTCTGAGAAAGCAAGGGGACGTACCTCCGCTGGATCACTCGATCCCCCGCAAGTGCCGACACTTGCCGTCGTTTCGATCTTTGAATACCGTGGCATCGCCACGACGATGACCAGTCTTCGAATTACGAGCGAATCCCGCTTGTCTACCTCGCAAAACCGGTGCCAAACACCACCTACCAACCAACCAACACAACAACACAACCATACTTCTCAATAAAACATCTCTTTTTCCATTTTAATTTTAATTCTTCTTTTTATTTTAATTTATTCATTTATTTATCTCCAAAAAACGAATTTTGCCAATCCTAAGGTGTTCTCCAATTAAACAAGAATTTTATTTATTTTTCTTAATCGTTATCAAAGTTATTTACTTATTATTATTCTTTTTTTTCTTTGGTTTTGTTGTTTGTGTGTTTAAGAATTTAATATTTTTGTTTTACTTGCAATTGGTGTAAAAGAAAAAACGAATAAAATAAAACGGTACTAGTTTGAGGTGTTCTCTCTTCTTTGGACAGGAACTGCTTGGTTTTATCGCCGATCGCTATGTCGGTGAGTAACAGTGCTTACTCTATTCTTTCCTTTCTTTGATTATGTCTATCTCTTGTCATCTATTAGCAGTGTATTACTAAGCTAGTGCAAAACGATCTACGTGGATGTCGCTGACGCGAGTGTGATAAATGTTTTCTTTAACGTTACTACGAGTCTGTCTGTCGTCAGGGTGGATAATAAGTGTTACCTCGCGGTGGTTCATGTTGTTATTGATGGAGAATAAATCGAGGACGCTGTCGGTGAAAAACGATTAATAAATACACCGTATAATCGTTATCAACACATCTTTTTATATGGTTACAAGCCGAACAGATGTTTTTCTTTTCTCATGAAACAAAGAAAAGGAAAAGAAAAAAAAGAGAAACAAATGATTTGCAATTTAAAATAATTTTTTCTTTTTTAAATAGTTTTTTATACATTATTATAAATCGATGGGTCGATAGGTTAGATCGAAGTGTTCGATCATTCGATAGAAAGGAACGTAATACTCCAATAGGTAATAATAAGATTCTCGACTTATGAATCATATTTTATCGATAAGTATATCCCCAGAGTCTCAATGAAAGTAAATCGAGTTTAGAAGCACACGTGATAAATCTACGTGGGCGGTAAAAGAAACCATGCGTGATCGCGTTGCACCATTTTCAAACAAATTTTGAATACAACGTAATTAAATATTAATTTCTCAATTTTTTTTCGTATAAAAAAAGGAAAGAAAAAGGAAGATGATGAAAAAATACTTCAAAGTACATTTAAGATCAATTACTTTTCATATCAATGATTATCATCGAGTATCGTTAGGTCAATCACTCGTTCGTGGATCTTAATGCGACCGTGACACTTGCTAAGAAACAATGCGAGTCACGTATCATGTCAGCGTTGATTGACTTCATCGTGATTTATAACGTAAACGATTTAAGCCATACGTTGTATCGTCTATGAGTTTTTCCCTTGAGAACGTATGTATGGTAAATTCTCGTTCGTAACTATAAAATGGCCTAATTGCAATGTAATTAAATTTTCTTAAGCGAAGATAAGAATAAATTTCATTTGAATCTTAGGTATCTTAATTACAAGTTAATAGTGAAATCATTTATCATGGTTTAAATAAAGTTTTAACGATGTATATTCTAAAATAAAGATAATCTTTAAAAGATAAAGATGCTACGAGTTTATAAAGAAAATTAAAAAAAAATAATAATCATGACGTTTATGACAATATGGTAATGACCGCGGTAGTTTAATAATTACAGACCTACACAACACAGAAACAACAAAGTAAATGGTAGACGAAAGTACCAAGCTGAGATAGGAGAAGCGTGAATGAGAATCACACGCATTACGTTACTTCGGTAATCCGAGGTTGGTATTGTCAGGGTATATTACGAAACTTCTTACCGAGATTGGTAATATGTGTAATGCGAGTAACCCGCGTAAATTTCACTACGTCGACGGGCCCTCTAGCAGCAACTTAAAGTCACAAAGAAATCGAGAATACGACTATAAATTAGAGTTGTCGAACAAACGAACGATCGATCGATCGATTTCTCGTACTCTTTGCTCAACGATCCAGACGAATTTATTAACGATCGAACCGATTTTACATAGTCCAGTCGTTTTACTTGGAAAAGTTTATCCTTATCGCGAGGAGTCTGAGTATCACATGAGTTTTTCCACTTACAATAAAGGTTTAATTTAAATAACAACTGCATATTATTTAAGGATGAGCTCGAGATATTGTTATATTGTGGGAAATAAGTGTTGCTTAAAATTTAGTCATGGACATAAGTGATAGCATTTGAAAGAGCCATGACCCAAACTCGTTGAGAAGACGCGGCTGTGAACGCAAGGATTCCATTAAATACGCATTTCTCGAATCGTTTATAGTGAAACGCGTTTTATGAAGAATATTTCTCTACGTTATACATACACACACATATATATATTATTCTCTCTTTTACTCTCTCGCGTCGAATAACTCAATTCACTTTCGGAAGTGGTTCGCATTATGAAAGTGACTGTGGAAAAGTCGTATACACGCTTCGTTGAATATGGTAACTGCCACGACGTCGTTCAAGCATTTCAGTTCGCCGTAGGATATCGACCGAAAGGATTTAAACATTTCATTTTTATCCCTTTACTATTAATTTTTATTTTGTTCATTCTATTTATCTCTTGTTCTCTCCCGAAGCGATCGACAACAAGGAACGGCTTTGTTAGATTTACAAAATAAAAACAATAAAACTATTGACGAAATCAAATACGAAAAGAGATAATCGTGTTTCGTAATACGACAAGAAAATCGATGATATTGTCGGAATAATTGAAAATAAAATCAATTGAAGTTAGATTTGGTAGGATTAAAAATTACAATCGGGTTGATTCGGTGTAACATATTTCAATAGGATGCAAACAGGACGGAGGCAATAAAATAGGATACTCGTGTGGACTGAGATTGCAATAGAGAAAGGGTTTAGCCTTGACAAGAGCGGATAACTCTCCCTTGTCCGACACGCTAATCGATTTGTTCTAACCTAGCTACGTATGTACTTATACATAAGAACATACATACATATATACATATACATATATAGAAGAAATGTTAGTATTAGATCATGTAGTTCTAGTGCGAGGTGCATAATCTTCGCCGAACAAGGAAATATCGTCGCGCATCGTATCTTACCGAGTGAGTCGATCGCGAGATATGATACTTTATTCTACTCCATCTTGTTAGAAAGGTCAGGATACCGGCAGCTATCTTACAATTTAAACTAGCGGTGTTAATTCTAACAAAACCACCGCGAGAATGATAGAAAGATAGATGGATGGATGGATGGATAGATGGATAGATGAAAAAACAAACAGACAAACCTTCGACAACGCAATTTTTTTCTTTTCCAACTTGTCTTAAATTACTTCAAGCGAAATGGCCGACTAGTTTAATACTTAATGTCATATGCCTACCTGCCCACCAACTGTACAAATCAACAAGACATTAATTCTGTCAAAGAGATAGACGAGCGTTATTGCGTATTACACGTGCTGGTTAAGAGCACCCTTGGAATTTGGGACATTGCAACGAACCATGATAATTGGCGATCTTTCTTTCCACTTTTCTAATTGTCTTTTAACATTTTCTATGAAGTGTTGTCTCGTACGTTGTCATTGTTTTCGTACCAGCTGTTTCTTACGATAACAAAAGAGACTATAAGAACGATAGTTATCCATATGCGTCTTAACGCATTTATAATTCACCTCGCTGAAAGTGGATCGATTTAGTTACGCTAGCAAAAGCGTGTATATAAAAAATAAAGCACAACACGATTGTTAATATTGTCTTTATGTTGGTAGACGTATAGCGAGTCTTCTTATAGCACTTGAAAAACATTTTATGATTCATCTCTGTCTACTATTGTTTCGAGTAAATGGTTCATATTACATATTTTATTGTCTCGCTAATTTGGAAATAAAATATTTCAAAAAAGAGATTTTTTTTACATTGGTCCTTCTTATAAATGATTTCGAATTGCAATAAGTTCTGTTTGAATTTAGGCAAGTTTTCTGTACCCAATCCTGTTCTTGCATAATCGCGAAACGCGTCGTGCGGATATTTAAGACGGCGCCAAGCTGGACCCGCCACGGTGTCTCATCTTACGCCTTTCTTTATCGAAACCACACCAAGTGGTGCGTGCTTTGGAATGGTGCGTACCAAAGAAGAAAAAAAGGACAAGAAAAGAAAAAATATATACATATATTTTTGTACGAAAAGAGTAAGCCTTTGCTCGGAATAAAAAAAAGAGAAAGAGAGAAAGATACTTTGTAGATAATCCGATATGATCCAAAAAGAAGACGAGAAGTGAGTCCATTCCTTTTATTATTTTTTAAATATTCAATTGGCTAATAAGAAATGTCAAAATTTTCGATATAAACAAAATATTTATCTCGCTGATTTAGATTAAAAGTAATATAATATTTTTATTAACGCTGTTTATTGAAATTTAAATTACCAAATATATTTTTATTACAAAATATAAATACGTGCGTTATTGTGTATGCGAATATAAATTTTACTGATTATTTTTTTAGTTATAAAAAAAAGAAGAACAATGTAAGGGACTGTAAAGTATAGAAGCACCCTAAGACGATTTAAACGAGACACAAACAAATCTCTTGGTATAATAAAAAGTCATGATACGACATTGCCGTGGCCACGACTATAGCTCGTTTATTTGGCGAGATGCCATGGTCAGATTACAAAGTCACGTCGTGCTTGGTGACTTTTAATGTCAGTTGCTGTCTCTTTATATATACATATCTTTCTCCTTCTTTCTTTCTTTCTTTCTTATTTCAATAGTACGTTCAAGCAAAGTAAATAGAAAGAGAGATATAATATCTGTACGATTAGAAGTCTTTTAGTTCTACGATTAGCATGATCATTTTCATCTTAAACGAAGTATGATCCTTGTCTCGCGAGAATATAAACGTTCCTGAATAAGATTCTGTTTGAACAAATTACTATAATAACAGTAGAATAGTACAGACGATTGAAAATTCAAATGACGTAAACTAAATGCGAAAGAAATTTTCACTCGTCGATCTTATATCTTGCTTTATGTTTTTCCTTTTCGTGAAAATATTTTTTAATATACAAATTTACACAAAAAATATATGGTCTTTCCTATAGTGCGTACAACCAAAGATTATCTCTCGGTGATAATAAATAATTCAATTCGCGAGGACTTAACAAAGGTCACGGTATTATCGTATTACGACTACGCACGAATTAGCAAGTCTAACGATGACATTATTATAACAAAATGCAAAAATAAATCGATAAGCCTGCCAAGTATCATTGTCGATCTCCCTTCATTTTAATTTTTTTTCTATTTTTTTTTACACGTTCGTAGGCTTAGCTGTGTTCTCGTTAGCGTTTCTAAATGAACGGAAATCGAGAACGCATGGTTTGTCATATGGCCGATTGAGAATAGCGGGTGTCCTTAGACAATTTCTTTCCGATTTATCACACACGTGGATAAATTATTTCAATATTCATTAGAATATATGCGAAGTTTATGAAAAGTATCTAGAAAATCAACTTTTATTTCTTGTTCTCACAGATTTGTCATAATTACGCGTATATAATAAACTAAGAGGAAATAAATCGATCTCCTCGTATTTCGTAACAGATTATAAATTCAATACATATTTATTCACGGTTATTTGATTAAAATTATTAGGTCAAGGTAAAGAAATATATATTTTTCTTTAAATACTAAACACATAATCATAAATACGTCAAATGAATCGTAATGTTTTAGTATTCAATATAATACACATTTAATTTATATTAAAAATAAATTGTAAAAATAAATAGTCGATGTATGTTTAGTGTTAAAATAACAATGATCTTACATGAATAGCATAGACATTTCGATCGTATTTAGAATAACTAGTTACGATCGTAGTATTCCGGGTCAAAATGATCACGCATTGATGTCACCATGGATCAGACAATGAAAGACAAGAGAAATCTTAATGACAGGACTTTAATTCTTGCAACACACTGAGTTGTTTCGAGTCAATCGCGATACACGAGAGTGTACGTAGGTTTCAATAAAAGGGCAAAATGCGTTTGTCATGGATAATAGTCGCCCTTTGAACGTGTATAATAAAAGACAGGAAAAAAAAATATATATATGAAGGAAAAAATAAAAGAAAATTCATTAACTAACGTTCGAGACGTTGGTTGCATTCCGAGTAACCTTTTCTTACACACTTGGTAAGCGGGATGATAGCAAAAGGAAAAGTAACGCACGATCGACGCGGCAATGAGAGGTTTATTATGCAAGCATAGATGATATTACTCGAGTAAGGTCTACGACCAAGGTATACGAGAATGTGCATGATCTTCAAGATTCCTTTTAATACTTCTAAGACAACATTTAATATCTGGCAATACAAAGTTATTCAGTAATTCATAATCCACCATGATTTTCTTCCATTACATTGCATCCTAATATTGTAATATATTATTTACTTCACAGATATACGCTACAAATTAATAACTTCTATTCACAGTGTTAATAAATTCATAGAAACAGGATATTTTTTAATCCTCTTTGGATCGGTGTAACTTTAAAATTGCATATCGATAAATGCATAAGTGATTACACGTATTAACATTTGTATAATTCGTATGAAAAAATTAATTCAATTTGCGTTTAAACGCGAAACACGATGTCTAAGAAGTTAAGATATATGAGAACAACGAAGAGATCACAATAGGAATATCAAAGATACAGAGTTTATAAATAACTACGTGGAGAGTACAATTACCTTTTCATGTCGGGTACAGTGATCCCAGAAATAAACCTGAAAGAAGCCACGTCATTCGAAACATCTTCCTAATTTTCTGAGGGATCCCTCTTTTCAGTGAAGGGGAAACAAGTGGTTGGATTAACATAAGTAAGGGGCTAAGAGTGGTTCTCCATGTTTGAACGAAGGTATTATTTTCGCGTGTGTCTTCTTCAACAAAAGAATAATGCCGGCTCGTAATATTCCGTATCTTTTTTTAAAGAAGTTGCTTATTCGAACCACGTCACGGAAAAAATAAGACAAGTTTGAAAGATTTCGAAAAGCATGGAATAATCAATCCTTACCGTAATAACTTCTCTCCTATCTTTCTTTATTTAATTAGTAATAAATCAAATAAATCAAATCAAATATAATAAGAATAATAAAAGAAAGCCGATCTTCTTAGAGCAATGAATCGATCGAATGTTGTGCATTTTATTAGAAGGACAACCGAGCAAGCATTAAATCGAATCTCTTTTTGAAAGAGTTGGACATTGACGAGGGTCCAGGATTGTTTTTCTTCATTCTAACTTCTTCTTTTTCTTTAATTTATTTATTTTCTTAATATTATTTCTTTACGAACGTTGCTCTCCTTCACTTATCGTCTTTTAATTTCCTTTATGTTTTATATATATATATATATATATTCTTCTTGCAACGTGTGAGGTGAATCACCGTATTAAACGAAAATAGGTATATTACAGGATGAATTATAAGATACGTATTACAGCACGCTTAATGGATATGCAACAATCGATAATACCCTCGCAAGTTGACCGATCGATTGACGTTGACAAGGGTGCTATCGAGTTATCCTCTTCTTTTCTGATTTTTTCTTTTCTTTTTGTTAACCTCGAAGCTCGTTATCCTTTTTTTTCTTGTTTATTTCTTTCAACAGAGTCTCTTAAATCAACAGTGTAAGAAGTCTGTGCAACCAATTCGAATAGCAAGTCAATCTTAAGATACGAGAAGTCGATGTTGTGACTTGTGAACGTCGCTGTGGTTATACTCTTACCAAACAATTGCTGCTTATCTTTTTCTTTTTACATTTGTACTCGCCGAGTGATTTTTGTGGTCCACAAATTTGTCGTATCTCGTCATTCGGTTAAATAAACATACTCACACACACAAATACATACACTCAAAGAGAGGACAAACAAATCGTTCCTGATATTTTTTTATTCGTTTTCTACGGTAGCGATTCTTCGTGTAGCAAGTTTCATATTTATTACAACATTACTCGAATTTCCATACAAAGGACAGGACTAACGCCATGAAAGGGCAAGAACGATCTCATCGTACAAAAGATACCGCTACTGTTCTCTCTCTCTCTCTCTCTCTCTCTTACTCTAAAGAGTACCTTACTTACATACGTAGATATATGTATCTTTCGTATTCGAGCAATGGGAAAGTAGTCCACACGAGCGATGTAAAATAAGAACGCATCGGTATCAGTTTCGCGATTACTACAACTGATTCTTTCATTCTTTTTATTTATTTTCATAACCATCTTACTTTTAATCACGCAGTAAAGATAAATTACGTCATAAAGAAGAGTCTCGGTGTGATGTTTGGTTAGGATTACGAGATGATGATGATGATGATGATGACGATATTATTATTGTTACGATATCACGGTGTCCAAAAGAATGCGACGAATACCTCGTACGCTTCATCTTCATCTTCATCTTCATCTTCTTTAAATAACAACGAGAAAAAATCTCGCGATTTCTTTCATGGTGTCGCGAGGAACGCGTCGTTTCGTGCGATTAACCTCGTTTCGAGGTGACGTCCTCGCTTCTGAGGGCAAAGGAATACGTAAGTACATAAGCTCTCGTGTTACGATGATTATGGTTGGCAATAAAGGCCAATGGTACCAACAGACCAAGTCAATTAACAGAACGAAATGGTTTCTGAACACTTCCCAACAACGTTACTATACCACCATCACAATCATCATCATCATCACCCTACCCGTTGTCTTATTTCACGAAGAAACAGACTTTATCGTTTGTTTTATTCCTAAGTTGCTTGTTAACACAAGAGATTTCTTCAATTTTTAATTATTTTTACACGTCACGGAGTATTTTTAAGAAATTTTGGCTAAGTCTGTTTTAGCCACTCTGCGTTCACAGAGTTTTGCTCAGACCAGGCATATCTTTGTTTTTCCAAGGATTAAATAACGATTGAAAGGAGTATGATAAATAATATTTTATGCGAAGTTATTCAATTTTAGTCATGATTATTAATAAAATAATAAAGAATGAATAATTTGTATGTGTATGTCAAGAATGGCATTCAGTATTCCCTTCTCTCCCGCCTTATTCCACTTATCTTGGTCACGCACATGACTCATGAACTGTTTAGCTTTTCGCATATCGCTTGAGAAGTTTCGTTGCATTTTTATTCCGTTCTTAGAATCAATTATGATGCTCAATATTCATTCTATTTAATATATATCGTCTTTTATATAAACTAATAAAATAGTATCACTATCTCGTGATTTGATTGTACTACTGAAAAAAAAATTAATATAAAAAATCGTAGAGGGACGTCAAATTATAATCCATAAACTTTAGAATAAATCAGAAGTAGAGACTCTCTTTTGGGCCATTAATCGAATTAATTAAGAAACGACTACTGTAAACTTGAAATCATCTGCATACGAAATCACAGAATCACTTTAATTAACATCATTTTATCGTTTACCAAAATAAATACAACAAAAAATAAAAATAATAATAAAAAAAGAAAAGCATACAATAACGAGTTAAGGTCGAGGCACCGGGTCAAGAAATTCTCGTCCTGTTCTTTCTTTAATTCCTTTTATTTTTCATCTCCTGCGAAAGGATTTAAGAGAGATCGAAAAGTTGAATTATCTAAAAGATTTCTTCTCGAATGGCGAAGCCCCCATATCTCGTGATCCCGATCGACAGTTTTGATAATTCCTTTCTTTTCTTTTTTTCATTTTATTTTGTTGAGTCGACAAGAGGTGGAGAATACACGCGAGCGTTCGAAGAATGCCTTCGTTATGCTTAATGTTCTCTCGTTAAGGTTCCCGGAACGAGCTTGAGGTGTACGCGATCCTCGATCTAGATCGACCGTCAAGGACCAGCATTGTAGTTTGCACGAACGTCCATGCATCGTCGTCATAGTCATCGTCTTTACCATTCTTTCTTACTCTTACTCCCTCTCTCTCTTTTTCTTTCTATTTCTTTTTCATTTATAATCTTAAGGTTATGGTCACATGTACTCATGGCAAAGGACATTCGTTATTCGATCGGCAATCGACGACAAGGTACACGAGTAGTTTATTCACAAACCCACGCAATCATATGATCGTTTATTAAAAAAAAACTAAAAAAACTAAAACTAATTGTAAGTATGAATATCGTGTTACGTTAATCCTGTCTACGTTTGATCAATTATTTTTACAAACAAATATATCAACTCTTTACAATTCTTTATTTCCTCATAAAATGAAACGACTAGTGGTCAAGAATTTTAGAATAAAAAATAAGATCGAACAGATAGATAGATAGATCATATATTAAACCGAACAAAACTACGATTAACATAAATCAAGATAATCTGTTATAAAAGGAATACATACCGTGATAAAAATCGATTCTAAAATATCGTCGATGGATCGTTAACGCGATTGAGAGAAAAATATAATAAAATAAAATAAAGAAATAAAGTCTCGATGATAATATTATTCATACTCAATCAAAAAGTACGGAATCTGGTGTTACCGATCATCAACTTCATTGAAAAGAGTAGCACGTGTTTGTTGATACTATAGTACGTTGTTAATCCATTTTACTAAATCGATATCGTCGTTGATTATTAAAGTGTTGAAAAGGGAGAAAGAAGGGAATGAATTTCTAACGTCGTCGACCTACGGCCTTCGGAACGAAAACGATTTTTAAGTCTAGACCCCCCATCATCATCTTCTCGAGTTATTTTCATCGTCTTTGTTCGATAGGCTCCTGAACATTCGCAACCAGATGAACGTCGATGAATCAACCGGTTCGGTGTTTCCCTCCTTGTCATTTTAGTTTTTTTCTTCTCTTCTCAACTTCTCCCCTACTCTTTTCCTCTTCTCAGGACCCCCGCTTCCACCACTTCTTTCTTAACACAACCCTTTCGTCGTTCTTTCTTCGAGTATCCCTTTACTCTGTTTTCTCTTTTACCATCTCTTACTACCCAGACCATTCCTATCGCAAAAAAGCCTTGCCCTTGCACGCCTTCGTAACCGCTAAAAAATGCACATTCCGGTGAACGGGTAAGTTGGAATTTATAGGCGTCCTACGGACGAAGCCAGGCTTCGGGTTTCTGGACCCCAAGGTCTCCCCTTTGCTGCTGCGTGCACCTTCTTCGTGTGAGATTAAACACGACTATACATGTGAATTAATTATCGAAGGTGGGAGGAACTATCTCGTAGTCTGTATTCAATGTTTATTCTTATATTTTATACATATATTTATTATATTTTTTTCTTTCCTTTGATTGGCAATATTATTAACTAAATATTATTAACACGTTGATTGATCAAAGATAATGTATAGGTTAAGTAATAAATTTTTTTACGTGAAATTAATAATCACTTTTTATCTCTGGATCAAAATCTGGATGAATTAATCATCGAGCGATTAAATTTATCTCTCTTTTAATACGAGAACGATTTTGTTACCCTACGGATATTATTTTCTCTTCCTTTTTTTTATCGAACAAATTGTAATTAATATTGAAGCATATATAAAGAGATAGATTTTTCTTTGATCATTTCACGCGAGAAATATTACCGTGCGAGATGAATAAGTAACTGAATTGAATAAATTGAATAGAAAAGAATATTTCACTGTGTATATTTAGAAGATATTAAAAAAGATTTGTAATATTTAAAGGATCATATTTCGAAGTAAGAAATATTCGTGGTATGCTTAAAAATAACAAATCCACCAGCAGATATCGTCCCCTATCTAAACCTACCTAAATAAATTATTGTTCTAGTTTGAATAAATAAAAATATTCCTTTCTCTATCAGTGATACTAATAAAATAAAGATCCAAGATAATTCCTTCATCATTTCGTATAAATTCTTGTCTCTATGAGAAATATCGTTGTGTGGGTGTTGCAAATATTGTCTAGAAACTAAAGAACGTTTTACATTAACCGTAGGCGTATCTTGTGACATGAAGGAGCTTATAAAGATCAGGGAGATGATCTTCACCTGCAAGAAACAGAAAATAGTGACTTTGATCGAGGCCGTCTAGTTGTAAGTTCTTGGACCCATCAAACACCACTTTTCTCTTTTTTTAACAGACACTATGCGAATCGAGTAAGATATTATTTATTTTAAAAAAAAACAGGGACGTATAAAAACAGGAACAAAGTCATTAATATTCAAAGAACAATACTAAAAAAAAAAAAAAAAACAAAACAAAAGAGAATTAAAAATGAAAGAAGATCAAACAAAAAAATTCAGAGATATAATAAATCTTTGTCTCGTATGTAGAAAAACTATTGCAGTGTATGTACGAGCAAAGAATGATGATAAATCGCTATGAAAATCATGGCAAATTACATTAAATCTTGTCGTACAAATTCGTTGATAATAATTACAAATTTATTTGGATTATTCTTATTATTTGAAATACCATCGAACTTGAGAAACGAATTTTCTTAGAAAAATTTAATGCAAAGGTACAAAAATTGAGAAAAAACAATTCTTAGTTCTTTATACTCTCAATTCCGAGTACGGAAATACGATGTAAGAAGGAAGAACCTATGAATTCGTGTGGGAAGAATAGTAGAAAGAAAAATGATCTCTCGATCTCGAACGCGATTATTAAACGTGTAGCGAGATAGGATTATTCTTTGATATTTTGTTCCTGCATTTAAAGGAGGAGTATATACAAACTTACGTCAGACCAATTCAATCTTCATCAATCTTTTCATTTTTCATTGATCGTTTTTTCACGCGTTAATAGTCATTTCCGTGTTAGCGAATAATGCATATGATCATCTCAACGAGTGCATAATATAATGTAACACATTATTACTTGTCTAATAAAACCACTAGTACTATAACCTTGTGGATAGTAAAGTATGCACTTTTCTTTCTCAAACAATCTATTATATATCGATATTTATATACATATTTACTTGTTCTCGTAAGTATCGATTAAAAATCATGTAATTTTACGTAACCTCGATAAAATGATAATTATGGCAATGAAATCGATATATAAAATATATCCATTTTTATTCGTACGATGATATCTTATCTCGAGTCTATATTAAATCTTTATTTTCATTTTGAGATATTTTTAAGATCGATGATACACATACGGTGGAAGGAGGAGAAGAAAAAGACAAAGATCGTTTTAGTGGCAATAATTTCGCGATATCTCACATTCGAGAGTAGATCGTAAAATTTTATTCTCGGTTGTAATTAAGCGATATCATTTTTTTTTTCATGGTCGAATAAATGTTACACATCGACGATCAAAAAATTGTTCTCCTCTAAAAGGGATATATAATACCATATTTTAAACGATATAAAATAATAATTAAATTAACGTCTCGAAGTATCTTTCTAATAGTTTATTTATTACAAAGAAATACCGGAAGGATAATGGTTTCCTTGATAAAAGTAAAGTCAACGTTGATTGTAACGAGAGATTCGTTAGACGTTAATTTGTATCTTCCTTATATCGATTGTATCCTTCGAATAATGAATGAATTATTTTCGAAATGAGAGTACGACGGCGGATATTTACCAAAGACAATTAACTTCTCTTACATCTAATAAAGGAAACTTTTTTAATCGTTCGAGGATAATACAACTAGGACGGTAAATTAATTTAATTTTACACACGTTAAAAGTGTTTCCTCTGATTATCGTGTTTCTTTTGGTCCCGTTAAAAGATATTTTTCCAGTAGAATCGTGGGTATATAATATCTCGTTGAAAATGTAATAAGTATACTCATCCAATTAACCAAATTCACGATGATTTTATTTTCTAATTAAGAATTATGTTCGTTTCTAATATAATCGTCATTAGATCGTTCGTTATTTTACGATTTTCTCAATGGCACAAACGTTAAAGGGTAAGAATAATAATACAAAAAATAAAGAACAAAAAGAAAGAAACGAGGAAAATAAAAAAGAAAAGAAAAACGGCGTTAATTTCTGTTATCCTATACGTCGACTGAAATAATAACGTGGTTATTATTACAAGTTACATTACGAGGGGACTTACGAGCGTTCCGACGACCGCAATTTGCAAGGATAGTTCTCTATCAACGTGGATAATAAATTCTCAGAGCGATGATTATTGTTCCTATCGTATGGGACACACACTAACAGAAAAGATGCAACGATTCCTTAGTTCTTAATTTTTTTTTTTTGGATGTAAAATGTTGGTGCAATACGTTCGGATCGAAATTGCAAAACGATACTAAATGAAATGATGGGAAATATTCGTAAACGTGCTCGTAAAAATCTTTTACGTGACATTTCAAATGTTACAATATTTTTAACACCATACAAAAGAACCTTGAACGTTTAAAATATATTTCCTACATAAGAGATTTCTTAATAATTTCATTAATACGAATCTAAACGTTGGACAAGGTAATAATAATCAATCGAGTTCTCACGTACGCGTTCGTCAAATTCTACACAAAAATCTTGATTAAGAACAAGTAATTTAATAATAAACAGTTTATTATCAATCTTTTTAAAAGCGATTTACTTTCTTCCTGATAAATGAACGAACTAAGAATCTCAAAGAGGAATCCTTCCGTTTGTTATTGTCAAGGTAGAACCTCGGGAGTAACGTTTCCGTTTAACCGCAAACAACTACCGCGATTCTCGAGGCATCGAAATCACGATCCGGACGTTGTTAGAACGCCAGTCAAAAGATCATCATCATCATCATAATAATCGTCATCGTCATAATCAACATCCGCCGATGCTATTACAAAGTATTGCTTATAATCCATAACCAAAGATTGCTAGAAGTCGTATAATGCGGCTGTTATTCTTAATAGTTTGCTTACTTCAGCAAAATTCACAATTCTAAAATCTGAACGAATTGTAAGAACAACGACGACAACAGAAAAGTAGAAATGTGAGTTTATACTTTAGATTTGAAAAATATCGAGATTTTCAAAAGGTGTACTGGGTCTGGTATGTAAATGATCGTTTAAAACTATTGATAATCTGACAATATATCTAAAACATTTCGATAAATGCAAATACCAAAACAAGTCACGTCATCTTCTTTGACTAATAATAATGTTGAAAGAACGATGACATCTCGAAAAATGTCTACATTGTCAGTAAAGTAGAAGGTCGTAAAAAAGTCTGATATAAAGGCTACTCATTTAGAACAACTAAATAAACACTCAAGACGTTAGATTTATACCCTAAAGCTTTTTAACGAGGTGAGTAGTTAAGAATGGACGAAGGTCATCTGTTTTTTTTTTCCTTTGATAGCAATCAAAATTCTCGAGATTATCATTAGATGTTCAAACGTTTCAAAAGGAAAGAAAAAAAATTCACTTTAATTTTTCTCCCTTTTCTCTCTCTCTCCATCCTTCTTTTTTTTTGGATAATTACTTAAGAATAAGAGATATAAAAGATATCTTTTTATATATATTCTCGTTTGGTATTTATCTTTTAGAAATGATTTTAATTTTCCAGGATGTGTCACAAGAAGCGTTGAACGTCTAATCGGGAATTTTTCTGTTGTTTAAATTACGATCGAAGTGTTATGGTGTTTCTCACCAGTTATGCTAGGTCGGGGAGCTTCAATAGGTGCTTGCTTCCCCCCACTTAAATCCCTTTCACTTTTGGTCGTTGTGCTGTTCATGCTTTTCGTGGGTCGAGCGGTTCGCCTTCGTCTCAAACTCGTTCGAACTGGTCCGCTCGTACGACGTGTGGTTGCACACGCTGGTGTATAATCGCGTCCCGGTACCTTTCGCAGCTTAATACCGGATTTGCATCGAGTATATATATGCGTCTCACTCTAGACACACATTCACATACACACACACAAATATATATACACGTATACTTTACGAACCCGATTGCATCCAGCTGCAACACGAGATATACCTCCCGCGAATGGCTGTCGTTTTATGAGTCGATATTTTAGTACCAACGGAACAACCATGCGAACTTTTGACTTTGAAAGATATATTGCACTAGTCTTAAATTTAGATTATCACGTCGTACGAGAAAATGAGAAACCAATTTGTTCATTTTATATTTTTGTCGATTGGTTTATTACTACCTGTTGCATCCATCCAATGATTAAATAGAAATTTCTAACGGGGAAAGTATATGTTAATGTCTATAATTGTTAATATTTAATGAAAACTTATAACAAATTGTATGCTTTATATATTATATGTATATCAATTTTAATTTCTTTACGGTCTGTCGGAAACACGCGTATTGTATAACAACAATTCCATTCATTGATTCCTTATTACGTGAAAAAAATTATTAAACATCTAGATATTATTTCCTATACTCGTAATCGATGTTACAACATTTATACCAATGTTTTATATTGAAATAAAATTTTTTTTGATAATATTTATAATGTCAAAAACCAAAAAAAAAAAAAATAATTGAATTAGAACAATGATCAACGATGAATAATTTAATTTCCAAAAATGGAATTATAAACAAGAGGAAGAAAAATTCTTGTTGAATGATTGAGGTCGAGTTTAAAGAAACTCATATCAATCTTACAGCAGCTTATTGTACAAAGTTATTTATGTATTGGTTACGCAATCGATAACACTCGGGGCTCTCGCATTTCGTGATCGACTGCAACACTTTTGCAGTCCGAACTGCTTCATACTATACCTTCCGATAAAAGCGGATGAAGTTACGTGTAAGATCCCTTAATAAAGCTCTTTTTAATTCGGTAATGATATATCTATCGTCAAGAGAGAGAGAGAGAGAAAGAGAGAGAAAGGGAGAAAGAAAAAATATGAGCTGCAACGAACGAATCTGCATTTTATTTTTCATCGTTCATTTAGTTTAATGTATATACTTCATGAACGATGTTTAACACTTGACACATTCTGGAAAAAGTTATGGCATATCTCGAGTTTCGTACTGTTCTCATCTTCTCGCAATTCGATCTGCTCCATCATTTCTCATCCTACATGAGAGATATCGAAAAAGAAATACGAAATAATGTCGCAACACAAGTCCCCCCCGATGATAAATAATTAGGAAACGTTTTGAGATGAGCACAATGGATAATATTAGGAGAACGTTTGCAGCAACATCTACAACAGAACATTGTAGTAACACGGATCTAGATTTCATTCTGATCCAGATTATAGTCGTCTGATAAATGAAATAACTTTTAAACGATCGTGATCCTTCGTAACATCCAACACGATTTAGTTTTACGACAACTATTGATATTATTTCGGTACCGGTGAATCGTTCCTTCGTGATAATCTTTCCTTCATGCTTTTTCCTACCACGAAATAAATTACTTTTTATTTTCTCAGGGAAAAGAAATTAAAATCGGGACACACCTCGCAACGAGCCCTGTTTTCACACGCACGCATGTACGCACGCATGCACATATTTATATTACACACGCAATGCATCACTTTAGAGGGTGTCACCTAATATGGTAGTTCCATGGTGTTTCACCGATTACGGATCGATTTCAATGACACAAATGCCATGACAAGTTTCCGCGAAAGTGGAACGTATGGAATGGTACCTAAAGGGAGGGTAACCATAAATTGAAAACGAAAAACACAAAAATAAACTCAAAGGGGAAGGGTGCTTGTGATCATCGATAATCAATTCGAAAACGAAAGATAGAAAATTATCGCTTGAATATATTTTTTTGAAATAAAAATCACGCAGAACTACGGGAGGAGGGAGGAAGTGAGAGATTCTATGTTTAATTAATTTGTTCTCACGGATCTTTGTACAAGGTCAATAAGAATGAAAGAAAATTGAAGAGGTAAATCGAAGAAGAGAAAAATAAAATAATAGCTATGTATTAGATTGTATTACCAGATGGTAAATCCCATAGATTTTTCAGACGTCTTAATAACAAAAAAAAAAAATATATATATATACACGTAGCAGGGTGCAACGTCCGATCGTTTATTACCATAATCATGCAGTCTGGTGTCCTTCGAGTTGAGAGTTCTTCTCCCCGGAGGCAAGTTAAGAAGCGGATTCTTAAGAAAACGATGCACGCAAAGGATGATTCTACTAGCGTCCTAGGATAAATCCTATCCTTTGTACGCACCTCTCTGTACCGGCATTAAAGATAATTCTTGTCGATTCAATATGATTACGAAATCACACCATCGTATATAAAACCAAGGTGTTTATGGTATTGAAACAATATTGAGTATGCAAAATGAAGGAAATAGTCATATCTCGTATGGGGAATACCAAATATGAAGAATACATCTCACTGAAAAATATAAATATATATTAAAAAAAAAAAGTTGTTACGTTGTCAGATTGGAATGTTGAGTGAAACGACAAAAATGGAAACCCTTCCCTAACTTCGATAACTTTCACCGATTCTCCTAATGATTAATGCACAACAAAAACTATTTATCTGTCTATCCTGTACAACGAAAGCCAATAAAAAAAATTATATAATCCGCTTTAACTAGTATAGTATCTTATCTTTTGTGTTAAGGTTGTTATGGCCTGGTAATCGAATCGTAGGTCGGAACGAATATCGTACAAAATTCTATTTTCTTTCTGAATGAAATAAACGGAGCTGCTTTGGGTGTTTGAGCGAATTATTATGCAATCTCGATTAAACGAATGACATGTTTGTTTCTGCTTTTTTGTTTTTTTCTTTTTTCCTTTCATACGAAAAAACATTCAAGTACTTGGAGAAAGTTTGTGGAGAATTATAAATGAATTCTCATTTGGTAAGATATTAAGTAATTTAGGAGTTTGATTCTTTTGAAACAACTTTCTTGTGTGAGCATTAAAATCACTATTAGCGTATTACCTACGAAGATATCAATGCAAGTACTATTAATGAAAATATAAAATTGTAATTAGATGAAAATTATGCACAAAATTGTTACTTGGTTTTATATGTGATCTCTCTGAAATTTGATGAAATTTAATTTGAAGATTATACAAGATTATAGTATTCTTAATAAATAGTAATTTTGTATATTTTTATCGAATATAAATGAAATATAATAAAATGTGACTAGATCGTTTATAAATGAATACTATTTCATTTAGAAAGTTTTCACAAATGGCTGAATAACTTAACACAATTACTATTCTTCGCATTATTTAATCTTAATTGAAACGAGGGAATAAACATGAACTTCCGTGTAGATAATTCTGAAGCAATTTGTAAGACAACCAAATTCATTGATTCGGTGATAATTAAAGTTAATGCGTATCGCATTACATTGTAAGTAACCTCGTTAAAAGCAGAAGAGATATAACATTCCAAAGATCGTAATTATCCTGTGTTGATGTTAATTGGATACTTTTTATGAACGACCTTTGAGATATCACGCGCATGGCGTGTTATATGATACGGTAAGAATTTAAAGAAAAAAAAAGAAAAAACTATCCTTCGTCGATCTCGTTTCCCGTAATAAATCAATTTTATAAAACGCGGAATGTGTTTTACAAACGTTTCTACCGATGGAATTATCTAACAACACTAACAACATCCTAAGAAATCATAATGCCGACTTTACCAACCTTGCAACGTTATTACACTTCCTTATTAGATATGGTACGAGTTAGTCGACAGACAGATCGATCCATAAATAATTTTAGTTTTGTCATAAAGCTCACTCTTTATAACGCGAATCCCCGACTCTAACTACTAACATTTTCTCGTTCATCTTACCACTTCCTGATAAAATATTACGCATTTCTAACTAACTGACACCGATTCTTCATGACTCATTTAAAAGTCGCATTGTATAAAATGACGGTAGAAGTAATTAGTAAATGAAGGAAGAAAAGAAAAGATTAGAATGAAAATATCATAAAACGTCGATCAGTCAAGTTGATATTAAAGATCTTAACGAATGCCATAAACTCGAAGAAATATATCATAAGTAATACACGTATTTCTACAACACGCGCACACTTCTCGAAAGAATTATCTAATTGGTGGATCTTAGGCGAGTTTAACGAATCGTGCATCACGTTCGTCTCATCATAGACGTTGCAATGATTCCTGATGGAATATAATATTATCATCTAAATTCTAATCTCTTTTATAGCCGATCTTTTAGCGTGACGTGTCTTCCAGAGAGAGAGAATCGTTAAAAACCAAATCAAATGGAACACGAAATTAAAAAAGAAGAAATAAATATGCCTGGATCGAATTAGGAATTTCCGAAAATGTAAATCTCTAGCTGGTATTTTGTCATATAGGAAAAGAAAAAAAAAAGGAAGAGAAAAAAAAAAGGAAGAGAAAAAAAATGACGAAGGAGGATCTTCGAGATGAGTGCGTAAAAAAAAAATGAAGAAAAAAATAATACAAAGATGGCAGAAGTTCGTCTGGATGCGCGTTGTTAGTTAACACGACTGTATCTATTTTTAACCAGGATCTCTCCTCGGAATGGGGGATCCTTATTCGGAGGCATAGGTGATTTGTGCGACTGGTATTTTCTATGGTTAGTTTGTTCATTCGTTTAAAAGCGCACGAAACATTAAAAACGATAAGCCAATCGGAATAAAAAGAATAATTCAAGACAACGATACTCCGAGCTACCTAAAACCGTTCAACATTCTCTAATTTAATCATCCGAAAAAAGGAGATAAGACAATGAGCGTGTAATTATCTGTACAAAATGGAGTTCCGGGTTAGTATGCTTGAAATACACGATTAACGAACCTTAACACGGGTATAAACGTATTTACCAAGATAATAAATCCTCTTTGGATGACTAAAAGAAAAATGATCGTTCGTTTTAACGTCTTCGAAATGTAAACGCAAACAACATTTTTGCCCCATTCACTTCTACTTCTTTTCTACTTTTTTTTTTACTACTACAACCTCGTTTCTTTCTCTCTACGTTATTCAAACGAATAAGGATATGGATATCATCTGACAGATTTTAGTTTCAACCTATATATGTATATAAACGTCCTTTGGTAATTAATTTACCGATGACTCTGACACGCTCCGAATAAAAATCTTTTCTTCAAACAGGTGCAGATAATGAAATGTAATATTGAAATTAGTCATTTCGTGAAGATAAATATGAAAAGAATAAAGCATAGAAGAGAACTATGAATGTGTATACTTGGAACACATACTTTATCGTTAAAACAGAGACATGCTTACTGCAGTTATACTAATCGTATACCGAACGTGATACGCATATAAATGATTAAAGTCATCTCTCTTGGTAAAGGAACTTTCAAGTTCCTCCTTCTCTCTGTTCCCTCTCCCTCTTCCATTTTTCCTATTCCTTTTTCTCTTCGGTCTTCTTTGCAAAAGCGAAGTGAATGCAATTCTACGGGATACCAAAAGAAAAAGAGAGAGGGAGAGAAACTCGTACCGGATCGTACGCACCCGCGCTGCAATTAGACATTTTTGTGGTCTCGAACAAGCAAACCAACTGAACAAAACGAGCGTAGCAAACGAGAAAAGAGAGATAAAAGATAGAAAAGGGGAGAAATGAAAGAGACGAAGAAGAAGACTCGAAAGAGGAGGAGGGAGACTGGCAAACAGCTCCGGGATACAAGCGGACAGAGGTTCAGGGTTGGCAATAAGACGGAGATCAAGGCATGTCCTTGCCATAATTTCATGCGCCGATGAAATTTTCTCTTGAATCCTTTCAAACCAGTAAACACCCTTATAAACTATTTACTCCTTCTCCTTCTCCTCCGTCTGTTACAATCTTTTTCTCTGGCTTATCCTTACAAGAATTCGATCAGGTATGTCATACATACGCTTTTAAGAAGATATTTTAATATCGGCATGGATAGAAGGAAAGGAGGCAAAAAAGAAAGATAATAAAGAAAAATAATCCCAATTAATATCGAATTCAATTATTTTGTTTTAACGATTATTAAAGTATGGTAAATTACCGTGAAAAATTTTCGAATTGATACTAATCGTGAGACACTTACACAATTTATATACTTGTTAATATATGTAGGTACTTATCTACCAATCAGGAGGTGGATATCCTTTACCCGAAATATAAGATAAAATACAAGTGTGTGTTTCGTGGTGGCGCGAAATAAACCATTCTCAACAAGGACGTAAAGGTGGACACAAAGTAGAGGGATTACGTTTTTTTTAAATGTTCTCCAGTGCGTCGTGTAGGTTTGTTTGATCTGAAGGTCGGATCTCCAAACCGAGACAACCTGTCTCTCTCTCTCTCTCTCTCTTTCTCTCACTTTTATTAGTCAGAAGGGAACAAACCTACGATTTCTTACTATGAGATTAAAACCTTAAACGAGATTTATATAAAAAATACATCTTCTTTTATTTTATTATTAAATTAATTAACTTTCGAAACGTTTAATAGCACTGTTACATATGCGTTTATATCCATCATAAATCGTAAAATATTTAAAACAATTTTAGGAGTAATATCTGTCCGAAAAATTCTAATTATCTCTAATCGTTTATTTCAATAATCATCTTTAACGGTTATTCAACGTCTATCTGAGATCATCTTGTAATCTATAGTGAACGTTGGTGTTCTTGGTAAACGTGAGGTCATTTAAACGAAATCGTGATTCTCGAGCACCTGTTAAAAACAGGATAAATTGATTAAGAACAACCGTACGAAATTATCCTCCTTCTCCTCTTCCTCCTCCACTATTTCAATTTCGTACCACCTTTGTGAAATCGAATTTCACAAAAGATACGTGAATGGCGATTGTGTTGGTCGTGCCAAACAGAACAGAAGAAGAAAAAAAAACAGACAAATTAATTTGTAACGTCCGCAAATATACAGGACTTGCAAAAGAAAAAAGAAGAAATTAAAAGAAAAGGAATATGTATAAAAAATAAAAAGGACGAGAATTCTATGAACAGATTTGACATTGCTTCACGCTGGAAATCGCGTAAGCGCTCGTTCACCTTGCACTGACAAAGGATTGCCCTATCGTTGTAACTCGTCTTTTAGTCTGTCAGTCTGTCCGTCCGTCTGTTCTCTTAACCCCTCCTCCTCTTTCGCATTATTCCAACGTGTTTGTCGCGTTCATTTCTTTGAATCCCCGTCAGCTACGAACGACGAATCGAGAATGAGAAGAAGCCGATACGAATCCAAAAGGATTTTAACATCGTGAGAATCACGACGAGAAGAACTACTCTTTCTTTTATATACCTTAAGAGGGGTCAACGAACTTTATTCTCAAGTGTAAGAGAGAAATTTGTCTCTTTATATTTTTGTAAGAATACAAAATTCGCTACAATATTCCACGGTCGTTGCTCTTTACTTTATATCATATTAAACATGATAATTTTGTCAAAAAGAAAAAAGAAAATCGTCCACAAATATGATACACGTATATTCGCATTCTCGTTATTATTCATCTTTATCCTCGCATGAATTACAATATAGACAGAAAGAGACAAGCAAAAAATGAAATTTTAAAAGATCGTATTCACGATGAGAAGATAAATATACGAGAGTTGGAATTCAAACACAGAGTGTTGGAATAGAATTATGGTACCCACGCGGTTTTCCTTTCTCTCGTACCTTTGGCACGCGAATAACCCGCCTTTCTTTCCCTCTTTCTCCCTTTCTTTCTTCTTCTTCTTCGAAGAAGAGGATTCTTGTCCTTTATTCTTCGTAGTCAAGGCGAGGCCAACGTCGTAAACACCTAGAATACGATAAATCGATCTTTCTTTCAGTAAGATTATTGGAGAAACCATCAATCGTTAGACGGGAAGGTAACGTTGCATCATTTTCTTGGGCGCTAAGATCGAATGCTGCTAATCAAAAGCGAAAATAGACGACCGTCGACGGTGAAGTAAATGAAAGAAAAAGAAGATACCGATTGTGAAACATCGGTGGATCTCGATCGTCTAATTAGACGAACCGCCGCGTAATCGATCGTCTGCCTTCTTCTTCTTATTCTTCTTCTTATTCTTCTTCTTATTCTTCATCTTCATCTTCATCTTATTCTTTTTCATCTTCTTATTCGCGCCAGATGCGTCTTAGGTTGGAAAGATCGATATTTATCTTAGCTTTCGCGCTAGCAAGCGAGAACACAAGTGTCGACAAAGAATTGTCTCTTTTTTCCAATTTTTCAAAGAACTTCGTTAACTCACCGACATGATGATGAAGATGATGATGATGATGATGATAATGATTATGATTATGATGATGACGATAAAGAAAAAGTACCGTGCTAGATAGTTTCGTAAGCAAAAGCGTAGACCGAGTTAGTATAACCTATTATTCTAACCATACAACAGACATTGGAATTTATTTATTAACCCTATGATGTGAGAGAAATGTATATAATGGTAAAAGAAAAAGATATATTGTTTACGTGAGTGATAAAGAAAAAAGTCATTAATTAGATTGCATTAGTTACAATGATGTTTAGAAAGATTGTAGGTTTACGTGAAAAGTGCATAAGTATCTTTCTTGTTATATAAACGTCTGATGGTTATTATAAAATGAATATTATGAATACAAACTGTACTTCCTAACGACAATTGTTCTTCTTTTATGTTAACATAATCAAGTTTGAGAACATTAAGCATTTTACTAGAATCTGATTAAATTCTTCTTACTGTTCTTTATTTATTTTTTTTCCTATTACCATAATTGTAGATTTATTACGAGAGAGTACTTCCGTATTTTTCTACAGGAAGACAAGTTCATTTCCGATTTTAGAAAAATGTTTACCCACGATAAGTTAATATAAAGTGAGAATATTTTTACATAAGTTACGAATAATCAAATAAATTGTTACGAATTTTTCTAATACTCGGGTGAATAAACATAATCATGGATTTCTCTAAAAGGAAAAAAGGAAAATGACAATGTCGTGGATCGCGTGAGTTACTTACTGAGTAGTAGTGTACTTACTGAAGTAACGACTTACTGAAGAAAAGGGCCGTGCGAATAAACCTCGTTTGTGTTTCAACACGTGCATCTAACCATAGGTACGATGATCGCATACGGAAGAAGAAAATTTATCCACGTTCTATCCGAAAAATGATCTATTCGAATATAATAAATGCAGAAAAAACTTCTTGTTAGATAACTTCAATATATTCGAGAAAATATCCATAGAAAAAATATCAAACGAAATATTAAAACGTACTGATAGAATAGTATTTAGTTTTTGTCTTTCGATTGAAAATAAAACGTTTGTTTATTATGCATTCTTATTGAGTACGTAACGAATAAATAAACGTATATAACAGCATAAATGCATGCACGCATGCATGGCGTATATATTTGTGACGTGTCACCGAATCATTTCTACCTTTTCTCTCTTTCTCCTCCTTCATTTTTCCTCCGTTGGAGAAGTCGTCGAAAGTCGTCGTTCTTGACGACGTGACATAACAACCGGACTCTGAAGAATTTTTAAACATTTCAGAATTCGTAATATAACCACCCACGTAATATAAAATATATGTCTACCGAAGAGAATTTTACTGTTGTCTTTCTTGTCTTCTCGTATCGCAAAAGAGAAACATCGACCGTGAACTTCAGATCCTACGTTCTCGAGATCTAAGATTCTACGTAATAACGCGTGTATCGGAAATTCCGAATGAAGAAAAAAAAGAGAGAGAGAGAGAGAGAGAGAGAGAACTGTACAAAGGTTAAAGATAAATAAGAGAGAAAAAAAAATAAATTTATTTATAGCCCAATAGAAGGATGAAGAATTAATATCATAAGTAAAAATCATTCGATCAAAATAGTTTCTTACTACCAGGATCTGTCTTTTTAACGGTATCAAGCTTCTCGTAAGTTCGTAACCAGGAACCGGATAAATAGGCTTGGCCAGAATGAGTCTACCTTGGCCGCGAGTGTCCTTGACTACAGATCATTGACTTGTTCTCAGCAGCAGCAGCAGCAACAGCAGCAGCAACAGAAACAGCATCGAAAGAGTCGTGTAAGTACTTACTTAGGAAATCGTTCTCAGAAAGAAAGGTACGCGAACGAAGGCTGACGATAAACGAGATAAATGGAATTGTAGTTAAACGTGAACTTCAGGTAAAGAAACTAATGTGTTAAGAAGAAAATTACGTGAAATTTTTCGTCAAACTTGAAAATAAATTAAAGTAAACTCGATAAATTGTAGATAAACCCTTTCTTAAGTTTTCTTCGAGAGACTGTAGAGTATCGTAAGCAAGTATCCAACTTTTACGATAAACAACAGAATGAGGTGAGTGGGTAGTAATGGTACCGAGAAGAAAAAATATAGAAGGAATTTTTTTCCACGCCTTGCAATAAAACAAAAGCTAGTAAGTAGTAGTATTTACTCTAATTCGATGAAAAAAAGAAAAAAGGAGAAGATTAAACAAAGGTCCAATCAAGTTGTTCTCTCTCGGTGTATCATGATTCTAAATAATAATCCTCCTTGTAGATTCACGCTTTCTAAAACGCGATTTAACGAGCAAACGTTTCAAGGACCATCGAGTTACACGCGAGATGAGTAAGAAAGACCTACAACGTATCTCAACGATAGTTCGATGTATCGATATTCTTTTCTTCTTCTTCATTTTTTTCACACGAAACAGTAAAGTCATTATGGATCGTGTGCAATCATAATGGAAATATACGATGACGATGATGACTATTCCAGCAACAACCAATGTTCTTCAATCGTACGAGAAACGTCTGGAAAGATGTATAAAAAAAGAAAAAGAAATACAATTTAATTCCGCGAATGTTGTCGTCTTTGTTAAGAATCAGACGAGTTTTCTCTTAACTCTTACTTTATTAATCTCTATTTTAATATCCGAGTATTCTTGGAGACAGCAAGAATCACGTGCGAGCTCGTTAATTAATCAACTAAGGGAAATTACGAGGAGTAGGAAGAAGAATAAGAATAAGAAGTTGAAACTTGCTCGTTCTTTTATTTTTTATCATTCTAATTAATGAACTCACTTAAAACGTAGAGTCTTTGTCGTGTCAATTTAGTTGGAGAAACTCGTACGTTTAAAATGTCGTTGATCATTCTCTTTTGGATATATAGATCAAGATAATATTAATTCGTTTTAAATAATATTCCATACTGATTTACATTAGTATTAATATCAATCGATTCGTTGAAAGAAAATAAAGAATCTGGATAGTTTTTTACTAAAGGATTGAAAGAAAATAATAAATGTTTTAATTTCTTTTATCGACGATTATACTACTACTACTACTACTACGACGATTTAAAAAAGAAAAAACGAAAAGAAAGAAAATTCGACGAAACTCGTTACTCACCAAGAGATCTCACCTGTAATTATAATTTGCTAACGAAGGACGTCTCGTTGAATTACAAGGCACAGTTGTCACAATTTATACGACAACGCACTCCTTTGGCAACATACTTGTTGCTTGGTTCGAACTTATGATATAGTAGAGTACAACTTGTTACCCGGTCGTTGTTCGATGTTTTTTTTTCTTTTATCCTTAAATACATAGTCTCATCGAGCTAATTATATCTCCCAATGTTATTTTTTAAAAAAAAAACAAGATTTATCATCGATCCAACTCAAAGAGAGGACTTCGTTTCTTCTTAGAGACTCTTGTAATTAATAAAAAAAAAGACAGTTCTCTTATTCTCTCGTGTTTTACATTACCGATTACATAGCGCGAAACAAACCAACCAACCAACCAACCAACCAACCAACCAACCAACCAATCAATGATCAGCGGTATGAGTTTCATTACGAAAGTAACGCGAATCGTGTTACCCCTCTTTTTTTTATCGAGACACAGTGAAAGAAAGAAACAAAAAAAATAGATGCACAGAGTAACTTCTTCTTCGATCATGTAGAATTTTCCTTCTTTTTTTTTATATTTTTAAATTTGGTATTACACGCATAGAAAAGATGTTGTGACAACTTCAAGGCTCGTTTATTTAATTGATATTGTATTCTTCTTCTATTTTCAATTCCGTTATCTCCGATTGAATTAATTAATACTTAAGAGAAATATCGATAGATTAACAACACATCAAAAATAGAAACGAACAAGAGGTTGGGTCTGTTAGATATTTCTATGAGACTATTACGTAAAATAACTTCCTTCGGAACACGTGAAAAGTTAGCGCCAATATTAAATCACGTTGTACATAGGCGTTACGTAGGTGCGGCTTCTTCTTCTTCTTCTTCCGATGGATACCACTTTCTTTTCAACTATCTTAAGATACAAATCGTACGTCCACGTGCTTTGCGACACGTAAGAGATAGCGTTCCCCTTTTCATCTCGTCTTACACAATAAACGACTAAGATTTCTTCTATTACTTTGACTAAAAACTTATGTGACACAAGAAAAAGAAAACATTGAGATCATGTCAACGAAAGAATTCTATTTTTATGTATCGATTAGTCTCACGCACTTTCTCTACCTCTCTTTCTCAAATATATTATCTCTTCTTAAAAAGAATAAAAGTAATATAATAAGAAGAAGATAAAGATAAAAATAAAAGAAAAACTTGAAACGTTAGAAGAGAACAAATTTGTAATGCAAATTTGAACAATTATTTTCAACGAGCAAACTCGATACACGTTATTTTCGTCGTTTGAAATTTTCCTATCGAATACGGATGTCGATGGTAAGAAGATTGTTGCAAGTATCGTATATATAAATATTTCTCGTTATTCTATTCAGATAAAGAAGAAACATTCGTACCACTTTGGCACGTGTTTTCTCGATAAGCGATGGTTAACGTACGAGTACCGTTTCTTGGAAGTAAAATACATACAATTTCAAAAGATAAATGATGTCGGTAAAGAAAATGAAATTTATTAAAGGAAAAATCAATAATGAAAAAGAAGAAAAAAAGAAATAACAGGTAATATAGCTTAAGAGATAAATACGTGTATGCATGGCGAGTGTAGATATTTCTGGGCCCGGATAAGGGGCCTGTGGACCGTTGCTCGATATTTCTCGTGCTAGTATTTTAACTGTGAAAGCATATCTCATAGAAAGAGAAAGAAAGAAAGAGAGAGAGAAGAATGAAAATACATTCACGGTAATCCGGTGTCGAGAAATTATGGCAACGTTTCAATAGCACGGCAAAAAATACAAAAATAAAACATGAACGATTACGGCAGTCTGGTTGACTCTACTAAAAGAATATGTTCTCTTCTCTCTGAGAAAAGTAGAGATTACTATACGTTATCGGTTACACTATCGAATAAAAGTTATGATAACTATGACCGTTGTATAAGTCTCTTCTTTCTTAACAATACTTTACTAACACATGTACAACAACACGTAAGAGATTTAAAAGAGAGTTATGATATAATCGTTGAACCAATATTAAACTAAGATTATCGCCAATTGTCAAGATGCAATTTCCGGTAGTCAATGTATGCAGAAAGGAAAACTACATAATTACAGGTGCAATGTTAGGTTTCCTTTTTTTTTTTCAACACGTTCTTCCTCCTTTCTTTTTCACTTTGAAATTGAAACGTCTAGTCGCTATAATTCCGCTAAGAAAAAGATCAGCCGACCAGAAGAACAATTTGACGAGCATGATTCACTCGCTTCGAAGTCCGGGATGTTAATTACCAAGTTACCTTGCGAATCCGTTAATTGGGCGTTACACGCGTTACGTCATTATAAAACGTCGACTGTTGGTTTGTGGAAAACAACGCTACCCATCTTTTAAGAATAGAGAAGTAACAGACACGTGCGATGAAGTTAAATGCAGATAATCGTCCTGTGTTCATGGAAATTGATCGAGAGAGAGAGATCAAACTGGTTGATTAAAAGATTGAAATCTCTTTTGAATATATTCATGTTAGATACCGTTAGTTAGACGGATAAAACCTAACAAACGTTTTATACTAGATTTAACGATTTCTCGAATCGTTATGAAATCTCAGAGATTTTACTTCGATTAACCCAGGAAACTAAAATATAGAAAATTTCCTAAGGTTCGATAACGTTAAATGGTGAGAGAACGGTAAACACATACACTATTAACCAAAAGTTTTTCTACAAACTTTTTCAACTCCCATGGTACTCCTATGAATGTAGAAATATTCTGGAAAATTTGAAAAATATTATTTTTCTATAAATTATATATTAATACTATGTAATATATCTACTAAATAACAGTTCGTGGAATAACTTGGTAAGATTGTGTAGAAGTTTTAAACTTAAAGTTATAACTGGTCAGAAATATTACAAAAAAAAAGAAGTATTTTAGTTTAAACAATTCAAGATATTAATAAAATACATTAAAATATTTGATATACCTTAAAAGATTGATAATTAATCAAAAGAAATAAGTATTATGATATAAAAACACAGATAATAAATTTAACGTACCGTTCTCTTCGAAGTCCAACAGTTAACTGATTTAACCGACCTTTATGAAAATTCTTTTATTGATTCTTGTTTATATGACTTTCAGAAGATTATCATGATTAATCTATATATAAAATCAATAATAATAGATTCCGAATTTGTATTTAATCATTAATTTGAATATGCTGTTTATGATTTTTATATTCTAACATATTTTTTGTACATTTTTATGGGTATTCATCGATAAATCTAATTAAACGTATATAAATAAAGGAATTTGAAATAAAACGTTCAAGATAAATTCATATATGTATTAAAAGTATATTAATTGTAAAAAAATCTAGTAAGCCTAACAGTAAGATTTTAAGGTGGTACATTCACATTGTATAATAAAATGTATATATACCGGGTGTCTCGAGTTCATGGGCACGGATATACGGTTCTGGGTCGAGTAGATAAACGGTCGATCGAATCGTTAACAACGTTGCAATAACGTAATGTACGAGAACTGAGGGAACCGTGTCCGGGTTCGGGGTCTGGTTCTGCTTCCCGCACGAAGACATTCTCGAGAACATAGATATTCAACACCATAGAGAACGCATTTACGTCTTGAAACGGACTCCATGCGAAGGCGGGGTCCGCTTAAGTCGATCAATTCGACTGGAATCTCCACTACATCTACATAATCCCAACAACGTAACTAACAACTATTGCATTACTTACATCATTGGATTCCTATTGAGAAAACATCATTTAGTTAACTAAAGACTTGCGAATGAATCTAACCTGTCGATCCACTTGTCGATCTATCGATCGTAAAACCGATAAACATCTTTCCGGGTTACGTCTACAATATTTTTTTGGATACTTCCTTTGAAACGTATGACGATCACCGAGATTTCAAGATAATCAATTTAATAGGAACCGTTTAGAACGAAGAAATATTTGATAACTTGTTACGATCAATAATTTTAAGAAACTTAATTTAATAGGATGAATAAATAATACAAGTTAAATATTTGAAAGTGTAAATTATGTCAACGATGCGAGGAATGCAATATTTGCTTTCACAAAGTTATTTAGGTTAAAAAATAGTATATATATATATTTATTCTTACGATCTAAATATAATATAAAATGATTATTCAGGATTATCTCAATGGCATCTTACCGTCGAGCACAAGGATATCCGTTTACTAATTATGATTCTGATCTCGCTCACTTAGAATTATAACTTCTCGGACACCTTTCAATGCAATCACGTTTACTGTACCTTTTATTTCATCCTATAATTTTTAACTTCCCAGGGAATATTTAGTTATTAGTTTAAATGTCTCGAATTCACCTTATCGACCGAAAGACATTTCAGTTTACCCCACCCATTTAGATTTCATCATGAAAGAGCATCTCCTCCTATGACGACGATAGGGAAAGTTTCATAATTTAAAGCTATCATTTATTTCGTTAAATTAATATATACAAGTTAAATTATAAAATGCATTATATACTCTGCATCATAAAAAGTATTTACGATCGTTTGATCATAGAATTAAAATAAATGTAAAGATAATGAACCGTCGATTTGAAACTTTTGACCAAGAGGATGTATCATCGGTTAAGATCTTTGATACAACGATACTACAATGAACGTCCGATAGGAGAATCATGAATATGCAAAGAGCCACTCTCGTCCCTGAGCTCTGCAACGTGCATCTTCGTTGGGTCACTATCTGCATAATCCCTCTACGAGCAAGGCGAGTTCAGGATGGACCGAACGAACATGTCTAGTCATCCTTCGTCTGTCTTTCTCTCTCATTCTCCCTGTATCTTTCTCTTCAACGTTTAGTAAAGCTGATAGTATGCTATATATAGATTTACTCTAACACAAACACACACACACACAGAATCCGATCAGCCAACATTTATACACACAATTCTAATTCCTTCAGAGTATCTCTCAAATAAAAGATCAATTCAAACAATTTCTTACAAAAAATTCTTACAATAAATCAATAACATGTATTCTGAATGATGGACGATATTAAAAATTGGAAAATAAATAAAAAACGTAAAGGGGCATGATTTTCTTATTACTATCTTGCTGCCATGCCCATCAACAACAGGATGTTCGAAGGTGAGAAACAGGTAGATGGACGAGTAATTAATTTTAACGGAGCGAAGGTTCGTACGGCTTACCCCCCGATGAGCTGTTAACGAAATAAATTCCGTAGAAGATGAAGACGAGTAAAAGGAAGAAACAAAAAAGGGGATAAAAACATAATCACTCTCTTTCTCTTTCCTTCCATCGTTTTAAAGAGAGACAGAAAAGAAAAATAAATAATGAGAAAACAGAGAGAAAGAAAGATTGAAAGGAATACCATAAGAACCAATCCCTTTTAACCTTGCTCGCGATCGGAAACGATCGATATTACCATTGAACGTTCAATTTCTTTTTTTCTTCCTTTTTTTCTTCCTTTTTTTCTCCTCTCTCTCTCTTTTTTTTATTAGCAACGTGTGCTCACTAGCACGCACGCATGCACGCACGCACTCGTGCAAGTACGTAAGCGAAGCACGTATAGTGCGACATGGATCAGGAAGCTGTCGAAAGTGTCGACCTTGCTCGATCGAAAGAGAACTGAATAGAGAGTGCCGAAAGATCGAGAACGAAAGAAAGAAAGAAAGAGACAATGATGTACGACGCAGGTAAAAATATCTTTAAAAAGATCTGGATCTTTAACTCTTTGACTTCCGACAAACAACACGAAATTCTTGGACCAATGTTTAGTATTAATTTAGATAAATATTTAAAAGTCTGACTAATATATTTAAAGATATAAAAATAAACAAATTTTCATCTCAAATCTAAGTTCTATATTTTAATATTAAATAAAAGAGTATACTTTAGGATTATGAAACGATATTTCAAAAACTGATAGAATCATTGATCAAAATTCCTTAGGCAAAAAAATCATATAACGATCAATCTATTATATTTTCATAACAGTTATTTTCTTTCTAAAGAAGAATAACCACACTTGAAATAAAATTATTTTCATTTCCATTTCATGAGGAGATATCCAAGCTGGTCATTCCAAGTTGTTGTTGTTGTTGTTGTTGTTCGAGAAAGGATGAAGAATTTTAATTAGTTTTTACAATTATTGCAATGTTCTTTCAAAAAGAAAAAAAACCACGTAGGACCCGAATACGAAGGAAGATTGTTATTTTCTAGGCGTACCGTATAATTTAGCAATTTAAATTTGAATCCGATAAGAGAAGAGAGATACAAGGGAGCCAATAGATCAATTATCTCTGCTCGTTCATTCGTTCAATGAAAATTGTCACGCTACCGTCCATTACTTAGCGATGTAGATAATATTTTTTTCTCTCTCTCTCACACGCAGAATCAATCGTTGTTCGTAATTATCTTAACAAGTACGTTCAAGGAACAAGTATGCAAAAAGTATCCGATCCATCGGATTGATTTTCCCTAACCTCGATTGAAGAGTATTCCTAATGATGACACTCGTCCTTCGCATTGCGTAAATTATCGATGTACGATATTTACACGTCGATAGATTTGGTTTTGAAATTGTCTAAGAATTCGTCAACGAATTTCGTTGAATTTCGAGCTCGTGTACGAAGGTCGATTTCATGGTAATAAAAGAAGAAAAATAATAAGAGGAACGAGAAGTAGAGGGTACACGTGGTATTCGTTCAAAAGTACGAATTTTGCGAAAATAAGTTAAGAGCCTACGTGCGGAAAGATCGGTGTGCCTTCGAAAAGAGCCACGTAATTTCTTGGGCTTGGGGAAACTGGAGGTCGGGAAGACGAGAAGAAGAATTGGAGGTGAACAGAAAGAGAAAAAGTGAGTGAGAGAATAAGAAAGAGAGAAAGAAATAGGCACTTAACGTCGTCGTGTTAGCAATCGAGATCGTTTCGCGAGATTCGCGACCTCGCGAGAAGTACCTGTAAGTGTTCTCTAGGCTGAGAAGTGCTGCTCGGAAGGCGGTATTTAAAACAAACTCAAACTGAAACGCAAACGTAAACGCAAACGTAAACGCGAACGCAAACGATGACGACTCGACTCTTAACAGGAAGGAAGCTGTTCTTGAGTCCTTGCCCGAAATAGAGCGATCTCTAAGAGAGCATGGTTTTACCTCCTGATCGGAATATATAATTCCTTCTTCTTATTCTCCACCTCGTTATCGTAGTTGTTAAAAGGAACGATGCCTGGAGGAATAGTCGACTTTTAACGAGCTTGCTTACGCCTTCCGCGTCCTCGGCATCAAAAAGATCGGAAAAGATCGTTGCTGACTCAGAAAGAAAGAGATAGAATAATAAAGGGGAGAAGGAGATCGATCGAACCTAAGATCTCCCCCTTTTTGCTGCTGCTGCTGATGTCGGTGTGAATTACAGCATGACACATCGATTTCTTCTTTCCGAGAACCGAGCTAATGATTTTAAGGGTGTATCTCCTGGATAATTGGTTGCTCGTTATTGGCTTCATCGGACTTTACACTTCGTCGAAAATTTCAAGGTTAAGAAAGTATTGGTCAAGGAAGGGAACGGGAATGGGCTTTGTCGAGCAACCTTGCGTTTAGTGGTGTAAGAAATATGTAATCTTACGATAAATGATGTAGGAAAATATCGAGGACACGAAATTCGTGAAATTTTTCTTCTAAATAAATGTAACTTATATGAGGATGAATCATGGTGTTTCTTAGTTTTAGATATTTGAATTATTTCCTATGAAAGAAATATAAATTCATGTATCATTAAAAATGTCTCCTCTTAAAATAAGAACAGACGTGTTATTCAGCTGATGTAGCAAGGATATATCTATTTTAAATATTAACATGATTTGGTAAATGTGAAATAGTATTATCCTGATCGAACAGTACCTACAACATACGATCCATCCACGACAGCGTTCTATCATGACCCGGATTTCACGTCATGAATTCTGTCGTAACGGGACATTAGACTGTTATACGATTGCTACGGAATTACCTGCACGGGAATCTCTATCCTCCCACGCGAATACCTCCTAGAATTGCACCAAGAATTATGAAATATAGACGATGCTCGTTCGACCATCAGCTTTCATATTATTAGACACATTGGTGTAGTTCAAAACGATTGTATCCACCGCCTCGATCAAAAGTACCAATGAAAATAAACGAATTTTACTTTTTCATTCGAAACGAAGTAAGAAAACGGACAGAAACGAGGAGAACAAAATCTTTTACAAAATAAAAAGAAATGACAGAATTTGTCTTGCTCTTTATCTCTTAAACAAAAAAAAACATTACCAACGCATATTTGGATTAAACAAAAAACCAAAAGGAATAAAACAAAATTAAAAATAAAATTTAAAAAAAAAATATACAAAATAAAAGAAGAACAGGTTTCCAGCGAGAAGGATACAATAGCTCTTTCCTCGTTTTGGTCATCCTGGAGAACTCTTATAATCCAACGTAGTATAGAAGCAAAGAACTCGCTCGAGGTTGCTGTCCAGACACGGCCGACATACGAGCCGCAGAAAGATGAGACAAGCGGAATCGTGGCAATCGGGTATACGCAAAGAAGAAATTAAAATAAAATCTCGTGTGCGGGGAATAGTAGTCGGAGATATAAAAGTGCCTCTCTTTTTTTTTTCTCTCTTTTCTTCCTTTAAATAAAGTGTCATAAATCCGGTAGCAGGCAGAAAAGATAAGAGAATAATCGTGCGATTTTAAAAACATGAGAGGGACGGGGGATATAAAATAACTGAATATGAAATATTTTTCAATGTAGATTACAAATTAACACGAAACAAAGTCACATTTCAATATATTCTCCGAGAATGCGATATAATTATTAAAAATAACAAAACATAACTCCCGATGGTAAAAGAACTAAATGAAAAATCTAAAGTATATAAACGATGATCTCATTCGTTTGGATTCGTCGGTGAAAATAATAAATAAACCAGATAAAATCGAAAGAAAAGACAACGTTTTTAAAAAAAGAATCTAGACATCACTTTGATAATGAATAATCTATATTAATAATATCGACAAAAAAGAAATAATTAAACCAACTTGAATTCTCTTCAATTTCGAGCTAATACGTATGACAGAAATAAAACGATAAATGATAAGTATCGCATGTGTCCTTAATTGAAAACTTTAAGTACCAAAAATATCGTTGGTTATAATGGTGTTGAGAATATGAACAATGCTATGAAATAAAACACTTGTATTAATAAAATCAGAGGTAACAGGTGGTAAGGAGGCCTCGTTATCTACTTACAAACCAGTAGGTAGGTAACGTAGTAGGTAGTAAGGAATAGAATAAGAGAGAAAGAGAAAAAGAGAGACAGAGAGCAAAAATATAACAGAAAATAAAAAAAGTGGAAAGTGGAAAAATGATCGAGTATCGGTTGTCGAGTTAACTGGGGGAAGCTAGGGCCCGAGAAAGACCCTTCTCCCCTGTCCAACACACTTCTCTCTCTCTCTTTTTCTCTTGTCCTCTCCTCCTGTCGATCGTCCTTGCGTTTAGAGCCGAGCATATAATATACTTGCACATAGTCACGATGGGTCTTATTCTATCTTATATGTTATCTCGCGTGCGAGTATGCGTGTATGTCGAGAAGGAGGAGGAGAAGGAGGAAGAAAAAAAGATCGATCCTCTCGGCCGTGGTGGAACTGCCCGTGTGCAGGATCGACGTGCCTGCTTGCGAGCTCGCGAACCGAGACCAAAGTGTTCAGAGTGGGAGATACGAAGGTATAAAACCGATCTTGTGGTCTCCTGCCAGCCAGTCCAAAGGCCAGATGCGACGGCGGCTCTAGTCGCACGCGTGCGAGAGAGACGATCACGAAACGGCGTGCGGAACTCACACACACAAACACATATACACATATATATATATATATATATTTATATACACCTACACATGAATATATGTAGATATATATATATATATATATATATAAAAGAAATTCGCACGTGATTTAACATTAGGATCAACATCCCCACTTTTAACGTTAATTTATTTTAATCACGTGAATAAACCGTGGACGATTTTGTTCGAAAAAAAGAAAGGAAAATTCTACCTATGGTTGATATACTTAACATAGAAACTGGAAGTACCTAGAGAAAGGAATAGGACACTCGTTCGTCCTGCTCTCAGCTCATATTCGAGGGAGAGAAAGGACGTGGTGTTGTGTAGATCTGAGATATCTGCTCGCTCTAATACGAGGTCAAAGTTCCTTAATTCTTTAGAAGGTTTCTAGGCTTAGGACAGACAATTGGTTTGCTACAAAAAGAAAAAGAGAGTCAGGAGGATAATTTGTCGTCGCAGAAGAACACGCGTGAATTTTTTCGGAGGGGGAGGTGATTTCAAGTGGGGTTTTTTTTCTTGTGGAATTCGTGAGAAATTATTAAAAAAATAAATTGAAAGAAAAATAAGAGATAGACAAAATTGGAGAAGTGAACATTTTTGGAAGAGAGCAGCTTCTGAATATAACTACCATTGAATCGTTTCAAAATTAAACGAATGATGAAGATGGAAGAGTCATCGACCTTTACTAATAACGAACAGGAGAATGCTCTGTCCAGTTGCTTTCACGAGGAATCTACATCGCACCGCATGTCAGGGATTCAAATCAACGTCGAAGATTTATCTAATGATGGCCAGAAGGATGTTGTTAGACATGTAAGTTTAGAGCATAATCGTGCTCTGCTACAACATACGTATACATTTATATACATTTACATATCGAATGAAACATTAAAAAAAGAAAATAATATATCGAACGTAACTTATTTGGTACGAATAATGACATAATCCCACGTTATGCACGTCGAACGTATTGACTATGTTACACAGTTTAATGTTTTTATTTTTTATTTAAAAAAAAAATATATATATATAAAAATGGTATTATGTTATTACTCGAAATTAAGTTTTTTAGTCTGAAACATTTTTGTTTTATCACTGATACCACTTCCAAGTTATTCAAGTAGTCTGTTTTAAAAGTCTCACTCGGTATATATCAGTCGATTCGCCAACCAACTACCATACCTTGTCTTATTCGTCACTTCTTTTTCTCTTCACCTTTTTTTCAACCGGTAATATAAAAATACTGAATCGGTAACGCATCGCGGAAATATCACGAATCTTCTCTTCCTCGTAACTCCCCTTTAAAAAAGTTTAACAACTCTTTTTACTTCCTTCAGCCTAACTCAGCTTTCTATTTCGTTCTTTTCACTATAGTTGATATCAGATACTCGACGAATCAGAGAATTAATCGGGAAGTGTTTATGAGCGATCTCGACTCGAAAAACTTGAAGGAAGATTTAACGTGTGTGTATGACAGAGGTGATTATTATACGAGCGATAATATTTTTGTAATATTGAATCTAACATAAGCAACGTTGCAATTAAGAACTAACGAACAATGAAAGTTATATTACTTTACAATCTATGACAAAATAATATTTTTATTGAGACCGTTAATTAGAAAAAAAAAAGAGAGACAATTGAGAATTTGTTAGCTCGATGATTATCGATTTCTCTGAAGATGAATTATCCATTTTATTTCGATTATCTTATATTCAAAGATAATCTAAATGTTTAAAAAGTTATAAGAACGCGCGTGAGGAAAAGCGTAACGCATAAATAATCGAATACAATCTATAATAAATTATGTATTTGGATAAAAAAAGATATTCTCTTATAAGTTCATGGACATGCGAGTATCCGTTACGCTATAGCCTCACTCGTTGTGAATACTCGATGAACCTGACACTTGGCGCAGTTTTATGTAACGCAAAAACGAGATTCCAACCGAATCCAGTTAGTCGATTGTTGAGATAAAAACCTCCAGATGAAAGAAGAAAAAAAAAGGAACAACAAGTGAGAAAGAGACACAGAAAAAAATAAAAAGGATTTGCGTTTAAAAAGTAACGTAATACGTTACATCGGTGTCAAATATTAACTCACGAGCTAACGTTTGTGAAAGTATGGGGAGAACCGTGTGTTGTGTATAGTGAAATTCTCTTTTCGACCAGTAGCCATTTTTTGGTTTCATCACGAACTCTTTATCTTTTAACACAGCTAACTAAGAAGTCAGGGTCGGAAACATACGGGGGTTTTCTTCAGATAAACAGAACAGTAAATACTTATATTTCATTATGATGTCATAAATAATTATCGCTTAATGTTGAGGTTAACGCGTACATCCCGCTGCTACTTCTACATCAGGAAACTTAATTAATCATCCTGGATCAGCAACATTCTCTTATTGGAACAGTGGCAAGCAAGCGCAATAACCGTTACTTCTGCCACACATCAATATAGATATACTTAATTGGTCTAACGTGTAATATTTTATGCACAATCGTGCAACCTATTATCAAAGATTATCTATCCACGATTATTAGTATTGCAATATAAAAAAACTAAAGAATGAATAAGAATAAGGAAGGATTGCGTGATAAATCAAAACATTAAAATTCTTTGAAAAGAAAAAACAATCTCGACATAAAGTAATCCAAAATTCTGATGTAGCTATTTATCTAAAAATAATTTAACATTATGAGATTCGAAGATGGATTCGATATTTACGAGACGTCATGGACGTGACTTACACCAGACCATAAAGTTACCTACTCGAAATGTATTTAAAGAAAGGCGGTGACCAAACATCATCTACTACTACTACAACTATTACTACTACAACTACTTCTACTACATAACTCGTAACTCGGCTCGTGCACAGCTCGAGTTCCATAATTCTTCATGTTTCAACGTTTACAGTTCGCCACTAGGAATAATATCCGAGATAATAAACCTCGAGGGTCTTTCCTTGCCCCTGGCGATAAATTCGCGTTTGATCGATATCTTACGCTTGAGATTAATTTATGAACTGGGAGTAATTTAAAAGAGGCGTGTTGAGTGTGTCCTTAGATATTTGCATCTCCTTGAAAGCCGTGTCATAAGAGAATTCTTTTTAACTCTTCATTTAAAATCAACTTTAATCATTATTTACATGCAATTTTACATTTAATCATTCTGATCATTTCTACGGAGAGATGACGGAAAGATTGGAGTTGGGAGGAGAAGGCGCTTACGTGATTTATCCTTTTTTGTTTTAAGAATTAAATAAGATATAAATATAAGTTCGAAGAGAACGTCAGATAGATTTCGATCAATTGTCAAAATTTGTATCTCGTGAAAATATCTCGTAATATTAGATCAAATGATTATAAATAAAATTGGAAGGAGATACGTGTTCAATGTGTTTCTTTGAACTTGGGACTAACATACATTCACAAAAAAAGGAAAAAACAAAGTCTTAATTTAGGCTATAAAATTGAAATGTTAATAGAAACGATTTAATCAGTACCTAAAAAAGAAATTCCTATTTATTGATGATACAAAATTAAAAAAGAAAATTAATTTTTCTAACAAATTTCCGTCTAAGTAAAGGACAAGCTTCTATTACAAGATGACAACTGAAAAGGAAGCCATTGACCTTAAAAAGAATGCACTGTTCCGCGGCGTTACACCGACGATTCTGACGAGGGATTTCACTTTGTTCAGGATCCATTGGCGTTAGAATTATCTTCTAGTCGTATAGTCAGCCACGTTGCCGATTTGCTCGTATATCTTTGAACAGAATAATCTACCGGTTGTGTGAAGCCAACCATATGTCGCGTTACGTTACCGGTTAGGAAAGTCCCAGACACAAGATTAACATCCGCCTCCTGAATAGAAGATGAAAAAAAGAAGAAAAAAGACAGAACGAAAGGTCTAAATTTAAGTTCCTAATGAAGGTTTTTTTTACACCCATCAAAGTTTTAAAACGTTCAAAATTATTTTTCTCTCGCGATACTACAATCGTTTACTTTTCTTTTCCATAATATAAATTAACTACGCGAATAATTGATGGTAAAGTAAAATAGAAATAAATTTAAAAAGAAAATATAGAGACAGAAGAAACAGGAAACCGTATAAAATAAAGGAGAGAGAGAAAAAAAAAAGCAAATAGAATTTTTGCAACTGTCGTACCAGTTTTGTGGCACTGCGAGTAACGTTCGAATTACCGAGTTGAAATAAAATAAATGTTGCGGTTATAAAATGTAGAACTAGATTGATAAAGTATCGTATTTAATATCCTGTTGGCTTAGAACAATTATCCTTTCGTTTAAGAAATGCACGTGAGGAAACGGACTTAGCCCCGAGGGGAAAAAAAAAAAGTTACCCCATTGATCTTGATCATTGAAAGGCGATATCGATCGTTATTCTCCTGTCACTGAATCATTCTGGCGCCGCTGCCGCCATCGAAGAGTCCTTAATTCATGAAAACAGAAGACCAATTGATTTAACCAAGTTGACAAGCTCTTTGCTTGTGACAACCTAGAGAAGAAATTGTACTCAATAAATTGTCTACTTTTTTCTTTTTGTCCTACGACGGACACCAGACGGACACCTGGATTGTCCTTGACTTACGAGATCATCGTGTAACGTTGAGTACTTTATGCGTTTATGTTCAAGCTAACACGTACATTTAATAGGAATTAAATTTATAGAACAGCTGTTTGTGTGTATATCATACGAACGAACATCTAGGATATTGTACGAGAATATTAAATAAAAGCGTTGAAAAATAATGATTATGATGATGATGATGATGATTGAACGATGATATCGTAACTGCAAAAGTTAGTCAATATGTTAATTACGTAAGGAAAGTATCTATGTTAGTCTAGGAAGATTGCTGAAGATAACTTTTCCTTTGGATACTTCGAAAAAATAAAACATTTTATTTTATGAATTTTTTTTTTTATCGGATATCTTGAGAACAAATTATTTCTTCCTGTATGGTGTCATTCACATGATACATACAGGTGTGTCGTAGATTCTCGAAAGTGAAAACTAACGAGGACACATATAACAGATGTAAATATACTTCAAAGATTTGTTTTGGTCATTTTTATTCGACATTCGTTTTAGAATCGAAACACGTAACGCAGCTGAATTCTTTCTTTGTGACAAACCAAAAAAAAATAAAAATAGAAAATAAAAATTGAAACGGTAGCACTTAAAAGAACGGCAGGTTATCCAAACGCGTTCACTTTCAAAACTAGAACGCGAACTTCAACATTCGCTCAATTGAAATCGAACGTATCCTAGATTCCAAGGAGTGCCAATAGATTGAAATCATTCTTTTGAATCTTTCGTTGCGAGTAAATATATTTATGTAAAAATGTTAATTAATTAAAAGAAGATTTATAGAAACATTTTAAAACGATCGAATTTGGTATCATCGAGGTTTTATTAGATCGATAAACTATAATATTCACAGACGTGAATGGCCGAAAAACGAGCTTAGAGAAATGATTACGTTTCTTTGAATACTTTCTTACGAGTTAGGATGAAACGTAATCTCTAACGATGGCGCAATGAAACATACCGCTTGTCCAGCAGCCTCTTTATTTATGCTGTATATGCAAATTAGATGGACATCGAAAAAAAAATCTATTCCAAACGACCTAGAGAAGGTCTCATCGTAAATACATTTTCCTTCGAATCCGATAATCTTGACATTTAACAAAAATTAACTATAATACGGTAAACTAACGATGACTACTCGTAAATAATTATTTCGAAATAGATCCTTGTTTATGCAAAGTAAATTATATATCTTCTTGATAATAAGTAATTGTTAATAAAATAATACATTTCTATGGTATAATTGAAAAGAAAAGAAAAGAAAATACGAACAGCATCCGGTTCTTTGAAGCTTTTCATCTCTCATGAACGGAAGTATAATAATCGTCACGTTTAATACTTGACCATGACGCGAGAAAAGAAGAAAGTAGTTGAGAAATGTTTCGTTAATGTGGGTGTATCCCGAGCGAAAGAGTCTGCGCTTATGTCATAAGGCAAATTTCTACCCAGATGAAAAAAGAAAGTGTTGAAGTAGTAAGGTCAAAAGAAACCAAAATTATAATACTTTCATCTCGATATCCAACATTTCTACCTGTGTTCATATAACTCTGTTGCCTATTATGAATCGTAACCGCTTGTATTTCCACTTTCGAAGAGCCTGTCAAACTCGAATCTAATCGTGTAACTTTCTTAGAAGAAGAAAAAAACAACAACAAAACTAAACCGTACAAGACTTCGATGATTTTTAATTACGAAGAATTTTTGATTGGATATTAACATCGAAGAGAAATTGTCGAATTGAGAGTTACGTATTTGATATATGTATCTAATCGTATAACTTCCTTGAAAAGAAAAGAAAGAAAAAAGAAATAGGAACAAGAATTTGATGATTCCTGATTACGAATAAATTCTCAATTGGATTAATAATTTCGAAAAAACTTTGGATTGGATATTAAATTTGAAAATAATATTCAAATGTGATTACGTATTTGATACATAAACTTTTTATATTGCGAAATGAGAAAAGAAAAAATTGTTAGGTAGATTATTAACTAGCGTTACGAAGTGACGAGAGAGAAACGTGTTAATTGGATATTAATTATACACACAAGGAGCTGTTCACACCGTTTTAAATTGTGGAGACGAAAATGATTAGGTGACATTGTTGATTACGATGTAAAATGAACGTTTCTCGACGCGAACGAACGAGATACATAAAGCTCGTTACATTTGACGAATCGCCATGAGCGATTGCGAAGGACTTACTAATCGTGGCCTAACAGAATGAGATAAACGAGATAGCAAATTCTTTGTTGGATTGAGAAAGAAAAGTAATGGGAACACGGGACTAGAAAGAAGAGAATTATCAAACGAGCATGTAAATTGCAAGAATTAATGAAATCTTTTACACGGCCGATATAGTCTCGATAATACGCTTACACAGACGGGAGCACACACACATTCGAGGATACTTGCGTAATTTCAAAGCGAGAAATGAGAAATCCCAAGCTCGTAAATACTACGCCTAGAGATATTTTTGTATACTAAAAATCCTTCGAAATACACAAATCTTCACTAAAAACGAAGAAATAGATTCAAGAAAGAAATAAATAAATAAAAACTTCTACAACGAAGTACTTTTCTCCCTGCTTTTCTTATTCGCGTATATTAGCTATAACCAAGAAAATATGACTCTTGAAAGTTTTCACAACTTTCGACAACTTTTACAACTCTCGATCAAAATGAAAAAAAAAAGGAAACGAGTATGTGAGTTTAAAACGAGACACAGAAACGTGTCATCTCACGTTTGTATCCTACTGTATATTGCTTTCTAATCATTCTAATTTTGAAGGCTGAAATGAAAAGATTCCAACCAAATAAAGAGAAAAAAAAAAAATAGAAAAAATCCACCTACATAAAAGCACGTTTAACGTAACCTTTTAACGTTTGCATTGCAATGGCATAACTTTAAACAGTCTCTCAGGAATTATTTTCATAATACTTACGTTAAGTACCTGCCATAACGAAACGGATATATCGAAAGTGGTGGTATATACCACCCATTGATGATAATTCGAGGTGTTCGCGTACAGAAAGGCCAACGAGTCAACAACACACGGTGAAAACTCTCGACTCATTGTAAAACGCATATCCGTGGTCAACGTAAGAAGAATATTTTTGTCGAGCTCTCTCATGAGGAAACAACTTTCTTCCTTCTTCTTTTCGAGATGGTTCTTGGACAAGTACGAAGACGATGATGACGACAACGACTAGTAGAATGTACACATACATACATATATATCATACACACACATATACAAGCACTTTCATTTCGTCTTCTTGTAATTACTTATGGCAAACGTTAACACTTTGTTTGCTGGCATTTCTGAAGAAAACCGATTCCACTGATCTCCACGAAATTATTTCTGAACCATAAGAGAAAACGATCAACGTCATAGCTTGACAGAAAAAGAAAAAAGAACAAAAATAAATCAAATTTAACATTAATGAAATTAAAATGCATCCTTCAGTTTAAATATCAATCGATTACCAATAAGTATGGTACAAGTTACCTCTAGTAATTTAACAATCTATAATTGAAGACGTTTATAATAATGACAGACAATTACTGATAAGGACGACTCCTGTTAAATATTTATATATGTGTATAAATTTCGTTTTTATTTCGTTTTTATTTCGTTTCTTTCTTCTTTTTTTTTTTAAGTCACCACTAGAAGATCTTTCGTATTACCTTTCGACGGCCTTTATTTTCTCTTGCAAATCAACCTGGTATCTACTAATTGGAAGTTAAACCGACCTCGTGATCTATACATGCACGATGCAAAAATACGGAAGACGGGAAATTAGAAGGACGATTAGAATGAACAAGAGCATGACCGGTTGCTATACTTTTAACACTTCTTATTAGCGAACTTGAAGGTGTATATGTGATAGATTTATGTGCGTATAAATTTAACGATAAGTAGTCGTTTGGAGTAAACCTTAATTAGCAATGATCGTGATAACGGAAGTAATAGCATTGGTAGGTCGCGATTGGTTTGATATTTATTTATTTATTTTTCCTGAATCTAACGTAAAAGGAACAAGGGCAATTTCGAAGTAGGCGTACGTATAATAGTTAACTGCGAAACCGATATTTACGATTTACCTTTCGAGTTTCATTTTAGATTTCTACCATATGTAGGTAGATACAATAAAAGAGAACGATCGATCGATCGATCGGTTGATCGATAGAACGATCTTTATCTTTTATCGTACAAATCGAAATCAATAAAGTCTTTCGATATTCTCATTAAGAAGATCTATAGACGCAAGTGCAAGTATACATCATGGTGGATACCCATTTATAGAATAGAATTTACAACTAAACTCATTCGATTCTCATTGCTTGTAAAACCGATCCCATATTTTTTTTCCTACCAGGCAGAAAATGATTGTAAGATTATTCACTTTGATCACGTATTGCATCTCTCAGCAAATGATTTCTTCGCGTCAAAACCTTAACCGAGAGTCAAATATGCTCTCACTCTCATCGTAATAGCGATTCCATTTCATAATCCTGTTCGTAACGCGTCCAACAACACACTTCGGTCTTCTCGAAACGGTCTTGCTAAAACCGAGTCCGAACGTCCAAGGACTCGAACACTAATCCATACAATATATCGATCTTAACCAGTCGAAATAAATCGCCACGTATCCTTTCAAATATTATGTCATTTGGGTTATCTCTCTTTCTCTCTAACTCTTTTTTTTTATTCTTTTTTTCATTAATAATACGAAGTATATTTTTCCATAATTTGTCTATCTACTTATTACTTAGCCATTGCAAAAGTGAACGTCTCGAATAGACTTTTAATTAGGAAGTAGCAAGAGCAACGAATAATTCAAGATTAAAATGACGTCAGAGATTTCTGTGTGTCTCCGGTGGCATACGAGAAAAGGGAAAAGGAAAAAAAAGAGACAGAGGAAGAGAGAGAGAGAGAGAGAAAAGGAGTTCAAAGTAGCCTAGGTGTATTTCATAAAGTCGCAATTTTAATTGCATTCACCTTAAAGAGACGGTACGCAATGATGTCTTGATTGTTGGCTGACAGCAAGTCTAATGAAGGCGTTATATTATCTCAACGAACGTAGATAACAGTATGGCGGATTCGTGTAGGAATGCACCCGTCGTCGTTAGTTATTAAACATATCCTTGAGCCGCAGCATAGAAGAAATGTGGATATTGCTCGTATAATCCCGACGAATATGTTAAGAATATTTTATTCGCAAAAGGAAAACCACCGGTTGATAGTTTGAAATAGGAATTCGAGGAGATCTAAAGCTCTGTTAGTTTCAGATAAAAAAGAATAACGCGTTGGATATGTGCGTTGTTATTTTGGAGCATAACTATTGCGTGAAAATAAAATAATTTTTTTGGAGAATAATAATAATAAAGAAAAGAAAATAAAAAAAAAGAAAGAAATATATCTTCTTTTTTTTCCTTTCTACTCTAATGGGATCCGATGCTAATTTATCTGCATCATGGCTATTAATGATCCGAAGCACTCACAACCATTGTACGTTGAATCTTCCAAGGTAGCTTACTGAGGAATAACAGAAAGCATATCGAGAGATTGCAAAATCGAGATCGTCGAAGGGCGAATCGTACGTTCGATTAAAGGAGGAGCAACGAGCTTGATCCATTATCAGACTCTTCCCCCAGAACTGGAACGAACGCGTCAATGTCAAATTTAATCGTCCAACGCTTTAATCATAAAGATAGCGAGGTCGTGTTCTCGATGCCTGTCTTTTTATTTACACTTACTTATTTTTTTTTTTTTTTACGACGAAAATAAAAATAATTAATTTGAAAAACGAAGACAAATTGAAACAAGTAGGCAGAAATAATGAGCTGCAGGAATTATCGAAGTGCCTCTTGTGCATTAGCGGTGTGAAACGCGTTGCGACCAAGTTACGAACGCGTTGTGATCGGGTTCAAAATCCGTTTCAGGGTGTCCAGTTACTTGGACCTGGTGGTACAGGTGTGGCGCTTCGAGGCTGACCAGAGTATTGAATTCCGTAAAAAATACCTAACGTCCCTCTTTGAACCAATCTCTCTCACTCGTTCATTGACTAGCCATCTACTACCTCTTCTTAACCCTTTGAGATTCCCTTTCTATCTGTTTAAACACATGTACGTATACCCTTTTTCATGAATTCAACGCAACAACAAATATCTTCCACTTTACCAGAGTATTGAATTCCGTAAAAATTCCTTAACGTCCCTCTTTGAACCTTGAACTCTTTTCAATAGCCCTTGACTATCCTCTCTTCTTAACCCTTTGAAATTTTCTTTCTATTAGCTTACATACACATACTAATTCAACGAAACGACAAATACCTTCTGCTTTCCAAGAATCATTACGCAATAACCTTCCTCTTTAATGGCACCTCGATAACTGCTTTCTCCAAACGACGAAAGTCTATATGCTGGAAATTTCGCGAGTTCTAACGGTTTTAAAAACTTTTTATTTCGGAAATTCCCGTTAACTAAAATCAACATTTTAACTTAAGAATAATAATAGCCCCGTAGTTTTACTTTTCTTTTTTTTATCCACGTAAGTGAACCACGTCGTTGTTTATCGATTCTATCATTTCGTTAAATCAACACTGTCGACGAAAAAGAATGTAGAAACTCGTCTAGACTACGGAGAGTATAGTCCTTGAACGGCGCCTAACCACGAAGGTAGGCCACCATCGTGAAATAAAGCTTGATTTACGTGCGAATATTGCCAATTAAGCAAACTTAATCGATCGAACTTCAAATAAATAAATAAACAAACAATTAAGAGACAAAAAATATCTATCTCTCGCGGAAATACTCTTTAAGTATTGACAAATTAACAGGACAAAAATGTCGAGTCCAAGGAACGATAGACAGAAACTGTACGACCTTTCTTCTCTTCCTCCACCCTCCAACCCCTAAGAAAAAACTGAATATATTCGTCGTGCATTCGACAATCGTCGATATTTCCAATCTCGATTTATAAATACGTACGATATAAAACTGGTTTGCTACTCAGAATTCTTAGGTTTTTCTATGTATTTTTTATTTCTTTTTTTCTTTAGATTTATCATAAACAAACGGTTATAAATCTCGGACATTTTGGAAAGGTGATTATTGTAAAAATAAGCGAGCACGATTCGAGCACGAGCGTTAAATCGATTATCGAATATTCGTAAGGCATCGATTAAATCCGATCGAATTCCTTTCGTCGACGGTGTATTATTAATTAACGATCACGAACGATCACGATGTAGGTGTATTATACACACAAAGTCAAACCAAACCGAGTTGAGTGTTCGCATCGATCGCTAGAACTCGTGTCCAAAGGAGCGTGGGCCTGGATTTTACGAACGAGCGAACAACGCGCGCGGAATTCGAGAACGTCGTTGTGCAACAATAAAACCGGAATGTCGGCTCGCTTCGTTGCCCCCGGCAGACGACCAAATTCTCCTCGATCTTCCTCCGAGGAAGGAAGAACATTGAAGGAATATGTGCAACCTTTGTACGAACATAAATACGAGAAATTCGTCAAATCGATAATAAATTTATTCGCTATTTATTTAGATGATATTTCATTATTTTTCAATTGATAATTACCTCGCTTTTTTCATAAGGTTCGCGTATCTCGTGTCTCGAAGAAAAAAGAATAAATAAATAACTAGATTAAAAAATACTTTCATATATATTAAACGAATTAATACGTCACTTATTATCGCATTAAATAAAATCTTAAGAATTCTAGAAGACAAATCTAAAAACAACATTCTTTGGATTAGTAATTAACAGAATTTAAAGATAAGTAATAAAATAAAAAAGCAAAGGTTGCGTAGAAAAATGTTAATAGTTTTACAAAAAGAAAACATTTGTCCGCATTACGGTGACACGAATGGAGAGCTGAAATCTTCTGCCGTTGGCGCGAGACCAACGTTGTACACAAGAAACCGTCGTATTTTCTGGGGACAGATAAACGACGTGCGGTTGCAGGTGGAAGACATGCGGGCAAGGCATAGCAGTGCAATCGTGTGCTGCATTATCGCTTGTGCAATCGAAGCTTCGCGTCGATTTATGTCGCTATTTTTCCTTCTTTTTTTCTTTCTTTAAATCTTTTTATTTACTTTTTCTTTGCTTTACTTTTAAGATCGAAACAACAGCGGCGACAACGGATAGTCCGCTTTCCTGGCACATCCCAAGGCCGTCCTTAGGATGTCCCAAGGCTGGGCGAACCGAAAAAGATAGCGAAAGTGGAAGCTGGGCGCATCACCACCACCATCACCATCATCATCATTTGCATCCAGATTCTCCTTCGAGAGGATCTACTTCGTCTCAGGGATCAACCGCCAGTACACACGTTAGTATTTTTCTTTTTAAATACATATATTTTTCTTCAACGTGGTTATGCTATTTTTTATTACAATCTTTCCGATCTCGATAACGTTTAATCGTGATATTAGAAAAGATTCTATCGGACGACGCTTCCTACTGGAAATAAACAAGCGTTTGAAATGTCTAAAGCATTATCTTCCATATCTTAATGAAGTCATTAAACCTACTCGTTCTCCCACACACGGTTACTTTCACTAACTAACATAAATTTTAATCAGAACTATAAATAACAACTTTTACCTCTTCGTTTATCGTCGAAAGAAGATTAAATTTGTTTTGTTTTTACAGAGCGCAGCATCGGGAACGTTGCTGCTAACAGCCGCCAATTTGGCTAATCTCGCAGCAATGCATCCACCAACAGTAACAACACCCAAACAAATGGATACTGCATCGGTAGCAAGCAGTACGCATTTTACGGTTGTAAACGGTCTCGGCAGACCTACCACCGTTTACAGGAAGTCCTGGTGCGCGAGAAATCAGCTCACGGTACTCGTATGCACGATGAGCTTCCTATTCATGGTCGGCCTCTTAGCGGGGATCCTCTTCATGGAAAGTGAGTGTCCTTTTGCAATAAACTGTTGTCTCGTTCTCAATCTAAACGAATCTTTACGAAGAATAGCATCCGGGAATCTCTCTGGTATTTTTTTCTGATTACAGTGAGGGCTCGCGACAAATACAATTAGGCCGAGATCAAGAAATCGAACGAAGAGAAGAAAAGAGCGAACGTGTCTTTGGGGTCCTCGTAATAGCACATATACAACATACTCGTCGTGGCAAGATCGAACTTTCGTAGAAGAGATGTAGAAAAAGAAAAAAGAAAAAGAATAATATGAGAGCAACAACGTGGAAGGATCGTGTTCCTGATGATAATCAACGACTACAACCTGTTACACGAGTCACGACGAAGAGAGTCCCAGTTTAACTTCGTATTTATATAAGCGCGAGTCTTGTTAAACGCGTTTTTAATGATTTCAGACCATTCGCTGGAGAAATAGAATTTTAAGGCTGTATTGCACCTTGTCAAAAAGTGTGGTACGTGAATCCTAGTAATTACATGTGTAATAATAACTGACCGTTTTAAACGAGCGAGTATGGCTAATAGCAATAACGAAAATATCCTCGCCTTGTGAACCCTTGTATTATATTTATGCTGTTGACTAACGAATCCCCTTGATTGTCGTCCAAATCTCGAATCTTAATCTCTAGATACGAATCCACAAATATATATATAGGACAAACGAAAAGAAAAATATGAAAATTCTTATTGATCTAATTAAGATTGTACGATTTTTGACATTATTTTTTCTTTTTTTAATCTTGACTTCTAATCGTGTTGATTAAAACGGTTCTCAAACGATTTAACGTACGTTGTGTAAATCGCATCGATGTCCACGTTGAAAATCCACGATATATAAAAAAAAGATTCTCTTTTAAGTTAATAAAAATTTGAGTTTGATAATATATCGACTAAACATGACAATGACGATAGAGAATATTAACATTTAGGAACTCGTAATTTAATTCATACTAACACGAAACGCCTTAAATCAAACCTGGACAATTCCATCATGTGATGTCGTTCCAGGATATCAATATGTTGGAAAAGCAATGAAGAGCGGTCGCGTTGATCGCCTTTCACGACTGTGATATTACTTGCATATTAAATAATCATCGATTCAACAAGAAACTGTTAGAACCTAAACACCGTATTTCATTTATATCCTTAATATCCTTATTTCCTTTGAGCAAGAAAACTCCAGGATAATCAATCGTTCTTCGATCAAAGGTAAGTTGATATTACATTAAATTGTGAATAATATTGCTGTGCAGTTAACACTATGATAAATAATTCTACGACATCTTCTACATTTTGGAAATTTCTGAGAAGTACATTAGGACCAGGAGATCCTTTAAATTCATTACTATCTTTCAATTGATCAAAATCTAACTACTCTACACCATAATCTTTATCTGAATCTTCTGCATTACTTCGAAATTTTAGAGTTCACGACTTTTAATGGGACACCAAAGTGGTGTCACTGGACAGCATAGTGTTAATAAAATTTATATGCTTTAAAAGTAATGTATCAGAATAATTATAATTTGTTGAAAAACTCACTTCAACTTCCTGGAGAGTTTGCGTCCACCTATAGTTGGGCATATCTGCACCGTTGCCGGAGTTAGGCCTTAGTTTATTTTTTTCTTTCTCATCTTCTTCGTCATCGTCGTCAATCATTTCTTTATTCTCCTTCTTTGATTCGTCGTCAGCATTGATTCCACTAGTTCCAGGAACAGCAGTTGCTTCTTTTGATATCTTCTATATAAAGAATGATAAATGTTTACTACTATATCAATTAGAATAATTATATATACTCAATAAACAAATATGAAATACTTACTTTGTTATCTATCTCTTGCTGTAATTTAATTGCCTGCTCATCCGTCAATTCAACTATTCTAGAACCTGTATCCATTTTTTCTTCTAATTTCTCTTCTTCCTTTTTCTTTTTTTCCAACTTGCCTTTCCGCCTTATTTCTTGTTCTATGCGTGCAGCTTTCTCTGCAGCAGCTTTTGCTAAAGCAGTTGCTTCGTACTTCTTGAATTTTCCAGTAACAAGCTATAAAAATTCATATTCATAATCTTGATTATTGTAAAGTAGAATAATATTATGATTTTAAATATAGTAGAATCCTGATTATAGAAATGCTTTATTAATCTAATGTTCTTTCATCAGAGCATTCAATAATTCAAACAATTTCCTTGAGTGTCAAATATAATATAATTTTATATATCTATTATCGAGGTTCTACTATATATGGATAAAATATTGATTCTAGACAAATCGAGAATATTCGATGAAAAAGATTATGTTGAAAATATATACCTTTTCAGCTGCACCTTCGCCACCACCAGTATAAAAATCTGTTTTCCTTGCCAAAAAACTGAAGATTGTTTCCAACAGCTGAAAATCAAAACAAATTTTGTTAGAAAAAAAACAAGAAAAAGTAGAAAATTATTTTAGAAGACTAAAGTGATGTTACTGCTATAAAGAAGACATAACCTCAACCGGTAAGTCACTTACATCTTGAACACCACCTTCGTGTTGTTGAGCCATTGCCAACAACATTGCATCAAATTTCTCTTCGTTTTTCGCCATCTTTTTAGAACTTATTTAAAAACACGTTGAATATATATTTATCAAGAGAAAAATCACAAACTTCGAAGAAAATAATCTCTTTGTTGCAGTCTACTTTCCGACACGTTTTTCTCGTTTCTCTCGACTATGTTTCTGCGCATGCGTAAAGATATACTTCATTTCTATTGGTCGAAATTTCCGCATTGAGTTAGACACCTGTATTAATAAATGCAGTCGATATTCTCACAAATATTAATTTAAGAAAATTATCTTATTTTTCATTCGTAAAATTGTATTTACATTAAGAAATTCAATTTAATTCTATTATTGATGTAAATATTTCTCTATATTTCGAGATAAATGAAATTGAAACATAATAATCTGCAGTTATCGACCAAACAAACTCTGTTTCGATATATCGTTGGCGACCTCTATCGAGATGCAAGATTTCTACGATTTCTATTGTGGGTTGCATATCGACAGACGCAATATCGATAATTTTCAAAACGCACGAAATATTTTGAAAAATTTCTAAAATTAAATCATTAAATTATTACTTTCATGTATTAGATTTAAAATTACCTACGATTGTCAATTGTAATAAATTTTTTAATCCAACCCAAATACTTCTAACTTGTCTTATGTGAAAAATTATTTTAATGCAGGTTTTATGTCGCGTGTATCATAAATAATTGAAATAATGGCATACGATAGAGCTAAAAGATTTCCAAAATTAATTACACAGACTTCTATATTCGTTGGTCCTGGAACTTACAATGAATCTTATATATCTAAACCACCACGTGATTTAGGTAATATATAATCATACGATATTAAAACTTCGATGTATTATAGATGAATCGTATTATCTTTTAGACGGTCGATATCCATTTTTAAGTGGGACGCGGAGACAAACTATGATTGCATCAAAAGATGCAATTCTTTTTCCAGGACCTGGTACATATGATCTAATAGAACCACAACGGCACATTCCAGAACGTAGAATCGTTTAATAATTTTCAGATTTCAATTTCACCTTATTCATTTAAAATGGGTCTTATAAATTCTAGGGAGGTGTCAGCATTGATTACACCGATGCCAGATTTAAAGAGAAAATTTACGAAGGACCGTGTCCAACGGAATACGATTTACTGGATGATCTATTCAAAAAAATATCGAAGAAGATTAGATCACATCCTGGCACTAGGAAAAGACCAGCTGGAAAAGTAAAATGTTTTTTTAATTCTTTCATATTCCTGACGTTTATCAGTGTCATAATCTTTTCAGCTATGGTTAATAAAACCACCGCGTTCTATCATAACTTCTGGAATATCCGTACCTTCAAAACGTGACGTTTATGGTTACGATATTAATGAGGATGGAATTCTTGTTAAAATTTCACCTATCGAAGATGAGCCAACTTTCATTTATGATATTCCAAGAGGAGTAATAACAATTCCTACAATTATATCAAATGCAGAATATATATAATCAATGTTATACAAATTTTATTTCATTTTCTATACGTAGGATGAAAATTTTACTACTCGCAAATATAAAGGAAACTTTTGGAGTAGAATGACTGGAAGGGAAGAGAAAAGACCCTTCGTAACGCCAGGACCAGGGGACTACGAACATGAAACAAAAAAGACTCCTACGCAAATTTACGATGAGAAGTTTAGGGAAATAAAAAGGGCTACGTCAAGACAACCACGATACCTCCAAGCGATGTTCCGACGAAAATTACGAGAGGTTCATTTATTTCTTAAACGTTTTATCCTGTCTTCCATAAAAATAATAGTAAGAGAATATAATTTGTGCTAAAGGGATTACCAGGACCAGGTCATTATGATCCACCTAAAAGTATCTTTGATAAGTATACAAAAATCAAATGTAAATGCAACAAGTATATCATAGAACCTCCACCTTTCGATCAAACTGCTGAGGTAAATAAATAATTAAAAACTTGTAAATGTATACATGTATACATTTCATTTCTAATTAATTCTATTTGCTCAAGAGATTCGAACATAAAAAATCTATCGAAATTCCTGGTCCAGGAACGTACGAGAGTATAAAACCAAAAAGTTGTTTTACTCACGTATGTCGAGCACCATTTGGTAGTCTCGTTTCTCGATTTAAAAAAGATCCTGACAGTTCAGGTCCAGGTAACGTATTTAATTTCTTTCCAAATATATTCTCAAAGAGTATATAAAATTTATAAATCAAGTCAATGTATTTCTAGAACCTGGTAGATATCATGTAACAGTAGGAAATATTTCTTACGAATCCTCAAAACGTTTCAAATTACATTACGAAAGGTTGACACCTTATTTACATCTGAAAAATATCGTGACTCCTCGTAGTGAAAAAGAACTAATTGAGGATACTCAAGAAATAGAGTGCAAGGAATTAAAAAAAAGTAACGAGTATCATGCTGTTTTTAAATCAAGAACAGAAAGATTTCGTAAAGTTTTTAAAGGGGTAAGAAAATTTATGAACCTATCTAATAAAAAATATTTCTTTCAAAACAATCCATGAAGTATCTAATGTTTTAAACTAAGATATGTTATTGGTAATAAGGGATTCTCACGTTGGGAATGATTTAACAGCAAGGAAAAGTAGAGAAAGAAAGATTCTATAGGTAGTAGTAAGAGTAAGTCGATGGTCAGACGTGACACCAAGGATTCTTTCGGTAGAAACTGGAGACTCAGGGTAGAGCCAGGTAATCCTCAAAGCGCAAGGTAATCAGGAGAACCCGAGACGAAATTAATGGCAACGGATCGAAGCGTTGCATCTGTACCCGAGGCGGTTCGTAGCCAGGATCCAATTTGGCCGTTAATCGAGAGAGAGAGAGAGAGAGAGAGGAGCATTGGAACGGGATTCGATGGTCCAACCGTAGATAGGCTTGCCTAGAATGGTCAAAGCTATTCGTACAGTTCCTGCTTCCTGCCTATACGAGATACGTTTCCGATCACGTTCAGAACATTTATATTTTTCATCTACGTCGATACTCTAACGTGCTAGTTCACGTCCCCATACTCATCAATTATTTTATATCCTTTCTTCTTCTTTTTTTCTGTTAGCTTTATTGAAAAATCGATACACGTAGGAAGAAATTAATTACACGTCATTAAATTTCTATAAGACATTATAAAATTGATTAGGTTTTAACCAATGGATAAATAAGTGTCCAATATAATCGAGTCGTTAAATAAAATCATGTGCAACATTGTAAAGATGATGTATACTTAAGTACGATCGATGAAGCGCAAAGACATCCAGTCGTATAACTCTCTAGTCTTCGTTGGAGCGAGGAATTCGCGAGGATGACCAGTAGTAGTTCTGCTTTCGACTAAGTCATATTTACATAACGTAGGGAAGCGTCGTAACTCTGTGAGCCCCCGGAAATGACGTTCCAGCGTGCTCGGGGGGTCATTTCCACGCACAGTCCGCGTGGCTGCCGATGTAGCCCGGTGAAATCACTTCCGGATCGTTGAGCCGGAAATTCGAGCCAATCCCTGCCTCGATCTCTCTCCTTCTCTCTATCTCTCTCTTTCTCTTTCAGTCTATCAGCAAAACGTAAATTGCAGATAGTCCAAAACATCGTTCATTTTCGTATTTGTCCTTCGTCAAAAGAGACCATCGTCAGGGTTGAAGAGAATAAAATTGGGCCAACAGTGTTAATCTCAAATAATATTTGTTTTAATTAAATCTCAACCATATTTAAAAAGTTCGTCGACCTTAGAAAGAAATGTCTCGTAAATTGCACTTTTACTTTTCTTCCTTTTCTTTTTTTTCCCTTACTTTTGTAGATCGATGCGCCGGATCCTGGAGCTTACGAAGCTTTAACCTCCTTCAAGGCTAATCGTGATCGATGCGACTTCCTTTGCCGACGTTTGGCTCCACCCTTCCTTTCGAGGGCTCGTCGTGTTCTCGAGATTACCAAAGGAATCGATATGACAGTACCAGGTACTAACTCCTGTCATTCCTATATTACTATAAATTATATTCATAATTATTCAAACATATTACTTTCGATCGATTACGGAAATCAACGAGAAATCTTTTTCTGGAGATAATGGTCGATTAATATTGGAAATATGTGTTAAGAGAATTAAATTATTCCATTATTTTTCTTTAGTTTTTTCTTTTGTCACTTCAGTTCTGTTCTGTTCTGGTATATTTTCAAACCATAGCTAAGATATAGGATAGCATAATTTTCTTAGACGTTATAACTCCTCCATTATTCATCCTATCATCTTAATTCATGGACTCTGTCAATTCAAACACGCTTCTTGCACGAACCAGGAAGCAATATCGAGCGAGGACAATGCCTTGATTTTCATACTTTTTGTGTCTAGCTCCGACACATTATACCATCCTGTATGACATATCAAAAGGAGTTAAGGGAGGCGTGATACCGTATTCACGTCGTGATAAGGAAAAGAAAAAGAAGGTACCTGGTCCCCAGGACTATTGTGTAAGGATTTCTTTCTTAAGATTCTATTCTCAGATATATTTTGTATTTTCCATTTCTTATGGACTATCGTTGCGACTTACATTGAAACGTTGCAAGGAATATCTTCTATATTTATGTATCCTTTTTCTATTTCATTACGTTTGTAGATAAATCCTTACATCGATTCATCCGTGATAAAAAAATCCTTCAATGTTACTTTGGGTAAACCAAAATTTATTGGTGAGAAGAAAAGAGTGAAAAATCGATTAAAACCGTCGAAGAAAACTCTCAGATGGTTCGTCACACCTATCGAGGATTATCGGCATTGTTCTGTAACGTGTTTGACAGTGTCGTAATTCGTGATGATTAAAAATACAAATTTAAAATTCAAAATTCAAGTTTTCAGTGGAGGAAAGAAATTGAAATAAAAATCTGAGATCTACGCGTTGAGAATTTGAAATCGATAGTATAATACAAAGTCGTATTTACTTTGTAGGAACATGCTAGGATATTGCGTGCTTATGGCACGCGAGAATAATGTCGGATACTTCAGATAGTGATATATGAGGTACGGCTACGTACCATGAGATGACTAGATGGCTAGCATCCCGTATTTCCATAATATTCCCGTGTAAAACGGGAACATGCGTCGCTGAAAGCGGCATAAATGAAAATCTTCCATCACGTGTCATTACGTGTTGTTGCGTTCCGTCGTTGTTAACTTGCATATTTTTTTTTTATACCATTTTTTTCGTTTCATACAAACACACACACACACACACACACATGTATTTATATATATACATATATATATTTATTTTTTTATTTTTCGTAAACGCAAATTCAACACACGGACGAAAGATTACAAATATCCTCCTATTTATTTTCGTTTTACGAGTAAAAACGTGAAAAATGGTTGAGTTAAAAATCAACGTGTATCTTTTGATGCAAACAAAATTCGATAAAATATAAGTTGTATTAATTTTGTTGTTGTGTTTTTTTGGTTTGATAAAAAATTAGCTATCACACGTCGAACGAAGCGTATGAAACTTGGATGTTTTTATTCGATCTTTTAGGAATATCGATTGCAAGCCCCCTATTTAACTTCCGGTACAGTGTTAACAATTAAAGATCGACGAGTTTCGACCACAGGATACCCATAATCAGTCACCTCTTGACAAGGGTTCGTAACAAAGGATACGCTTAGTTGTAGCCTATCGTTTCTGAAGAGTGTGTTCCCTTATAAAAGGGAATAGACCTTAACTTGGATCAATATCACCAAGGGCTCCAATACCATACCTCGATATATCACATCTACATTTATTTATACTTTATATCTCGCGCATTTAAAACTACGAAATTTCTACTATGTAATATTTATCATGTAATATTTTTGTTAAAACTGACAAGAAAGGTCAAGTTCTTAATTAGTTCGTGCATAAAATAGCTTTGTATTATTTTTCGTTATCATTTTTCGTACGAGGAGTAGTTAAAGTCTACAAGTGTGCATGGAAATTTTGCCAGAGACAGATCGTTTCGTTTTCTATTTATTTCGTTCTCACAAATATATTATTTGCGCGTTAATAAAGAAAAAAGGAAACAAAAATGTGGCCGTTTCAAGATATTGATTATATTTTATTATTCAATTTATTTTCTAAATTATTACTTCTTTCGGAAAGCGACGACAACACGCCGTTAATCAATTCGAATGAAGTTAAAAATTATAATTTTACATCATATCAATTAGACGTGGCTAATGCTTTAACAGTTAACATGTTTCCGGATCAATTTTATTTCGGTGTTTCTACATCGGCTTATCAAACGGAAGGTGCTTGGAATGAAGATGGTAAAATTACTTTATTTTTTTTAGAAAGATTCAAATTCATTCTCACATTCACACAAATGACATATAATTTTTATTTTATCATCAGGCAAAGGAGAATCTGTATGGGATCATATGACCCATTCAAATCCTAGTCTCATTCGTGATCGAAGCAATGCCGATATTGCAGCTGATTCTTATCATCATTACAAAACAGATATAAATATTGCAAAACAAATAGGCGTGAGTGATTAATCGTATTTAAATATGATCAATTATTATAGAACATTATTTAATTAATAATATTTTGTTTCCCGTAGAGTAAGATGTATAAAATTTCAATGTCATGGCCAAGAATTTTCCCAGAAGGTTTACACAGTCGTATAAATTTGGACGGTATTAGACATTACGATAATCTTATCAATGAAATTATTGCAAATGGAATGACACCGATGGTGACACTTTTTCATTGGGACATGCCATATTCTTTGCAAAAAGTAGGTGGATTGTCTAATCCATTGATAATAGATTTTCTCATTCAATACGCCTGGGTTGCTTTTGATGCATTTGGTGATAGAGTACGTATCGTCTATTTATTTTATTTTTAACCTTATCATTATAGCTAATTATAACGATTAAAGATTATAATTTGTATGGTTTCAGGTAAAATATTGGGTTACTATAAACGAACCATCCGTCATATGCCAATATGGTTATGGCAATGATGCAATGATACCTGCATTAAATTTATCTGGAAAAGCTGACTATATTTGCGGTCATAATCTATTGTTAGCGCATGCTAGCATATACCAATTTTATCAACAACAATTTAGCGATGTTCAGAAAGGTAAAACATTAAATATGTGTTGAATTATTATTATCTATTTCCTTGGAATATTTTCTTTGTATGTACATATGTATGTACATATGTATCTTTCTGCGTGTTACTTCACTATCATTAGAATTAGTCATTCAAGTAAATAAGTCGATTATTTTTAAAGTTAGTTACCTGTTTAACTTTTTTTAACGTTCAATTAAAAAACATGACAATAACAAGTATTATATTTTTAGGTAAAGTCGGTATCGTTCTCAATTTAAAATGGTTTCAACCAGAGAATCCAAGGAATGTCGAAGATCAATTAGCTGCGGAAAGAGCTTTCCAATGGTGGAACGGATGGTTCCTTAATCCGTTGTTTAGCGAACAGGGTGATTATCCCGAAATAATGAAAACCATAATTTCCAATAATAGCTTTTCCGTACATTTAAATTCGCGTTTACCGAGATTCGAGTTTTTCCAATTACAGCAGGTTAAAAATTCCGCTGATTTTCTTGGTATTAGTTTCGACAAAAATACTTTGGTACGTGGCTCTCGGCCAAATTCTGATACGTCTTTTCAAAACGATGCTGAAATAACAGAATCAATTATTCAACTGCAAAACAAAAATTATAATGAAGTAAGTACACAGGCATGATTAAAAAAATAGATATTTTTAAATTAATCTATTGAATTATCTTATCTCTTATGATTTTTTATTTCTAATAATACAGATCAAACCTTATACATTAGCGAATCTTTTAAATCGCATAGATCTTAATTACGAATTACCACCAATTATTATAACCGAAATTGGCTATCAGAATGATGGAAAGGCCGAAGACTTAGATAGAACTATCTACCATCACGAACACTTATCAATAGTTTTAAAAGCTATGAAAAGTGGTATAGACATTCGGGGCTACTTGGTTCGTTCCTTTATCGATAGTTTCGAATGGATGATGGGTTATACGTGAGTGTTTCATTTATTTCAACGATTACTTTAGATCTAATTATAGTTTATAAACTAAATGTTATTCAATTTTTCTTTGACAGAGTTAAATCTGGTATATTCAGTGTGGACTTTGCTAATCAAAATCGTACACGACGACCACGAGTATCGGCTTTGGTAATAAATGATATTTACAAGAAAAAACTCATTCGAACGTTGAAAGATATTTACGGCCGTGATATAAAAATGATGTGAACCATTTAAATATCCCACAATTTATATGACAATATAATTTTAATTATATGTTTATTCATTTTTAAAAGACGAACAAAAAAAATGATTAATTCAATTAATAACAAATATTATATGTGTTCTTTGATGTTCTAATTTTTCCAGTTTTTCATTTTTACAACAGACGATATAATTCAATCGAATTAGATCTCTTCTTTTCTTTTTTTTTATTAATTCAAATCACACCCCCGAAACTCGAAGGTCTTCGTCATCGTACGGTTAGAATGGCATCGACTACGACGTAGTCGACCTGCTAATTTCCTCGCGTAATCGTCGCACTCGGCTTGCCTGGAAGCAATTCCACAGATTCTTGCCTCCGAGGAATGTTCCTTTGATCGTTTCACGAATGTCACTTTAACGAGAGTGACGACGGATACGACGGATAGCTCTCAACGTAGCAGCATCCGCGAATGGTTCCGCGAAGTCCTTTGAAATGATTACATTTTGGCTCTTATAACTGGTCTCGTGAAAACGTCATTTTCGTCATGTTTCAACTATGAATTCTATACATTAACTCACAGTATGTATTTAATTTCTAAAATTACTTAAAATTTACTTAATAAATTCTATAATTTTTCCCACAATATTTAATGAGATGTAAAGACGAAATAGTTCAACAAGTTAAAGAGATAAGATAACCGAACAACTGTATAAATATCTCTTAAAACTCCATCTAATTAAAAGGGGAAAATAAATTAGGTGAATAAGCTTGTTAAACAATTTTCTCAATGACGTTGTTCAATGGAACGAAAAGATTTTATATAGAACAACTGCATAAGGTTTTAATCAGTTGAAATTATAGATAATGAATAATTTTCGTTTGTGTCGTATTTTAAAAGCAATCATGTAACCTTGTTAAACAATTTTCACGTTGACGTTAGTGGCGTAAAGGGATTTCGCGTACTCCATTAGCCGGTATCTATCTCGAATCTGGTGCTGATAATGTGGCCGTAGGAAACTAGCGACGAGGACGACATTACTACGTTCGCATCCCTACGTCGTCGGACAGAACCGAGGGTATCAATCAGTGGTACATGAAAGGGGCGCGGTTTGGCTACGTCTGTCGTAGGATCTCGTATTGTCTGCCTTGGACAGATAGACAGCTTCTGTGCATCAAGTTCCTACGTACTATTCCTATCTGATCGAGCTTTCTGTTACTGAAAGTATTGTCGCATTCGCCTTCTCTAACCATTTCTTCTTATTTCCCTTTCTCTCACTCTCTCTCTCTATTTCTCTTTTTCTCTTTCTCTTAACGTTCAGCATCCCAATCTACAAGGGACATTTCCTCGTGTAAAAGACATGTACTTCCTACTAACATGTCCCAAGAAAGTACGCTTGGCACTGATGGATATTCTTGCGAATTGCTTCCCCGACAACTGCGAAACGGAGTTTTACTCTAAACTCCCGGACATTGCAATCTTAGTTTCGTTTGATTTACTTACCTACTGTAGCTGTAACCTTAGAGTTTCAAACAAGAGAATTAAGTCGTTTCTGGCTATACTTTCTTTTCATTTTATTTACTAGTTCTTCAGAGAAGATAATAAATTTTATGTTAAAAAGAAAAAAGAACATTTCTTGAAAATATTTCAAATATCGTAGAATAAGATTATTATTCGTAAGGTATAGCTAAGTCTTAATTTAACAAATAATTTATCACCTCGCGTTAAGGAAGTCAGCTATTATTATAGTTGACGTTCACAGGAAACAGGAAAAGGACTAAGGCATGACAGACTACCCCAAGTAAGAACGAATCCTTTCTAAGAATTCTCAAAAGCTGCGACAGAGGCGTGGAAAACAAAAGGGTGAGTAGCTTTCCGCTCGGCTGTGTCTCTTTTTCGCGAGTAGAGCAGCCACTCGCGAAAGGGCATTGTCTGCGTGCCAGTAGCATGACAACCACGCGCGACACAAGTCACCGAAGAAGAAAGATAGGCCTTGACGAGAAAAGAAGAGAAGAGAAAAGAAGAGAAGAGTAGAGAAGAGAAAAGAAAAGGGAAAAGGGAAAATAAAAGAAAGAGGACGACGAGTATGAAGGAAGGAAACACCCTTTGATTCCTCGCCAGTCCCGAGAGGATCGTGATAAGTCCGTGCAGTTTCTTTCACGAGCTTTCTTTCTCGCTTTTTCTATCTGCATGCTATGTATAGATGTGTGTGTGTGAGTATATAGGTGTTAGTCGACACCTCGCAACAGATCCGACGACAATGAAGCTTTCCGGAAAACATCGAAGCGTTAACAACGAGACAAAGCAAGAATCGCAAGGCTGAGCGACTTTTTAACGAAAAAATCAGTTATCGAACGTAATGAAGCGATCGTTTGATCGTAAATGGAACTGAAATCCTTCCATTCTATTTGACAAGGTAAGATTTCATTTCGAATCTTTCTAGTTAAGAAAGAAAGAAAGAAATAAGAAGAAGAAGAAGTTGAAGAAATAGGAAAAAAAGAATGAAAGAAAGAAAAAAGTATCGCTCCTCGTAAGACAAGGTACTCGGGATCTTAAGACTCTTGAATTTTCACGAAGAACTGTGAGAAGCCAAGAGATCCAGGCTCGTGGAAGTAAAGGTCTTGCGCGTGGGAGTAAAAGAAAGAGGGGTAGTAAAGGGTGGAAAAAGAAAAAGAGACGGAAGATTGAAAGGAGGAGTTGGAAGCTTTTTGCTCGCAGCAGCAGCGGCAGCAACCAACGAACGAACGAACGAATGAACGAACGAATGAACGAATGAACGAATGAACGAACGGCTGGCAAGCAGGACGATCTTCTGCCATTTAGCCAACGAGCCGAATACCTCTGACTCATCTTCCCGTTCATTCCTGACTATCTTCCCCTAAAGCTTAACCCAGTGAAGAAACCACCTACCCATTCCCAATGCCCCTTTCAACGATGCATTCGGTACGATCGTCGTAACTCTTGTTCCATTGAATCCGAGGCGACCATAAAATCGAACATTTCTTCAGGTCGAACCACCGGAGATGGGGATTTATGTCTTCCACGTAGCTCCGACGTCTCATTTCCGTTCGACTCTGTCTAGCCACGGAAGCAGCATACCGAACGTTGAAAAAGAAGAAGAAGAAAGAAAATACCTTTAGCGACACTTTCCTCTTAAACTTCCGTCTGTAACTGACAATAAAGATGCTCGAGAAAAATGTTGAAGCTTCAGTAAAATCGAGGGGGAGAGGTGGTTCGTTTTAATGACTCGTAATGAGAAATTAGTCGAAGAATTACGATCGGGGATATTAATATCGTAGCTGGTAGTCAACGGTGAACCGAAGGAACAATAGAACCACGAGAGAAAGATTTATGTATGGAAAAAGAAAAAGAGAGGGAGGTAAAGAGCGAGAGAAAAGGAATAGAAGGATGAGAATGAGGAGGAGGAAGAGGAGGAGGAGGAAGAAGAAGAATACGCGTGGACGTCTGGCGTGGACAGGACGCTCTCGTTTATGCGGCAGCAAGCTCAACAATCGCGTCTGCCTGAAGGGTGCTTCCATTCCAAGGGGTAGGTGGCAGATATTTTTATCTCCTCGACGAAAACGGCTACGTACTCGCGTAACATCCGCCGTTGCATCCGGAAAAGACAGTGGCGAGCGGTGCTTTCAAAAAGAATAGAAAAGGATAGATAAATAAAGATAAAAAAAGAGAATAAAAGAGAGAGAGAGAGAGAGTTTTCGTATCATCGTGAGTCTAGGGGGCTGGTCTGGGTTCACTGTTATCGGGAAGTACGAACTTGGAAAAGAGAGATACAAAATCAAAAAGAGAAAAACACAGAAAGAGAGAGTGAGAGTGAGAGTGAGAGAGAAAGAGAAGAAGAGAGGGTGCGGACATTTAAAATGCAGATTAGCGAGCGGAGAAACGAGCGCAAACGCAGACGTAAACGTAAGAGCACTGGCTGTGCCGAGTGTTTTATTGAGACTAGCTTCCGTTTTGCGCCGCCCTCCCCTTTTACCCACCACTATCACCATCACTATACACTACCACTACCAGTGCCACTAGCATCACCGTAAACCTCCTACTTCTATACAAAAGTCCTTCCAACTCTTACGGACCTCCCTTTTGCGTTTCGCTCGACCGCTCGTAGCTGATGCCGCGCCAGAGATAAAGTCGGAGGCCGAGCTTTAACCGGCCGCTAATTTATTGATCCCAGATTTATTTGACGCGCGTGCCACCGACCGGGGGCCTCTTCTAATCGCTACGCTCATGGATTTGACGGATCCTAATAGAGCACGATATCTAACGTGCTTCTTCTATGGTGTTTCCAAAAAATAATACAAGAAATAAAAAATACAACAAAGGAAAAACAGAATAAAAGTAAATTAATGCAATCGTTTAATTATTTTTTTATCGTCACGTTTAAGTATAAAAGTATGGTTAGATACGCGTGTCCGTTTATTCCGAAATAAGATCAAAAGTTAGTTTACAAACGACTTCGTGCGCATCCGGTAACCCCGAGGGAAAGTTAGCTCAATCAATTGCCGCATAGGAACGAGATATTCTATCTCTCTCTGTTCCTCTTTCTCTCTATCTATCTTCTCCTCTTTCTCTCTCTCGTACGACTTATAAAGTTCGAAGATCAAAGTCCGGAACGGTACGGTAACTCGACGCAAACCGTCGCGATTTCGAGGTAAACCAAGATCTGCTGAGATCTCAACGCCTCCGTTTTACTCAGACATGCGTCGAACGGCTCTTGTGTAAATTCAAGCTTCCCTTAAATGACGGGGGAGGTAGTACCATCGAAACTGCACTACCGAAACTTCTACGTCCAACGACTGGTATAACAAGCTTCAAACAGATATTTCTCATTCCCTTTCTAACGTTCGAGTTTCTAACTTTATCGAAACACTATCCTTAAACTTAAACTTTCCTTATCTTTTGTTATCCATTCTTTCACGAGAAATCAAACTTTAATTATAAAGTATACGATGTTAATATTTAATATAACTGTGAAGTTAACATTGTTTAATGTATATGTTTGTTTAAAATATGAGACGAAAATCAAATATGTAATTGAGGATAGAAAACTTTACAGACACACCTTTAATTCTCGAGTACTCACGGAATAATCTGTGTTCTCTAAATTCTTGACGAATTCAAAAGCTACTTGACGCTAACAAGGAACGTAACCAACCGTTTATTTATCTCATCCTCTCACCTAGCGTTTCTCTCTCTCTCTCTCTTTCAGGTCGGAAGCCACGAGCGTTTGGCAGTTACATGAAATACGAGGGTGAATCTCAGTGGATGCGCATTGTCCGGTCGTAGCGTACGAAGCAGAGCCAGTAACAATGGGGAGTGACCTGGGCTCGATTGTCCTTTAATTTACGGGAATTGCGAAAGTGAGAGAGAGTGAGAGAGGAAATAGAGGAGGAGAGGTAGGAAAGAGGGAGAGATAGAGATAGAGAGAGAGGTTTGCGTTCACTCAGCACCCTTTCCACTCTCCAACGAACGAGCGACCCTCTTCGCGCGCGTCAAGCTCGTCGCACAAGGACAAGCGCACGTGCTCGTGCTTGCCTACCTCGTCCAGGATTCGATCTCCATAATCGCGCGAGCTTTACATAATCGAGGTACGCTAATACCGATTCCAGCAACAACCGATTTTCGCGATACTCTATGCCCGATTAGGTCGGATAGGATTACACGAGCTTGTCGATCTGTTAGACGTGAATCGAGAATCTACGATCCCCGACTCCCACTCACCCCCATGTAATTCTTCACGTACGTGTTTAATAATAGAAATGAAGCTTTAAAAGCGAGCAAGAGAAAGAGAGAGAGATAAAGATAGAAAAGGAGAATCAGTAACCCACGCGTTAGAGTGCGTAAGTTCGACTAACGAAAAATCCTCTCAACGTCGAATGAGAAATCCCGTCGCATGGTTATAAATGCGAGACTAGTGTAAAAAAGTTCAAAGGAGTACAAAGCGGAGTCGTAGTTCTTCTTCTTCTTCTCCTCTTCCTCTCTGTTTCCTTTGGCAGCAGCAGCAGAGAGAGGATCGTGGCTACGATACGGGCGATTTTCACGGCCTCGTGGAGTTGAATCGTGCTTAGGAGGGATCGTGCGCGAGGAAAGAAGCAAGCAGAAAATAGGGTCTGATAATGCGCGTAAGTGCAGCCAAGAGATGGAATGAGAGAGTATGCGTGTTTTAGAGAAAAAAAGAGAGAGAGAGAGAGAGAAAGACAGGGAGATAAAACTTTTGCTCGCTTGCTCGCCGGCTTCTGGCATCGAACAATCGCTCTTTGCACCCTAAGCGCGAAACGGAAAATGTATCTCGGCTGACAGAACTCAAACAAAGGGTCGGACATTCGCGCGAGAGGGTCACCCCCGGTATCACCCTAGTCGTCACGCAACCCCTCCCCCTCTTTTTCTTCCGTTCTCTTTGCTCTTTCACCCTTCACTTCTCCTTCCTGTACCCTTCTCTCTCTCTCTCTCTTTTTTTTCTTCTCTTTGTCTCTATTCTCCTTTCAGCTCTTTCCTATGACATTAGCTCGACAAATACGCGAGCTTTCGGACCGTCCAAGGATTAACGTCCTAGCACGATTATTCTCTTTCTTTGTTTCTTTCGCTTCATCGTCGATTTGAACGTTCTAAAACATTCGTGAACACTCTCATTGGGGTTTTCGTAGTATAGATGGATAGGATCAATAATAAAATGGGGGGAAAGAGAAGATTCATATATTATTTCGTCTTTAAATTATGCATCTAAAGCGAAATCAAACGGTGTTCCTAACTGTAAGTCTCGATAATGGAAACTTTTCTCATTATTTTAAGGCACACGTCAGAAGGAACCTTGAAAATTTACGATACGCATCTCAGGTTGTTCTACTATATGAACATAGGATACAACTTACGTGATTTACAGCCATTGTATCCTTGAGCGTGAAATTACTTACTGCTAAGACGCGTGTGTAGGTCCAAGTAAGTACCACCTCCTACCTGTACAATACTGGCTTCGCTTAGAGAAACGAACAACGGCCTCCTAACTCTGCTACTTCGTTTTTCATTTTTCAACGAGCTAAGAGACTCTCTCTCTCTCTCTTTTTTTTTTCTTCTCTCACTGTTTACTTAGCAAAGAGAAAAATAAGAAAATGATTATAAACTTTAAGGACGGTATTAAAACTCGGGACCGTGTTCAAGTTTGTTTCTATACACGAACACCAAGAGAAAGAAAGAAAGAATGATGAAATGAGAGAAAGAGATGGATGAAGAAAAAAATAATAATGAAAATGAAAGAGAAAAAAAGAAGCTCAGTATCGTGGTCCGTTCTTAATTTTAATTGCTTCTCTCCCTTATTCATCTCTTATCTTTTTTGCTCTCTCTCTCGATCTATCTCGCGTATTCTTCGCGTTGAAATTTAATTTATCAGTTCAATTAACGTCGTGTCTCGAGGTATCAAAGACAAACGATCGGATGACAGAGTTTTACAGTGTTGTGCATTTAATTTCGAAGTACCTTTTTCGCCGGTGACCCAACGGGAAAAAGACAAATAACTAAACGACGACAAACCACAAGATTCCTCTTCTACGGGTACCAGCGTCTTTTTATTCCCTTTCTCTCTTGCTCTCTCTTTTACTCTTTTAACAAAGTAAACACACTTCTACGATCCCGTGGAAAAGGCGACCGAGAAAGCTCGTTAAAAAGTTTCGAAAGTGATACTTCCTTGGCATCTCCCTTGGCCTACGACGTTCACCGCCACGCTCAGAATCCTTTCGAGATTTCGAAACAAGACCATTCCGTTTCACTACGTTTCGTTTCTCAAATTGACTTTTCTTATTTTCCTCGTTCGAAACTAATTTAGTTTCGATTCAAACGATATCGACGTACGTAAAAATCGAACACACGTTTTGTAGACATTTTATTGAGAATCAAAAAAAGAAAGAACAGTTACGATTTCAGATCGATTCTTATTTCATTTTCTTGTTGATTTTGTATTTATTAAATATATGGACACATTATAATCGCATACACAAAATTGGAACGTTGGTAGATTGGTATTTCTGTGTAATACATAATGATTAGAATGAAGCAAACAGTAAATGGTGTTTGATATTCTTTGTCGAACCAACCACACAACGGCAAACCGGAAAGATATACGAGATGGCATAGGAATTTCATTTAATCCGAGGTTCCACGCGGTTGGCCGAGATTCGATTTATGGTGTAATCAGGCTCCGCACGATTCCGCTCTTTCCATAGACCACCCTCTACCTTTTTCTCTCTTTCTCCTATATTCTGAACATTAGAGAGAATCCAAACGTGATTCTTTATACTTTCTATTATTTTTTTTTACCATTTTTATTTGTACAAACGAACAATGTTACACTGAGAGAAGAAAGAAAGAAATAAAGAAGTGGCATCGTTTTCGCGAACCGAAAGTTTCTTCCTACTAACATTTACGACTATTTTCTCGAATATTTTTACAGCTACTTGTTACAGTTAATGAAAATTTCCAGAGAAAAATGAAGGGAAAAGACGTGAAGGAAATATAAAAAATAAAGAAGAAAAAACACCATCGATTGAAGGACCATCGGGCTTGAAAGTCTAATAAAACGAAGAAGAAATGTAACAATTAAATCAAATCCTTAGGAATGGGATAATGAAATCGATTATAATTCTCTCCTAAAGATAAAATTATCGACATTTTTAATAGTCTCCTTCCTTCCATCGAGTCTTATTAAATAATTAATGACTCATACAGACGATCGTAGAAAAAATTAACGAAGTACTAATTTCACTGTTAAAATCTTGGTGGAAAGAATGAAAACGAGAGAAAGGGAGAGAGAAAAATGTTCTTTCACTTCTCTTCTCTCCTTTTATTTGAGAATCGTGTCTAGGCGCACGATTTTTCTCCGTCGTCGATGTGTCACGAGCACAAAGCGTCCTACTTCGTGATGCTGGCACGCGTTTAAAACGTGCAAGAACAGCTCACGTTTCTCTGTGAAAACCTTCGCGCCAAGAATAAGAGAAACAGAGAAAAAGAGAGAGAAAGAGAGTGAGAGAGTGAGAGAAAGAAAGAAAGAAAGAATCTTCCTGTCTCGCCAAGAAACTCGACGATCAATCTCACGCATGACGCGAGTCGCGCGGAGTTAATTTACCGGCGGTTACATATCCGTGTCTAATTGGGGAGAAAGAAAGAGAAAGAGAGAGAATATCTTTTTAAGGGATCTTCTATCTCACTCGAGTCACTCGATCTTTCTTTTCACGGCTTTAAGCGGATGCAGTTTCGTGGACGGGCCAGAATTAATTGGTCCGTGGCGAGTCGAATGAGAGACGACGAGTGTCCTTCGTCCTCTTCCTTGCGAAAAGAGTATGCTTCGTAGTATGAAAGTGAGAGAAAGATAGATAGAAAAAGATGAGAGACGGATAGACATGAGAAGATGGTAAAGATTAAGAAGTAGAAAGAAAAAAAAAGTATCAAGAAAGTTCAAAGTCAAAGGGAGGGATCTGAAAGAGTAAAAATTGTGCGTGTAATATACTGTGCAAGCCAAAAATGAAATTTCTTTGTTCGAAATTTGTAAAAAGAGAAGTAGGGTCGTTAGGTAAAAATTCTATTCCATTTATTTAATCAATTAAATTGAAAATGTCGAGAGAAATAAAGAAACGTACGTAAATTAATAACCTTTTAATTCAATTTTTGATCATCGTCCCTTATAATTTACTCCTTTTTTTTCTCTGGCAACTTTGAAAGAAAAAATAAACAATCAATCCCAATTGAAAACTATCAATCGTTCACTTAAAAAAAAGGTTCATTACATTCGAGGAAAAACATGCGATACCAACGTACAACTCTGATTTCATTGATTACACTACGCAAAGAGAACAATGATTGAAATAAGAGAGAGAGAGAGAGAATGTAGAATTAAATTACAAGCCGAGAAAAATAAATTAGAAGAATCGTGGATAAGATTGAATAGAGAGATGTTCGTAGAAGGCATTGATCGACAGTCAAATAGGGATGTACTTTTTGTTCTACTACCTTTGGAGAAGAATCTACGAGCAACGGGTTTTCTCTTTCGGTAAGAACTTAGAACGTGAAAAACGTTAGAAAAAGGGAAGAATGATATCAGAGAAACGTCAGGATAAAAGCGATCTCTGGTCTGTAAGATGGAAGCCGGTCAAAATGGTGACGGTTCGGAGTACAATAGTTTCCTTCGATTCACTTACCCTTCTATCTGTTCTTCTCTCTTTTCTGTTTTTTCTTACTATTACTTATCTCATCCCCTTTTTTCCTTCCCCTATTCTTTTTCTTGTTCTTTTTCTATTTCTTTCTTTTTAAGCTTCCCATTCTTTGCACTTCTTTCTTTCTTTTACCATTTCTGTCTATCTATTTATTTTTCCACAACAATTTTTGTTCTTCTTCTATCTTTCTTTTCTCGTACTGTCTACACTTTCTTCATCATCATCATCTTCTACTACTTCTTCTACTTCTACTTCTTCGGGACCCACATCGTCGACGTCCCGTATGCTCGATTTTCTTTTTCGACTGTTGGATGTTCCTGGAAAGAAAGAGCTTACGTTTCCTTCGTCCAAGAAGAAAGAAGGAAGATGACTGGGTAACTTTTGTCCTTTCTCCGACTCCCGATGAAAAATCTTTCCTTTTTTTTTCTTTTACTTTTTCTTTCGACTTCCTTGACGACATAGAGTAAAAAAAAAGAGGAAAAAGAAAGTAGAAAAAGACATATTCAAAGGATCGTTGTATTACGAGTCGTGATACGTCAAGAGGGATTGAGTTCCTTTTCAAAAAGTTCCCTTACTGTACGAGAAAAAGGTATGTAAGAGTGACCAAGAAAAATAGAAGAAGAAGAAAAAAACAAGATTTCAAAGTACGTCGTTTATCACTTGACATCGTAATTAACAAGCGTGCTTTTACGAGTAATTAACGTTATTATAAACATGTGTGTATGTGTGTGAGTATAGTTGGAGACACGACTTTAAAAATTTAATTTGTTCATAAGAGAAAAGTTGGCAAGGGATACATTGAAATTTCCATCTAACCATAGAACCAATAGAGAGAGAGAGAGAGAGAAAAATAGAGAACATCGTCGTAGGTTCATTTACGAGCGTTGCTATCGTATCGTTCCACTTTGAAACCGTTTCACCTCTGGATCGTTTCGATGTTAAAGCCCATTCATTGCACTGTAGGATCCCTATCGTTGAAACCGGATCGTGTAAACGTGCAATTTTGTGACCGCACGCCTATAGTCCTTCTAAGAAAACAAAAAGTCAAGAATGGCAATTTTAACACGAGCCAATAAAGAGGTTCAGGATCCAATAAGATATCTACTCGATAGTTTCCTTTATCTTACTTGAGAAAAAAGGAAGGATTTTCTGAAGAAATTCGTAGGAAGTAAATAGGATCGAAGAACATTGATATAGGATAAAGCGAAGATGTTTCCGAAGACAAAGTGACACCTACGAGTGACGGACAATGAGAAGTGAGTCTACCTAGAACGTTTCAATAAGGAAGTTGGAAGATAGGTGGTTCGATTTCGCGGAAGTCATCGACCCTTTCAAGGATTCTCTTCGATTTTTTTTTCTTCTATATCCTTCCTCTTTCTTTTTTGAAGAAAGAGATAGAGAAAGAGAGAAAGAAGGACAGTGATTAACGAGCAAGAATTAGGTAAAGACCCTGATGAATAATTATGTGCTCTTCTCCGCCCTGTACTCAGTTACAGCACCGCGATACACGTTCCGGTTGCTGCTGTTGCTGATGTTGGATGAGTAGAAGGAAAAGAAACAGAAAAAAGAAACAAAGACAAGGAGGAAGTGGACGAAGAAGATGAAGGAGGTACGACGACGACAACGAGGAGCTGAAAGCAAAAGAGAAAGAGAGAAAGAAAGAGGGTGTGGACCGAAGCAAACCTCCAAATCGAGATTAATCGACGTTGATTGAAAGAAGCTGCCGAGAAAGAAGCGGCCATGACTCTTCTCTCTCTCTCCCTTTTCTTTTCCACTCGAACAAGAAGAAGAAGAAGAAGATGAACGGACATCGATTGGATTTCGCGAATGGAACCCTTCCTACCAATCCGTCCAAGCAAAATAATTTGAGACGCGCCGGCGCTCAGACCGATCTCGAATATTCACGATCATTAATCAGTATACCTACTACGTGCACGACGAACGACACACCAAAGAGTTTGGGAATCTTGATGAATGGAGACACAGTGTTGGCTGCTAAGGAGTACCTACGACGTTGATCCGTAAAGTGCATTCCCGTGTTACATAAGATTTCCTTACTCGATGTTACTTGTTGTTACTACGTACCTCCTCGATCTATCGAATATTTATACTCGATATTATTATTTACAATACGTCATTGCGTTAGATTTGACATCGATTGCTTATATGCATTTAGATTTGGAGCTTTCGTTATAGCCTTATGTAACATACACTTTAGTTACGCGATTACACGACTACGAGTATGATTAATTAGAGAGAGAGTTCGAATAACGTTTGGATTGGAGTATCGATCATGCGTCATCGTTACATGTTGTTTCACTTTAAAGCAACTTCGAAGTTACGGTAGCAAACACACGGTGATATTTGAAGAGATAAAGAAAAATGAACGTGTTCGGTGAAATTTATTATAGAGGATAAATTAACAAATTTATCGATATTACTAGAGAGAGAGAGAGAGAACGTATAATTTATTTTATTCTATCAAGATAAGAATAAGACCTCTATTTTAATATCTTTGGATAAAAAATGAGGGTTTCGGTAAGCATAATAAAGTAATCATTTGGAGGTCCTTGGTAATCAAGGCACCGCTAATATCTCACGACACACTCTAATACCTTTCAACAAAGCATTAAATAATACAGTCGACGTACTTTGTAAAAGCCGTTTGATATCTCACGCGACACGCATATTACATCAACCTTTAGAAAGCTTAATGCGAGCTTACGAAACGAAGGAGGAATCGAGGTTGACGTAGGAAATTAAGGTCGACCTGCTCGTGAAACGCTCGACTAAGGAGCTAATCTTAATTGGATAACCCGAGAACAAATAGACGAGGTAATTAAGTCCTGCCTTCTCACGAAATATCGTCTTGTCGGCCAACAAACGAGCGTATCACGATTGTTCTCTCTTGTGGTAGGATACTCCCACGTTTAACGCGCCTTTTAAATACATTTAGAAGATTTCCCTTGTATTTTCATTTAACGATGCCGATGGGCGTCAACGTAAACGACTTTAGTTTCACGTTACAACATTCGATTTATCGATGCATGCATATTTCTGTATATAAACGTACATACATTTACCAATGAAAAATTTGTGTACACGTACTCGCCTATGCATTGAAAAAAGATTTTTAAATTATTGGAAATTGTATTCTCCCAAATGTTTTATGTGTATAGAAATACTTGTTTCACATTAATAAAGACAAATTGATTAGAATATTAGGATAAATTTAATTAAACGTTTCGCTCGTTAAAGAAATCATTTAATTTTCTATAAAACTATTTAATATAATTTTTGTTCATTCGGTGCAATTAATTTTCTCAAATAGTTTCAAACTATTATTTAGAAAGCCCCACAAATTTTCTCTTGGCCTTGGACAAAATGGAACATATATGTAGCTTGTAGATAAGTGTGTAATGCAAATGCAGTAGTTGTACCCAAACTTCAGATATGGATGCATGTATGCGTGTTGGGAGGAGTCGGCGTGAAAACAATTCTACCAGCGTGAAAAATACTCTCGACGTAGCTCGAGCGGTGGGTGGTACGTGAGATGATCAATTGCCGGCGGTGCAGTCGAGAAAGAAGGAAACATAAAAAGAAAGAGAAAGAGAGAAGGAGAAAAAGAGCGAGAGAGGTGAAAATTGCTAGCAAAGATACCCACCTGAACGTGGAAAAATATACGGGAACGTTTTCCGAGAGCTTTGGACAACGTAAAAGCACAAATTCGTCTGAATTTAGGATACATTTTTACTCATGACGAAGACGAAAGAGTACGAGAAATAACTTTAATGTTCGGCTTTATAAACAACGATGTCATTCGTTCGTCAACCGAAATAGCGAGCTCTCATCGGTTACGTGCCAGAGATAGAGTGCATCGTTTATAATCGTGAATGAAAAAATACGGTTGTTGTCCGTGGTTAACGAGAGGAAGAAATATATATTTTTTGCGTTTCTTTTTTTGTCCTTTTTTTTATTCTTTTTTCCTTCTTTTTTTTTCTTTTCCCGACAAATGCGTTAGCGGTGTAATGTATCGTCAACGATAAATCGTCCTTTCATCGAGACATCAGCTGGACTACAGGAATATGTTGAGATGTCGGATAGAAAATTAAAGCTTCTTGTTATAAATCGAATTATTTACACAAAAAAAATCTAAATTTTTGAAATCGAGAGATTAAAATAAATGAATTGATGTAAGGCGATTTAATATCGATCAATTGTTTTTCATACGAAGAGAGAATATACAAAAATAGGAAAAAATAGAACAAGAGAGAGAAAGAAAGAGAGAGGAATAAAAAGAAATGTAGAGAAAAATAGGGTGCTGAAGCAGTAAACATATCTCTCATATTTTCTGGAAAGGTACCTCAACGAAGAAGAGATATACGAGAGTACTTACGTGAGACCGTTGTGAAATTTCGTTGCTCCTATTGGATTTTGCTTTTAGGTACCATTCAGTTCACTATATTTCACGTCACACGATGATCGGATTTACGTTTTTGAATCGGTGAATATTCCAGCAGGAGATAACAAAATTATCAACTCGAAGTCATTACTCGACAAAGAATGTTCAAATAAATGTTTAAACTATTCAAAATGTTAATAGAGATAGACAAATGTATATAATTGTAATACAGGAATAATGTTTATACACGTCACGTCGTATGGCGAGAAGAACTCTGACTGAGAAAGGAAAAAGGATAGGTAGAGGTTAAACTTACCAAAGGAACGGTTTAATGTTTTGTTTACATGATAAACATACCTCACTCCTTAGTCACAACGATTAAATTCGCCTGTTATTGCTTTACACTTTGAAAACCAATGTTGGCAAATTATAAATAAATTCATAAATTAATATTAAAACATTATATTATGGAATAAAAATAAAATTATTCTTTCCTCGATATAGGAATTAAATAATTTTTTAAAGAAATTTAAAATTTCAATTGATTATTATATTAGGAATAAAATGAAATTTTCTCTCGTTACAATATTATTTATACGAGACGTTGAAATATTTCCTCGTGAGATTTATTTATTTCAATTCTTGAACGAAAGAACGCCTATTCGATGTATTAATTATAATCGATGGGAGATTTTTATATATTTTTATAATTTACGTTTCTTCTTTCTTTTTTTTTCCTTCTTTCTCTTTCTCTTATACGTCCGCAAGTAATAAAGAATATATTTTTACGATATCCGTGCACACAAGGAGACGCGATCGATGATAAACCTAAGTTATTTTTAATGTACGTAAGCTTTAATTTCGATTGCAAGTTTCTTTCTCTTTCCTCTCTCTCTCTCTCTCTCTTTCTTTTTCTCTCTTTCTTTCTTCTTATCGAAGTACGATCGCAATTTATGAACAACAATATTCGCGTACGCGCAACGTGAGCTCGCGAGAAAGTTCTTTCTCTCTCTCTAATTACATTTTTGGCGTGCAGAAGAGTGTTCGGCATGGTCGCCATGGTCCGGTAATCTTCGATCTAAGATTTTACGAAGACACGCTCGCTAGGTCGCATGCTGTGAATTTATGATCGTGCTCGAGTCTATACGCTCGTGGACACGTTGGGAATGAATGGAAAGAGAAAGAGTAAGAAAGAAAGAAAGAGTAAGATAGACACTGGGTAAAGATGAAGGAAAGAGAAGGAAAGAAGAAGCGTGTCTCTTGGAAGTGCGTGTTTCCACCTACGCCTCTGTCGTTTTCTTGCGTTCCTTTCGCGAGACGATACGAGAACGAATTGTTCGAAATTACTTCTACTTCTCTTGTTCCACGAATAATATATATATCTAATATACACCAACATTTTATAAACAATTAAAATGATATCAAATTTAACCCTGGAATATATTTAAATGCAACTAATTATTTATGACGATGGATCAAATACAAAATTTGAACAAATTCTATTTATTTTATAATATACGTTAGTAGGTTGAAAAATGTATCTAAAATAGAAACAATTTCTTTATTTTTCTCGATCGAATTAACTTTTATTTTTCGAATTAGAGTGCGTTAATCACAATTACAGAGACCAATTATTAATATTTCCTTATTTTTAATATCGTTACGTTGATTTATTTGATAGGAAGGAAATTAAAGTCAATAAAATTGGAAAATGATTCAGATGTTCGATACACTATGCTTTGGAGAGTCGACGTCTCGTTGAATAGTTGACTAATTTGTCACCACCTGATTTGTTATATTCTCTTTTTCTCTCTTTTATACACCGTACTACGTTTCACGTGGAATAAGAGAAGAAGATATTGAGTAGAAAAGAGAGAGAGAGAGAGGTAGTATATATTCCCAAGAGAAATCATTTCGAACACCTGCTCTTAAAGTGCCGATACCTGCAAAGTATACTGGCTTCTTTTTATAAGCGAATCTGAGAACAGGAGCAGTTCACAAAAACTGTGCAAAGGAAGAAAAAGAAAGAAGGAAAATGTTTCGCATTAGTCAACGGGATGTCTGCGGGAAATGGCTTTTTCCGGTGGCTTTGAAGTGTGTATTTCACGATCGTTCGGATCTCTCACGTCTCGACTATTCTCGTTTTAGGTGTTAACAGAAAAATTATAGAGATTCCAACGGGAAGAAAAAGTCGAGTTTGGGAGTTTCTCGAGATTGTAGTAGGATAAGAGGATTAGTCGTGATGATAAAAGAAATAACGACGGAATAGGTATTAGAGATAAGACTTGATTCAACACGACGTGAAAGAATCGTCAAACTCGTAATACCTTCTTTCTATTTCAATCTAAGACGGTTACTTAAGAGAAAAGTGGATTTTTATTATGGTCGGCTATTTTTATCGGGGTAATATTTTAACACGAATTTTAAATTTCGAATTGTAATCAAGAGAATGAAATTCATTGAATCAAAATACTTTATTAACTGTTCTGAAATAAATTCAAAAGAGAGGAGTATAAAATAAAATATTATTTTAGATTTAAGGATTATGATTTCTGATTCAAGAGTATGCGAGTATATATATGTGTGTGTAAGATTTACAACATTGAGAGTATCAGTCGAAGGATGGTGCCCTTGGAGGATTATGAACAGCTCCCATTTCGTTGAGCTTACGTGGCTCCAAATGTTCTCGTGTGTCGAGCGGAAAGAACGAAGTACTGGTGATGGTTGAGAGGAAGGGAAAAGGGATTGGCGTGGGAAGAAGGAGGAGGAAAGGGAAAGAGAGAAAGAGGAAACGGGATCACACCGCGGTATGCATACGAAGTAGGCGTTAGACGCGATATTAAAGTAGTTTCTTCTACGAGAGGTGCTACCTACGGACAAATGCCTCCAAATGCTCCTAAACTCAACTCGGCACGTCAAATAATTTCTCCTCTCCTCTCTTCTCGTCACCCGACTTCCTACTCTAGCCCTATTTCCTCTCAAATATTCTCACTACAAAACCCGACCAACGTCAAGAGAAAGAATAGCTCGCGAGCGAATGCCAATTTTCCATCGTTGTCCTAGTTTGGAGTTTTTTACGAGAGTGAAAATGAGAGAGAGAACAAAAGTTTCAAGCATCTATTTATTCTAAAACTTGTTGAGAATAAAATTAATTTAGAATATAAAATTCGTCCATTCTTTTGGTCCTCTTTCTCATTATTTCATAATTTCAGTCCGAATTGTTTGGAATCAATCTTTACTCTAACAGTCTTTCTTCTTCTTCTTTTTTTTTATTTTTTATCTCATCTTACTGTATGTTTCTTTTCTTTTTTTATCGTACGCGAAGATTCGGAAGAAAGAAAAAAAAAAATAAAAGAAAAGAAATCCAATTTAATCTCGGTTCTTAGCAAACTTTCTTTTTCCGATCCTTCGAGGACGGCAGTGATTTAAAGTCTGTCGAAAAAAAAGGGCGCGTTAACGAGTTCCAACGACTCTCTTTAGCCCTTAACGTCTTTCGTAGAATTCACCCTGACACGTCGCCCGATTTAGTTGTCACGACGTTTCTATGAACTTTCGTCTAACGTCCTCTGCTGCAATCTCGGTGCAATATGAGAAAGCGAAAGAGAAAGAGAGAGAAAGAGATAAAATTTACGATGCTACGGACACATCTGTTACATCGAAATAAGGACGATAAAAACTTTGTATGTTTTTCTAGATACTCCCCATCGTAAAAAACAACCCTCCCCTGTACCGAAAAAAAATCAAACAAAAAAAATAAATGTAAATGAGAACTAATAAAAAGAGTTGAAAGGTCAATAATTAAATGACAGATGTCGGGTAAGAAAAAAGAAACTATAAAAGAAAAGTCTCGTTTTGTAAATTGTTGAAAGTAGATTTTCTAAGACACTTGTAAAAATATGATAAAATTTGATTGCAAAAATCGTCATTATTCAATGAATATTAAACTTTGGAAAAAGAGAGGCATAAAAGAATATGATTAAAATCTTTAGTGAAAAAAATTGAAGTTGTCCTTTAAATATCATTTTCGGAGGCCCCTCGGTGAGGTTATTAGCGACTCGTCGACTTCTACCATATTTCATTCCGATGACGAAGAATTTTTGCATTAGGCTACGCTGTCCTTTGAGGCGACAATTAAAATATCTCTGAGACATAGCCGCGTCTGCGGCATGAGCTGGCAAGAAGCTGCTGGGATGATGTTGCCTGTTGGAGTTTGCTGGACCACGGGAGACTAAGAGAGGAGAGCCAACCTAACGCCACTTGAGACGCATGAACGGAGGAACGGGAGGACCTAACGACCGGGCTCGAATAAAACGACTCGAGAATTCTGAACCTCTTTTTTTTTCTCTTTCTGTTCAAAGAATACTTGGGAGGAGGTAAGACAAGAACAAAAAATAAAATAAAAATAAAAAAGGAGACTGCAATTAAGCGAAAGAGGATCCAACGTAGACGAAAGTCTTCTCCTATCTACCCTCTCTTTCTATCTTATTCTTATCTTTTTTTAATTTAATTTTATTTTTATTCTAGTTTTTTTCTTCTATCTATTTTCTCTTTTCTCTTGGAATACGTTAAATGATTTTTCGGAACGTTTTGTACTAGTTAATCCACCATTTGTTCCAGAACTGGAATTAACTCGCACCAACTCAAATGTCCTGTTTCCGAACGTTATCTTTCTTTCTCACTCTTACTGTTAGCTTCGAGTATAACATTAGCCTGGAAAAGTTTAGAGAAACCTTGGCTTTCTATCGAGAGAGATAAACAGAGAAAGCAGAAACCACGACGCGAATAGGTAATAGTAAAATTCAATAGGGCTTACAAAGCTTGAATCGCATCGAAACTTCCGCGAGCTTTTAAGCCGCATACTTGGAATAAATTGTTACGGGGATTTCTTTTTGTTAGAATCGAAAGCATACGATTTCGGGAAAAAGGGCTTTTTAGATACATACTACCCATCGTTTTATTTGAAATTACAAAGAGTCATAGTCGTTTGCTAAATGTTTCGATCGGAATATGCAAAAGATTCTCTCGATACGATTCAATCGAACATATTAAATGTCATAGAAAAAATATATTCTCTACTCAAAGAAAACTCGTTGAGACGAATTTCACTCTTTAAAAGTTTTCGTTTCAATAAAACAGCAAAAGTTTCACGTGTACCCTTGCTATTACTTTAAACAACGCTTTACAATATCAACGAATAAAGAAATACCTAAAATGGAAAGTTTCGTTTATTCTAAAAATTGGTAAAAATAAAAGAAAAAGGGGAAAAAAATAAATAAAATAGAACAAAAATATCCTCTCGAGAAAAAGTAAAACGCGAGCGTAACCTAAATCTCGTGGGACGGTTCGTTCGTTCGTTCGTTCGTTCGTTCGTTCGATCAATCGAAAGGACCGAACACGAACATTTCGCGTCGATTTGTCCAGAATAAGTCGACTTGTGTCCCAGGTGTACGAGAGTTATCTCTGTGTGTCCGTACCTATCCACACTCGATTCACCTGAAACGAAGATAAATAGGTTGCGTCTGTCTAGCCAGTAGAATCCTTGTCTCTTATGGGAATATAAGATTTCCTCTTTCAACTTTCGCTTTTTCTCCAAACAACTTTCATCTTCTTTCGAAAGTTAGGGTTACGAATCCATCCTTTTTTTTTCTATTCCTCCAATCTCCTCTGTTTTCCAATCAAACAAATCCTATACCAACGGGGAAAAATTTCTTTTCGTTTAATAATTCAAATAAACACTTGACACGTAATTTTCTACAAAATAACACGTTGATATTAGATATCCTCGAGAAGAAAAAGAAAGAAAAGCAATTGGTCCTTATTTCGATTTATCTACATTCCTCTCTTATCACCCACTTTGTCTACTTAATCGTAATTTGCGTTCACTAACGTTGACATTTTCTGCGAAAGATGAAAATAGAAATGGTAAATTATCCTCTTTCTTTCTATCCAGCACGAAATATCGTATAATTTATGCACCCCGAAGGGTTCTCCTTCATAAAGATCAAATATTTTAAAACAAGGGTAAAAGAGCGGAAAGCGGGGAGGTTCTTTAAGCGAAACAACGACGACCAACCAACCAACCAACCAACCCAACTTCCTTCTGTCGTTGTTTCTCACCAAAGATTTAACTTCCGGGAAGAAGAAGGCTTTACATCGAAGAGAAAGAAAGTAAGTTGTGAGAAGGATGAGAGAAAGAGAAAGAAAATACGCAAGTTTCTTTTGTAATACAAAGGAAAAGCAACGTTTTCTTCCTTCTTTTACTTCCTACTTCTGTTTCTGTTTCTTCTTCTTCTTCTTCTTCTTCTTCTTCCTGTTCGTTTTCTTCGTGTCGGTCGTATTCTTCGTCCGTCTGTGAAAGAAACCTTCAGATTTTATCGTGCGATGAAAGCAAACTAAACGGGAAGTTCCGTGCCGAGGAGTTCTCGCGAAAACTCATCGTTGATACGATCGAAGAGACAACTTTAAAAAGTATCGCCACTCTTCTTCGGCTATGAGTTATCGTTACTTCTTCTGCGTTTTGTATTGAAGTGTGTCTCGACTAATGGTCTTCCCACGGAGAAAGAGGAACAGCGAAAGGAAAGAAATGAAAAAGAATATGAGGAAAGGGGGATAGAGAAGGGGGATAAGAAATAAGGAAAAAGAAAAAAAAAAAGCTTTTTGTTTAGAGTGGATAGTCGAACGTTTTCCTTTCCTTTCCTTTTCCTCTTTGAAGGTATTTTTATCCGTTCTTTTTCTTACTTTCTGTCTTTCTTTCTTTCTTTTCTTCATTTCCTCCCTCTCTAACCACGCGAAGTAAAGGCAAACATTAATGAAGGCGACTCCTCTCGTAGTTTACTTAATGCTTCGTTTCTGACACGAAACTCAATATACTTTCCTTAACGTTTCTACGATTCTGAATTGAATCGATCTTTTCAATAGCTGCGAAGACGCGAATAAACGAACGATCCATTAGCCTGATGAACGTTGGAGAATCCAAAGGTATAGCTAATAGCTTTCTTTTTTTTATTCTGCATCCTTAGGACGGATCAACCAATGGAAATGCAAATTATTTTGAAAGGAATAAATCCGCGATATTTACCAATTTTCTTCTTCTTCTAATCTTAACAATAAATATATCTTTTCAAAATTATCCTTCATTGAATTTGCATCGATATTATCCAAAATTCGTTCTGTTGGATCAACACACACACACGCACACAAATATATATTTACATAGATACATGTAAGCATACCTATTGGAAAAAGTAAAAGAAGATGCATGCTCTTAATCGCATTACCTAACTGCGTCACGTTTTACGACAGGAAACGAGGATCGTTACAGGAAACAGAAAGGTATTAATCCTTGTGAGGACCTCATTTATCATTCACTCGTGGTACTTTCGGATGCCGTTTAGATACGACATGTCTCGACACTACAAATTATAATATTCGCGTTCCTCTCCTAAGACCACTCCTATATTTTCCGTTACGATCGAACACGTAATTCTTGACGTCTGGCGTACAAACTAGTCAGATCATACGGTACCGATACTTATCCTCATATTTAATCATTATACTCGACATAAATGTTTTCCAATGTATCATTGATAAGATACTATAATGATAATCAATCTTGCCAAATAAATTTAATACATATATATTATAAAAAAAGATCGGTACGCATGAGGTAGCCCAAATAACGAGGTGACTTTACGAAATAACGATTCGTCCTAAATTTTTTCTTTTTATGTAAAATCGGACCAGTTAAAGTACGTCCTTCTTTATCCCGTAGCTTTCTATTCTAACATCAATAAAAATTCGAGCTCAAAAGAAAAAAGGGAAAAAGAAATAAAAGTAAGGAAACAAGAAAAGAATTGAAATAAAGCGAAAAAGGAAATTTTTGTCAAGCGAAAACGAAGGTTTGAGGAATGGGAGGAATTTTTTGCTCGTTATTTGAAAAACGTCCGTGTATATACACATAGGAGGTATTCGAAGCGGGTAAGTACGCGGTAAATCAGAGCGTAACTCGTGTGGTCCGCACGCGGGCTCGCGAGTTACCCAGGCGCCCGGGCGTTTTCGTTTGCTGGCAGTCAGTTTGCGGAAAATCCACCATTGTTTTCACTTTAGCCGGCCGGTTTAAGCGTGGCCCTAGTAATAAATATTCGCACTCGCCCGTAGGATTACGCCCGGCAGGAATAATATTCCCTCTTTGTGAATCCAGCCTCGTTCCTTTGTTGAAACTCGAGCTCGCGCGCCGAATGTCGACGACCAACCAACCACCGGCTTGACATCGTTTGCCGTCCTCGACGAAACCGTACCGTACTGTACCGTACCGTACCTGTACCCTACCGTATAGCTCCGCATCGCAGTAGACGACGTAACGAAGCGCCCTTAGAAATCGTCCTCATTGTTTTCTGCTAACCCTTATCAAAATTTTCCCTTAAAGTTGCTGATAGGACGAACGGATTGTTATGTTAAATGAATGTATTGGGGATGATAAATGTTACTTCTCTCTAATTACTCTCTAATTTTTTTTATCTTTGTTAAAAGAGACAGAAGGATTTGCGAGGTTTGACGGGTCTAATTTTAATCGACTATGACCTTACGATTTACTTCCCTTATCTTCCTTCTTTTCCATTCTCATATATTCTATTTAATCTTTTTCAACATGTTTAAAATTGCTACATGGATACAACTATCTTTTTATCTATGCATCCTTTCTTTTTCCTTTACCCTCGTTTTTTATCCGCCGAATAAAACGATTCCAAGCTACTTCTTTCTTTTTTTTTATTCTCCTGCTTCCACCTGCTTGCAAATGGCTGGGCGTGCCCATTTTATTTGCGAGCAGGCAATTCCTCGGAAAGAAAGAATCTTTTATTAATGAATAAGGATCTAGAAAAGTAGTTGGAGAATTTGCTTGCTGCTAAAAGAACGACTACGACGACGACAACAACAACAATGATGACTATAACTACGAAGATGACGACGACGACAACAAGAATGACGAGGAACGTAACATAAGAATATTTGAATATTATTCTCGTTACACTAACACCACTTCTAAGAAATCGTATTCTATGTGTATGTGCGTGAATACACGTCTAAATCTAACACAATATCTACCTGAGAGGAGTGAAAATTATTAATGCATTTTTTAATTAATACTTCGGGCTAGTAACGACACTCGGTTCGTAGCATTTATCTAAAATCATATTAAATAAAAAGATATCGAAAATGTAAAAGAATCATATGAAAGAAAATAATATAATAATAAATAATAATCTACACTTGCGAAATATTAAAAATTCTTCTAACAAGTAATCATAACGATTAGAACATTTTCTCGGTGCTAGAATATACAAGCGAATATACGGGCTGATCGCGATGAATATATATTATGTAAATAAAATGTTCATATAATATGTTTAACACTAAACCCTACCACGCCGAGATGCAATGTTAAAAAGATTCAAAATTATAGTCAGCTTACGTTTAAATGTACTTTGTCCTTATATCCATAAGTGCAGGTATCCATATATGTACACATCACTTTTTAGCACTACACACACTCGCTCACATATGCACCTCACTTGCATAAGAAAGAATACACGCACACGCGACGCGAAATAAATTATATACTTTAAATAATATCCTTGTTATTCCTTCCGACGCTCGAAGAAGACTAACAATTATAATGAAAATTAGTTACGAATACATACGAAATATACCGAACATACACGAAGGTTAATATTAAATCTAAAGACGAAATGAAAAGTTCGGTTGACGTCACCGGCCGAGGAGCGACGGGGAGTAGCAAACGTAAACAAAACATTGAACGCTCGACTAAGCCGGTAGTTAAGGAATGTTTTTCTATGTGTATTTCATATTTAACGAATTTCCTAGAATTCATCGAGAGATACACGAAACGTAACCAATGTCTAATGACATCTGATTCGTAGCATTTATCTAAAAACATATGAAATAAAAAGATATCGAAATTATTTGATATTTATAATTACGTTAGAATAAATGTAATGTTTAAACTAATATAGTATATGTGTTAGAACAATCTTAAATATAAGAACAGTGCATTAGAGTAGTAGACATGTGCTAAATAATTATTAATTAAACGAAAGAATTGAATATTATAATTAAAATGTAATAAGTATAAGTTCTGCTTACCTTCCTCCTCGAAATCCACTGTTAGACTGGTTTGAAATAAGCTATTAAAGTTTTTTTTTCGAAAGTCGTTTACATGTTTATCGGAGGGGATTAATTCTATTCATTTCAACTTTTATTCTCGTTAACAATAACACTACTTCTAAGAAATCTTATTCTAAGCGCATGTGCGTGAATATATGTCTATAATTTTTTATAATATATAATTAACAATATAATTTAATTTTGTATAATATATAATTATAATTAAATATTCATAATAAATATTATATTAAAAAATCCCTTAATAATTTTTACTACTTTCAGATAAATATTCTGTGAGATTTATAAACATATATTCACGCGCATGCGCATAGAGAAAGATTTCTTAGAAGTAGTGTTATTGTAACGAGAATAAAAGTTGAAATGAATAGAATTAATCCCCTCCGATAAACATGTAAACGACTTTCGAAAAAAAAACTTTAATAGCTTATTTCAAACCAGTCTAACAGTGGATTTCGAGGAGGAAGGTAAGCAGAACTTATACTTATTACATTTTAATTATAATATTCAATTCTTTCGTTTAATTAATAATTATTTAGCACATGTCTACTACTCTAATGCACTGTTCTTATATTTAAGATTGTTCTAACACATATACTATATTAGTTTAAACATTACATTTATTCTAACGTAATTATAAATATCAAATAATTTCGATATCTTTTTATTTCATATGTTTTTAGATAAATGCTACGAATCAGATGTCATTAGACATTGGTTACGTTTCGTGTATCTCTCGATGAATTCTAGGAAATTCGTTAAATATGAAATACACATAGAAAAACATTCCTTAACTACCGGCTTAGTCGAGCGTTCAATGTTTTGTTTACGTTTGCTACTCCCCGTCGCTCCTCGGCCGGTGACGTCAACCGAACTTTTCATTTCGTCTTTAGATTTAATATTAACCTTCGTGTATGTTCGGTATATTTCGTATGTATTCGTAACTAATTTTCATTATAATTGTTAGTCTTCTTCGAGCGTCGGAAGGAATAACAAGGATATTATTTAAAGTATATAATTTATTTCGCGTCGCGTGTGCGTGTATTCTTTCTTATGCAAGTGAGGTGCATATGTGAGCGAGTGTGTGTAGTGCTAAAAAGTGATGTGTACATATATGGATACCTGCACTTATGGATATAAGGACAAAGTACATTTAAACGTAAGCTGACTATAATTTTGAATCTTTTTAACATTGCATCTCGGCGTGGTAGGGTTTAGTGTTAAACATATTATATGAACATTTTATTTACATAATATATATTCATCGCGATCAGCCCGTATATTCGCTTGTATATTCTAGCACCGAGAAAATGTTCTAATCGTTATGATTACTTGTTAGAAGAATTTTTAATATTTCGCAAGTGTAGATTATTATTTATTATTATATTATTTTCTTTCATATGATTCTTTTACATTTTCAAAAAGTTTTAAGTTCAATGAATCATCGTGGCGTTCTACTTAAGAAACGATCAGACACATATACACGCCCAGCAGGATTGAACGATTACGGGAAACAATTTCGCCCACGTGCTTTTAAATCTATCCTTATTCGAGTTGCTTTTACTACTTTCTTATTCGATCTTGTACTAACATTAAGCTTCGCAGTGCGTTAGGTTCGTGGCAGTGAAACAAAGTTCGTAATTCCATGGGCCGACCTCCGGGAACTATTTTAACAACCGCGTGTCACGAATCCGCACTTTTGAAAGGCCTTCATCCGTGTAAAAGCATCAGCAATTCGGTGCTAATTATGAATAACGACAGCTTTTAAACGTGCTCGTGGCACGCTATACTAGTTTATCCGTGTCTCTCATTCTCCTGTTGCTTCTTCTTTTTAGCCTTTTGCGTTATACTTTTTGTGTTATCTCCCTTCTACTTCTTACGCGAGCCCTTTAGTTTTCTCGTAGTAGGAGAAACGAGGTTGTAAACTCACTTTAAGGATAACCGCCTCGTTAACGACAGCAAATTGACGTCGGTGCAAAGCAGAATACGATATAGTAAACCCCTCCCTTTTACTCTCCTTTCCTCCACTCCCCTTATACTTTCAACTTCATCGTATTTAAAATGGTGAACGTTCGCGATGTCTCTTTGAAACGACTATCCTCTCGCGGAATGTTTAATTATCCTTACATCCGAGGAGATCTCCTTTCTCTCCACATTTACGAGATAGCAAACGATCACTTTTCTCTCTTCTCAGCTACCACGATCCTAAGAAGACGAAACAAATTTATCGTTATTGCTTCGTGTTAAAGGATATCCGTTATCGTTAATCGCTTTACAACGTTATCGCTTACAATCTTGCTCATAAATTGTCTACAACGGAACTTAGATACATTTCAAGTGTAGTCAGTGAAATGAAATGAATTGTAAAGATTAAAAGAAAGATAATCGCGAAAATTCTTTACAATAACGATCTGACCGATCATTAACTGTTTTGATAAATTACTTACAGTAGCAATAGATAAAATACTGAGAAAAAGAGATGTATCGTTGTTGAATTTAATTACCAAAACGTTTCATGAATATTAGTAGTTTGATGGAAAATTGATATCATATCGTTGAATGATCTCAAGCCATTCTCAGCTAGCTAGCCAACCCCATTCGAGGAAGGAGGGGGTAATCTACCATCCGAAATTCAAAGACGATCTTCTTGGCGACCCACAAAATCCAGGATTTCGATCGAACGACCCTTCAACACACACACGCGCCTTCAAAGACCTCGACTATCTTCCTATAATCTCCATTCTGATCGTGATCGAGCCTAATGCGAGATAGCCCAAACGAGAGTTTACGATTCCAAGCCGAGGAAATGTAGAATTATCGTCGCACCTCGGAAGCCCCGTCGATGAGATTCTAAGGCGGTGGATAGTCAAAATTGCTTCGTCTGGATCTACCTATCTACCTATCTACCTATCTCTACCTACCTATTTCCCCCAGTCCTGTAATTTAACATTTTCGATCGGCGAATTATCTCGAGTATGATTCCATGTACACGGCTATTTCGAGATTCGAATCGAATATTAGGAAATCCTGTTCCAACTAACCTACCAATTTAGATCTTTGATACCATTCCTAGATTCGTTAGAATAAACACGCGATTTTATTTCTAAACTAATACTATGAACAATATTCAATTAATGTATATTAGATTCTATAATAATTAAATAGAAAATATATGGCTTGGAAAGATATTCTCGTTAAGTTTGGATTCGAAGAAAATTCGAAGAAATCGGAGGAAAAGGAAAATCTCTCCAAGGGTCGTTCACCAAGTTAATCCTCCCCCTCTGTCTCTCCTTCTTACTTTTTTTCTTTTCTTTTTTTTTCGTTTACTATAGGATACCAAAACGAGTAGAACAGGCCGCAATAAGCGCGGAGCTTGTTCTCACGAATACTCTCGATTACTTCGAACGATTCATTCCAATCTGGACTCCCATCTTACTGGACCTCTTTAGATTCATTCATACTCGCGGCTAGTCAGCAACTTCGAAATTACATCGGCTAATGAACTGCCCAACCCTTCTCTTTCTCTCTCTCTCTCTCTCAACATTTCCGACGTTCACAATTTCTTCGTTTCATAACTTTTAGATTATTTTACTTTTTATTTGTTTGTTAAATTCAGATCGATAAGCGAAATGAAATTTTATTTCACGAACGATCGAGCAAATTTACCCCTTCACTTCCAACCTTTACCTCTCCTTTTTTTCTCGCTCTTCTCCAACTTACAATTAGATATTCTCGTTTCGTCGAGGGAAAACATAATCGTCAGTTAGGTAGTTATCTCTAGGAAAATTTGCTCCATTCACGATCTATTCTTTCTAACGATCAAGTAATAATGGTAAACGCTAAGTCGGACAACGTAGTTGTAACGATCAACGATAAGATACTAACGAAGGAATCGAGAGGTTGTTAAGTACGAGGTTAATCTTCAAATTGGATCTTCCTATTCTCGAAATGTTCGAACTTTCTTTCGTAAAGGTGCACACGATCAAACTCCAAGAAGAAAAGAAAAGAGAAAAAAAAGAAGAAGAAGAAAAAGAAGAGAAAAAAGGATCCTCGAGGAAAAGCTCGAGCTTTAAAGTTTCGCAACGCTGACGGTGACTAACGCTTGCGTTTGCAATCACGGGGATGAGGGAAGAGGAAGAGGAAGAGGTGAAGGAAGAGGTGAGGGAGATATGACAAAGAGAATGAGCGGTAGAATAAAAATCACTTTTATTTTTCTTTCTCCTCACCTCTCTTCTCAACATTATCACAATCTATCTTTCTTTCTCTTCGGTGGCAGAACGAGTTGGTCGTTTTCAACCGCCTCCATGCCTTGGCCACGTCGTACATAAAAGCATACAAACTCACGGAACCATACACACCGGGTGTCGTGCTCTTGGTTGAAAGTAATAGAGAGAAAAGGAGAGAGAAAGAGAATGGTTACAAGGATTAAAGAATGAAGAAGAAAAAAAAAAAGTTAGAAAGATAGAGAGAAGAGCACGAATCGGTCGTAAGATCGGCGCGAGTGCTCTCGAAAGAATTTATGCTGCCGCTCGGCTTGGTGCGTCCGACGTGCCTTATCTTCCATTCTCGAGGCCGATGCCGATAACGCCCTCGAATGGTCCCCGTACCGGATGCTGCTGCTACGAGAAGAGAGTAGTATACGAAGAAAGAAAGAAGAAAAGAAAGAAAAAAAGAGAGAGAGAGAGAGAGAAAGACGAGGGTGTTAAGAGAAGTCTCTCTTCTGGCGGAAGGAGAGTGGCTTGAATCGAAGGACGTGACGTGACGTAAGTGCGTGTAGGAGAATCGCTTTTATCCTGTCGTTGCCAGACGTGCGAAGCCAAATGCACGAGCCAGCTATGATTCCAGGAAAAAAAAAACGAGAAACCTCTTCTTCTTTTTCTACTTATTCTTCCAAGGTGAGAGCCAAACTCAAACTGTCGAATCTAGTATAGGGGAGTTCGGATAGGTGGTACCCAACTTTGGGGAAAAAAAAATGTTCCCCTCCTCTTTCTTATCTTCCTATCAAACGGAAGGAAAGAAAAATCTATTTTGCCAAATCGACGAAGTCCTTTAATGTCGATCACACACGACGTCCAAGTTTTTCTTCTTTTTTTCTTTGTATCCGAGATTCGTCATTTTCTCTCGTGGATATTGAAAATAATCGATTATTGCAAGGCTATAGAAGGTGTTATAGTTCTTTTATCTAACTCAACGTGAACGATATATTATAATTTGATTTGTTAGTTATGTCGCATGGAATGAAATTAATTGATGGTATCAGTTAATTGGTATAAAATAGTTGAAAATTAGCAAAGAGAGAGAGGAGAGACAGAGTACTGGAAGTAAACTAAATAGAATCCCTCGAGGTGCAATGTTTTAAGACCGACGTTCGTGGCAGGTTCTACAAAGTAAACGACAAATCGCTGGCTCTTCTCTCGAACCCGTGACAAGGACCTAGACGGAGATTAGCAACTTAGTATATACCAACCTCCTTATTCGCACGGCTAGCTAGCTGCAATTTCTACGCTCGTGCTTATTCGAAGGAGGCTAACTATCCGGTTAAATGCAGCGAATGCAAACGAGCTGGGCTATAAAGATAACGATGAGAATTTTTCTTTTTCTTCTTCTTCTTCTTCTTCTTCTTCTTCTTCTTCTTCCACGAGATTCCTTTTAACAAGTTGAAATTAGGACCGAGAAGTGTCAGCCGTGAAATTGAATTCAACCGATTGTAAAGCTAACCCTAAGCGCAGCCAATTAGCTCGGTAATTAAAATATATTTATAAATGATAGATTTTGCATTAAAAGTACCAAATACCGAAAACACTCATCTTACTTCTCTAAATAAAATCTGATAAAATATTACGTGATTAACACGCGCGAGCGTAATGATTTTCTTGAGAGAATTACAATATCAAGGGAACGAAGGATAACAGTCGATCGAAAGTTTAACCAATAGTTCGTTCATTTTATATACACGATACATAGTTCCACGTTATATACCTGTAGAGATTTGTTAGCAACTTCGAACTTTCAAACTAAAGTATATAATATTTTAATGAAACGAATAAACTCATGTCCGATTATTACAGACAAATTAATATACAATTTTGATGAATATTATCAGAAGAGTCTTAATTATTATTATTTATCCATATCTTTTGGTTACATCATTTTTTATCATATTCTTTTTATCTGTGTATTTCGAAAAATTCATTACCTACCATGATCTCTTTCCTTCAACTATGCACGTCACTCTATTCTCCTTTTATTCTCTATGCGGTTAGTCGCGGTACGGATTAACGGTTACAGCTCTAGTTAGCTCGGAGTGCTCGTTCTAAAGGAAGAAACGAGATGAAGAGCGACAGAGAAAGAGAAAGAGAGAAAATTAGAATGAGTAAGAGGGATAGAAAGGGTGTGTGTGTGAGAGAGAAAGAGAGAGAAATCCGTGCCAGTTTAAATGCATTTGTATTTGCATTTACATCGACCCCGTCGAGCGGATAACACGAACGAGCGACCAAATTGCCACCGAGCAACGAGTCGAGCGATGAGTCGAGCGAAGCGCAATCGTCTCAGTGGATTCCTCGGAAATAATGTCGTTAATAAAAGCGTTTGGCGGTTCTCTTGATCTCCTTCGAAATTTAATGAACAAGTCGTCATGTACTACTTCACTTTGCTTCAACACGTTTTAATTAAATACTCCTAATTCCAACTTAATGAAAGTATTTACTTCAATCATAATCAATCTTTTCAAATCTGTTTTTTTTTATTTATCCAATTAAGATTCTTTGACATTTTTCTTGAATATTTTTAATTAAATCTTTACTCTTTCTCAATATTTATTAATACGTATTTATCTAGCTGATATCTTAATTATTTTATTGCAAATAACATCTCTGAAATTTATATAAACTGTATTAATTAATACGTAAGTCTGACAAATTATTTAATATTATAATCAATTTTATGAAAGAAACAAAAATAGGAAAATATTCTTTCTTTCTTCGGAATATCCATCGAAAGGATAACATAGGATCGAACGATCGTTTTATACCTCGAACATCTTCAGGAAATTTCAGCTGGTTACGAGAAGCATAATTTTTTTATAGTCCTCATACTAGGCCCTATCGCGGAAAGAACCTTTTTCTACCATATTTCTCAGCACGATTTAAAGGTACGAGAACGGTCGAACGCGATAAAGGTGGAGGGAAAATCTGAGACGTTGTTGACGGGAAGTTCATCCAAGTAGGAGAACGTCGTTGCTCTCTCTCTCTTTCTCTCTTTCTCTCTCTCTCTCTCTCTCTTTCGTGCTAAAAGACGAGAACGACGAGGTGGCCTCGACGGGCGATCTTCAAGGTGGATCTCGCAGCGAGGGGTCTGGGTCGCGTATTCTATCTAGCGACAAGATCGACCAGCTCGATCTTTTCTTCCTCCTCCTTCTTCTTCTCTTGCAACTTTACCTCCATCTCCACCTCACCTTCCTCTATCTCTTTTACCTCCCTCAACTTCACCTCCTCCTCGAGGTATCGATACACACGCACAACGACGTGTCTGCGTTCGAACTAACAAGAACGTTATCGAGCACCCTCTCTCACTCCACCTTCCTCCTCCACACCCTTTCTCTATTTTTTTTATTCTCTCTTTCTATCTCTCTCTCTCTTTCTCCTGCATCCTCTTATGGAAACGCGTTCATGCGTTCCATCGTCCTACACGTAGCGGGGGTGTCGACTCACATTCTGTTTTTTTATTCTCTTTTTTATTCTCCTTTTTTTTTTAAGTCGTCGTCGTCGTCGTCGTTCGAGATTCAAGTTGGATGCGATAGCAGACCGACAACGATATCGATACCGACGGTAACAAAGCTAACGATTTATGGTGGCGATTTATTGCCGTATTTATAGAGGCTCCTTAAAGGCCCGAGTTACGGTATTCTTGCTCTTCATGAGAAGACCCATCTACTCGCTTTACGAATCTCTTCTTGAGAAGAATCAAAAGAGGGAGAGAGAGAAAATATCGAGGAGATTCCCTTTGAACCTGAGCGAGTAAAAAAAAAAATACCCTAAGCGTTGATAAAGGAACATGATTTCTTGTACCAGTATATCGAGCAATGTCTGTTTTTCTCGAGTTTTAGTCACTTTTACGATTCGATTCTATCGATTCTTTCTTCCTTTCACCCAATGGAATATGAACGAGCTACGTTATATATATATACGCCCTTTTTCTTGGAAACATTGCGAAAGAAGTGTACTGAATTCGCAGATTCTTTTTCTTCTCTATACCCTTTTATCTTCTTTCTATTCTTTCGAAAACGTATGTCTGTATATTAAATGCAACAAGTGGTATATATCTGTCCTTTCTACCTACCTACCTTCCTTCCTTCCTTCCTTTTCTTTCGCTTTTTCTCACTCTATTTCCGTCTCCTCACTTTCTAGACAATATATTTCAAAGTTTCTCCTTTCATTCGCGTCTTACTAGATTTTGAAAGAAGGAAAATAAAGAAAAATAAAAATACAAGTGGAGAAAGAGAGAGGTGAAAAAAATATAGAGAAGGGTGGAGGTAAGAGAATGGGGTATTTTCTCATACATAAATGTATGATACGCGTGTATGCTTGAAAGGGATTCGCGATACGAATAGTATGCGTACCTTAAGAATATATATCTAGAAATACGATTTGCTTTTCGCTCTCGATTTGCTATCCTTCTCTGTTTCTCTTTTAAATCAGTATCATCTCCTTTGTGTATCGCACAAGCGTTGGGTTTCCATTCGACGGTTCGATTCTTCAGAAAACCGAGACTAATCTTCGTCCCTCGATGGACGGTTCTTCAACGTCACGCTCGGAAGAAGAACACAATATCGAATCGTGATAGAATCGAGTACCTTTTTTAGTTGTTTTACAATTTTCTATTTCTCTTTCTCTCTCTTTCTTTCTTTCTTTATATATATGGACATCTTCTCAACGATGACTGTTGCATAACTCAACGATCCTGTTTCGAATAGTTTCGCTTTGGCAATCGGCTTTTGTTTACCGTTCGTTCTCACATTTCCGTTTCGATCTCTCAACGAGTATCGATCGTTTTCGCTTCCGTTCTCTACTCCCACGCTAAGAGATATCAACTTGCATTTAGGTTTCGTTCGAAATTCTCCAAGGGATCCTCCTCTGGTGATGATGATGATGATGATGATGATGGTGGTGGTGGTGGTGGTGGTTTGGTCGTAAACTCCGTAACGCTTTAGAAACTGGTCACGGTGCCACGAGATATTTTTTTTATATTTCTCTCCCTGTCTTTCTCTGTTTTTTACTCTAACTCGAGAAAGATCGAGTCAAAGATCGAGCGATCTCGCAAAAGGTCGTAGACGTTTAAACCTCGACGGCGGGAGTTCTCCATCGTTTCTTGTATATGTTGCATGCATGCATGTATGTATGTATGTATGTATGTATGTATATATGCAAAGGAAAGAGAGAGAGAGAAAGTCGATTTGTGGTGTGCACGAGGCGCCTGAAGTCGATTCGAGTCGAGTCGGCTCGGCGCGTGCATTAAGAGCCGAAGGTGAGAGGGTAATTTGTTAATACGATAAATTGCACCACCGCAAGTCGAAGGAGGGTGTGCTGCCAACTACGACGCCAACTACGACGCCAAGATTCCCTTTCCCCGATCTCCCCATTCCTTCCTTCTTCTCATCCTCTTTCTCTTTCTCTCTCTCTGTCTCTCTCTTTTACTTTGTTGCTGCTGTTGGAAATAAGATAGTGGGTGGCATATCGAGAAGTTGAAAGAGAGAGGGAGAGAGAAAGAGAAAAGATAGCTGCTGTGCAATCTTCTTCGATGAACGAAGACAAGAGTAGGGCAAACTCATAGCAGGTAATCGTCTTTTGATTCAACCTTAAAGTTATAGCCAACGTCGATCGTACGTCATTGCTGGTGTGCACCGAACTATCGGGTTGTCGAGGATTTATTACAGTTCCGCGGCAACGAACCCATAGTCTCTCTTTTTCTCTCCTCCGATACCAAAGGGGAATACGATAAAGATACGATACAAAAAAAACGAATAAACTGCTTGTCGGTTAAAAGATAAAATAAAAAAGAGAAAGAGAGAAAGGTTACCACCACCCAACATAAGATATTACCCATCTTAATAACCACGATCGTGACCCTTCAAACGTCGCGAGATTCAATTTCCCGTCATCGTTGGTCACGTTTTCTCATAGTTTCCTTCTAACAGGTATCATGTTATTTAATGGCAACATTTTGTATTATCATTCTATGCTATTGGCAAATACTTTTTTGTAATTAAGATATATTCTATTTCATTTTTATGGATACCTAAAAGAATAATATCTAATGTAAAATATAAAAACAAATTACAATAAATTTCAATAAGGTAACCGCATAAAATTTGTTGAATCATTGAAATTCGTGCAAACGCGTCAGAGGATGCATCGCCAGTGATATTCGCGTTTATGTGCATTATCGAACATAGAATAGACACATCGAACGTGTCAAACAAAACCGTACGGTTTGTGTAACGACAATATTATCTATTAGCGATGGAGATTATAGCAGATGAAATGCAGGTGACGCGAAATAGATCGATCGGTCATCGGTCGGTCGGTCGATCAGCCGAAAGAGTACGTACGTATCATTGAATTTATTATACGATCAACGAGAAAACGTGCGAGTGAGTGAATGAATGAATGAACAAAAGAGAAAAAGAGAAAAAGAGAAACATATATATAGATAGAATTTGCCCGGAGAATCGTGTCTGCGGTGACGAAGGATACCGTCGACTATCGTTCTTGCAGTTAAGCTTCGCTTAATTAAGCTGTGGATTTAATTCAAGAGCAAGAGAGAAAGAGAGAGCAAGAGAGAGACGTGGTACACCGCGGGCAGAGACCAATTTTCCGCGAATCGTCATTTATCGGGCCGGTCTGCGAGAGCGTAATATGCAAATTACGCCTCTGGCATAATTCAGTCTGTGCAACGACTACGACTACGACGGCACACCGGCCTCTCCGCGCGGATTAAAGCCGGGCGTTCCCATGCAAATCGACTCGCGCTAACTTCTACGATGTCTCCTTGTTTTATCTCTTATTTCCTTTTGTTTTTTTCTTCTCTTTTTCTCTATCTCTCTATCTCTCTGTCTGTCTCTCTTTCTATTCTAGAATATGAAGAAGATGGAAGAAAAGATAAGGGGTTGACAGGAATGAAGAAATCAAGACATCGATGCTTCTTATTTCTTACCATCCGCGTGAATCTTCTCACGGATCTTTTGAAGTCTTACCGATGAATCCGACTGGTTTACACGCGTAGGCGTAAAATAATCTTTAGTTATCGGTGATCAAATCAGAAATTAATCCGTACTCTCATCGTACCATACGTAATCTTGCAATTTTATTACCGTTACACGAGTTTTAAACACGCGAGTTGCTTATATAATATATACACAAATAAATTCATACGTGGGGAGGGAGATGTAAGTTAAGTAGACGCGTATAAGTAAAATACTTCATATCGATAAATCTCAATAAATAATCTTTTGTAGAAAATAATTTTACAAGAAGAAGAACAACAACAAATTATGTGTGTTACGTTTAATAGTACCGTTACATCCGTTTTCTACCGTTAATTAAACTCGTTTAATAATCAATCAACGTTACGCATTGTTATGTAAATGCCGAAAACAGGGCGGGAAATGTTGTAGTACGGGAGGCTCACGTGTTCGCATCTTAATTGTAGTTTACCACCGGTATCGATTTAACGTCAGCATAGAATAATGATCTCCTACTCGATTCATTTGCCTTCTCCTCTTCCTCCCTCTCCTTTCCCGTCATCGTCCTCCTCAATCCTCATCATCCTCCTCCTCCTTCTCTGCTATAAAGCTACTAAAGCAATTCGATGATTTTTGCAACGACTGTACGCCTATGTATACTTTTGCATGTGTGTATATAGTATATAATACATACCGTTGAAAGTTCTCGCGCGCAGGCGTTCCCTACAAAACACGCGCGAAATTTACTGCCTTTTAGCCGCGAATGTCGTGAGATTCCACGGTGAAATTGTTTCGAAACTATGCGGACGTATTCTTTTTTCCCTCTGCTTTTTTTTGTATTTTGTATTTTTTATTTTTTTTCTAAAGCAGGGTGCTTTTTTTTCCTCTAGCCCTGCAGCCTTGTAGAAAATTTGACTCGTGAAAATAAAAACTAGAGAAAGGAAGGAAGGATAAAAAAAAGAAGAAAAAAGACAAAATTTGTCCGCCTATTCTAGCCGTCGACGATTCCCGTTAGGGACGGGAATTTCCACGCGGATCAAACTTTTTGCACGGTTTTATGTTACGTGTATGCATGTGTGTGTTTCTATATATAATACGAATTTACTACGGATATTTATACCTGTGTTATAGGTGTATTATGCACGTACGTGTACAGACTCGGGAGATCAAATATCTATTTGTTTTATTTTTATGATCGTTATCGTTATGATGTCATTTTAGACAGATAACGTTCGTGGTTGAAGATGATTAAAAAAAAGAATAACAGAAACAAAATATAAAAAATGTGACAAAAATGTATACAAGAGTGAAAGAGTGAAAGAGAAAGAGAAAAAAAAGAAGAGAAAGTAATCGAAAATCGTTTCGCGTGACGTTACTCGTGGGACGTAAAGATGAATAAAGGATCGTTGGTTATATGGACCGTTCACGTAGCCGTACTTTCTAATGAAAAATCGAGCCAGGCAAATTAATCGAGGTAGGAGAGCCATAAAAATATCCTCGAAAAACGAATATCGACGTTCTAGATGCGCTGACGTTATTGATGGAAGTATTCCATCTCGCTAAGGTCTTTCCAAAAATTCACTCCTTCCTACTCGCGATTGAATTTCGAGAGAATGCAAGAGAGATAGATATATGTAGTGTGAGAGAGAGATAAAGAGAGATCGAACGGAGAGTACTATAGCTCGATAAGATCCTTTCGTGCTTGTTCGACATCCTTCACAATCTTTCTTACGTTACCGCATCCGAAAAGTTTTTCCCTCTTTTATCTGAAAAGTGTTTCACATTTTTCTTAGCAGTCTTTATTCTACTCTTCTCTCTCTCGCTTTTTTATTTCGACGATAAGTTATTATCTGGAAAAACGATCTGACGGTAAAATCGTGTTAATTAAATTTTTCAATGTCATTTTACCAGTCAAATTTATCCCCCAATTATTACTCACCTTTTACATTAGTTTCAAGAGAATTTTAATTAAAGTATATTATTACGATGATATTAAAGGTAACGAACGAATATAGTATAGATATTATATTAAATCTATCTATCTATCTTTATTTAATATCTGTTAACGATGGAAAATGTCAAGGAAAATGAGATTATCCCGGTTAATATAATAGGAAATTCATTATGATTTTCATAGATCGATATTATCTTTCATGAAAAAATTTGATTTACAATAAAATAGTTGGCAAAAGTATGAGGCAGAAAATTTAAGTGTGGACGTTTTGTACGCATCATGAACAAGAAGGGTCGACAAACGTTAGTAACGCGCACGGTTCGCTTGTGCGTGACCCGGAACGTACACACTCGTCGCGTTAACGGAAGCACCGGGACGCAATCTGATTGGCCGATCCTTCCCGTAATTGCCTGTAGATCCCAATCGCGATTAGTCGGGAAATTAATACGGCCCTGGGCCTGCGATTTATGCGACTCTGTCGCGGATTATGCATATACAATTCTCTCTCTCTCTTTCTCTTTCTGTCTATCTCACTCCCACTCTCACTCCGTTTCCCTATTCCCATATCTATTTCTGTCTTTCTCTCCCTCGCAACCCCTTTCGTCCATTCGACGTAAACTCTACGAGAGGCATCGTTAACGTGACACTTTCGAACGATCATTCTGACGTTTATAGTTCTCGCTTCTGACTATGAATATCACGTCTTTCTGAAATGTTCGTTTAAAAGATGATAGTAAAGTCTTTGAAATACCAGAAAATGACTTTAAATAGTCCGTATTAACGAAATGTAATTAACTAACGACCGATAATAATCTAAATTGGAGATATTATCTCGAGAATCATAGAGGAGTAGAAAGAGAGAGAGAAGGATCCGTTAGCATTGAATTTATTAGACATCGTATGTCAGTTATTTAATCATCCGAACGACGAATGTCGCTCAAAACTTGAACATCCATGTCTCGTTTTAGACGAATCATCCTGTAGAGAAGTAAACGAATGAACGATGAACTAAGAAACTATCTCTAACTCAGCGCGTGGTCTACCCTCCTGGGTAAAGATCACGACCTCAGAACTCAGAAACAAAGCGACTCTGTTATTAGTACTGACATCGACCAACTCTCATAGTAGGAAACGTCGGACGATCGATCTCTTGTAAACCCGTCATCGATGAGAATACTTTCGTGGAGAGAGATGAATTTTATTCAAATGATTTAATCTTCCTAAGAGATGTCTGTCTAACGTTACTCGAAAAACAACGATCGATTAAATAGTTTCGAGATGATTGGTAAAAGGTACGGAAAACGAAGAAACAATGTGGTGGAAGTTAGGTGTTAAAGGATCCAAGCTTGGTGACCATTACCAATGAGCGAGACCCTTGCGACGCGGGTCAACAGGCATTGTCCGGTGGAATTACCAGCAATGGGTTCCCGTGATTAAATGCCGTTGCACTGTTTCCCCTCAGTTCGCCGTCATCCTCATCCTCCTTCTCCTCCTCCTTCTCTTCCTCCTGCTCTTTCCACTTCACCTCTCCCTGCGAAGAGGATTCAGAGTGGCGGAATGGAAATGAGAGAGGGAGAGGAAGAGGGACAAGGAATTCGTAGATACCAATAGGAGGAACGTCGGTCTGCCATTCGTACTTGCATACCTATACCTCCTCAAACTCTCCTCGGACCCTTCTCGAACCCTTACTGACTATGTGGAGACGGATAATGCCCATTGTTTCGAGCATCCTACGCATCCATGGTCCAGAACACGATGCTTAGGAACCTTCCTTGAATGCTTCCTCTTGGAACCTTGATGGAGGATATCTCCAAATGGTACCTAAATACCAGCTTAAATGCAAGATCGACCAGTTTCTGTAGAACTTCCCTAAACCATGGACCAGCAGTTACCTGCGGTTCCGCATTCAGGTGCAAATTGGACACATGGGACCATGAATGTCATTTGCAACTTCCGATCTACCACTCTCTTCGCTACGTTGACGTATCGAGACTTGTGGCTTTGCATCTTTCTCTCTTTCTCTCTTTCTCTCTCTTTTGAATCATCGTCGTCTTCAATAAAAAAAGAGAAAGATTTTTATTAAACACTAAAGTTTGTAAAAAATTAGGTATCAAGAATAATGTTGTTTCTTGTAAATATTTGCTGCAAACCAACTTTATGTACAAATACGATCACCGTCTATACAACCTTTGAATCTACATCGATATCTTATAATAATTGTTTTTATTTGTCCTATGTACAAGATAACACATAACCATTAATTAAATGACGTCTCTATCTTTTAAGTGGCAGTGACTTTCGATAATTTGTCATTAATTTGTATTTTTTTTCTTCGTTTAAATCCAAGGTCCAAGTCGACTTTCGAGAACATTGGCCGCATCTACGCGACCCATCAGTCTTAAATGGTTCAAAAGATCTGCTAGGGCAGTGGCTTCGCGATGTCTAGCTTCCCATAAATCCAGAATGTGTTCGGTCGGGCTCGCTTTAGTTGCGAAATAATCGACGTACCTAAAATCAAATTTCAACAACAACAAATTGATACCACATTTTTAATTAATATTTGAATTAATCGCGTGAACACAAGGATTCAATACAATTGTCTCACCGATCGACTTGCAATCTTTGAGCTAACATTCTCCAATCGTTTCCACGAGCGCTAGGTGGATCCAAGCATTGACAAAGTTGTTTCCTTAAAGTCTTTGAAAACCTATGAAATACGAAAATTGATCGAATCCTAAAAATTGTAAAAAATCTATGTGGATTCGAATAAAAAAAACGATACCTGAATGGTCTAGATACAACGGATTCCGTAGATCTAGTAGAATTTTTTCCCCGCAAAATGATAGATGATTCTACCTTTCCGTTATTCTTTTTGGCGAGAACGTTACCCCTTTTAGCGAGATCAAGATCGATTCTTAATAGCAAACCCTGATCCTCGAATCCACGTTGACAAGCTCGAAACTCGAAACTAAGTCTGACGTCGCCAACGATTTTTTCAATTCTAAAGGAAAGGTAAATGCTCGATCTCGAGGACGACCATACTCGACGGTATGGCACTTCTTGACGCTCGGCAAAACCGCTTTCTCTATCTTCGAGATCGACCCGAAGCGAAGTACCGCTAGCACGAAATCCAAGAGTACTGTGATCGATGTGCGTACCACCAAGACGATGTTCCTGTTGAGAAATCGATACCCACTTGCTATTTTGTCTCTTTCTCTTTTTCAACAGAAATATTAATGTCGTGTTTAATACGATAACGATCTAACGAGAAAAAATGATGCTTACTCGTTCGGCTACAAGTTTGAGAGTTGCTTTGGTGTCCTCCAATATATGACACCTAACGCGATCACGTTCGCGTGATACGAAAACAGCCACGCAAAGACGTTTAACAGCTAACCCAGGAGCAACCATTGAATTTTCACCGGCTACAGCGTAAGCGCATGGTGTTTCTGTTACGAGAAACACTCCGGCATGATCAAGTTGAGCAAATGGTTGTCCAGGTAAATTGGTTGGTTCACCACCGAGGGTTAAAATCTTACGCCAAACAGTACTGGAAGGTGAAAGGCTGGTATTCGTTGAAGCGTTAGAGGAGTTAGTTGAACGAGTTTCAAGATCGATGTCAGTGGACCAAAGACTCAACTCCCAATTCCCAGTTCTCAGTTCGGCGCAGTGTTCGAACTGTAAAATCACCGGTTTCAATAGATCAACGTTGGAGGGACCACACGCGATAACAGCTGATAGTAGAGTTAATCCTGGTGGTAATTTTGGCCTCAATGAATCTTCTCCTAAGACGGCAAGATGCAAACTGTGACGTCTACCGCGTGGTACGGCACCTTCGGGTATTGACATGGAAACACTAACTTCTGGAACCACCAAAAGTGCACCCTGTTCGTCCACGTTAGCTCTGACGACAAAACCGGTTGAACGATCATCTTCGATCGATGATTTTTCTTCTTCATCTGGCCTTTCGTCATCTTCCTGCTCGTTTTCATCCTCGTTTGCGCTCTCCGAATTAACCTGACACGTCGAACCTAATTAAAAGAGAACAAAAAAATCGTAAAGAAATTGGAAAGTCATTTGAAATCGATTCAAACGAACCTCTTCCTCTCTGAGAATTTCTACAAGAAGATCTGGCGACCGATGAACTTGGTGATGCTCTTGTCGTCGATGGAAGCGACAACTGTGGCACGTCGTAATGATGTTCCGAACAGGATCTATCGATATCATCATTTGTACTTTTCATCGTACGATATTAGGGGAAAGGAAGATCAAGGATAGAGATAGTTTATGGTAAGATAGGTCATTTACCTTGGCAATCTAGAAGCATTCGATTCGTCGATGACGTGTTCGAGACGTTTGTCCACCGTCAAAGCGGTTCTATCGGTCTTCGAGACAACGGATTTAGCGAGATCAACCGGTCGACGAAAGTCCAATCTCGCTACGCTATAAAGAGCTTCTATTCTCTCTTTACGGCGCATCAAACGAACCATGAAGATCGTGGTTAAAGCTAAGATTATTGCCGCGAGACTGAGCGTGATCCATAAGGCAAAGATGTTCCTGTGATCGACCGCTCTAGTTGCTGTAATAAATATTTTTCCAGGTCTTCGATTATTAAGCGAGAAAGTTTAATACTTGTTGGTTTATGATTGGAATAGCAAAACAAATAAACGGAACAATTAAGTTAGATATTTCGTTAGTATTTTAATAACCAATGCGATATTATTTACCTTCCTTAAAGACTCTCGGGCCGTCGTGTCCAAGAGCTGCTTGTAAAGAAAGTAAAGGAAGAGACTATTATCAACGTAGCTGTTAAACGTTCCAAAGGGAGAACAAATTATTGACGCGTCACTGAAATCTCGTTAGCTTCTTCTCACGACTAGGAACTATGTAGGATACTGCAGAAATCGCTGTCACGAAGCAAAATCGTGAAAGGTTGCTCGAGTGTAAAAGAACAATGAGGAAGAGAATAGATGAGAGAATGAGAAGAGAGAAGTTAAACTCGGTTGGAACTCACCGTTACATCGGTCCGTGATACAGGATTCGACGATGACGTCCTTGCCTTGACAGGGCCGACCGCTATCGCTCGGTGGGGGGTCGTTGCAGGATCTCCTCCTTACTCTCGAACAATCGGGACCGCATGCAGACCACGAGGACCAGCTTGACCATCTGCCATCGACCGCTTGGAATAACGGGTCAAACGAAAAGTCTCGATTAGGAGCTTTAACGCGTCGAGATCATCGGATTTGTGGGCGCGAAAAAGGCCGAAATAAAGAAATCAAGAGAATAAGAGAAAGAGGGAAAGAGAAGGAGTACGCATCTGTGCGATTTTTGTCAAGCGAGAGTCGGAGGGAACCTAACGAAATGGAATAAAAGGGTCTTTCTTCTCGTTTTACTGTTCAACGCACGTAGAAACTCGTGGAATAGAATTCCCGTTGATTTTACCCACGCCCATTTTCGAGCAAGAACTAACGTTTAATCTCGTTGCGGTTGGCGCAATTTATTAAGTACCAAAGTTTCTCGTTTCGTCACCTACCAGGACAAGAGGGGTTGCATTCGAATCTTTGCGTGGCTGATCCGGGACAGGTTTGTCCGCCGTTGATGGCTGTTGGATTCGTACAAGTTCTCGTTCTCTTTTGTACACCTCTACCACATCTCGTACTACACTCGGACCAACCAGACCAGGATGACCATCCACCGTTCACTAGAAAAACAATAAATCAATGTACATAAATTAAAGAAGAAAACAACTCATCGAATGTCCTAACCAAATTCACTTACCGTAAATCGTGAGTACAGCAGGCTCACTGACTCTACGTGCTGCTAGATTTTCCGCAACGCAAGAATAATTCCCTTGATGTCTAAGTTCAGCTTCCCCAAGGCGCAAATGTCCTTCAGTCGTCTGCACGAAACTGGCCGGTGACACTTCGTTGGGACTAGTGTCAGAGGTAGAAGCCGAACTGGAGATCGTCTCGAAAGGTAGTCCGTTTCTCAGCCAATAGATTTTGGGCGGTGGTATTCCCAATGGTGGCGTACATCGTAATTCCGCATTACGACCGGCTTCGACGGACAGGGAATATGGCGGTGATAGGAAATGTTTCTTCAGGTCTGCATTCAGAGATATCCCGTGGGTTCTTTTAATATTTGTTGAAATCGTGAGCGCTACGGGAGCTTGATGCAACTGAATGACAAGGATTGAGAGAGAGAGTGAGAGAGAGAAATGGGAAAAGGGTGAGACGAGGAAAGAGAGGGGCACTCTGCGATATTAGGGCGTGCGTATAAATGCAAAAGGGCTTTCATAGACTAGTTGAAAACTCCCCTCTTCCTTTCCCGCCGTTCCTCATCACTACTACTATGCAGGCTGGAAAGGCAGAGAAAGATTTGTACGAGCTGTGCGTGTGTACTACCGGTGGCCATTCGTTCGGCGAGCTATACCACTGCTATAGTATTATTTGCCGTACCAGAGGCCGTTCGCGAATATAGGGAGGACTGAGGAGGGACTGCCACGATGGGTATTCATATTCGTTCTCGTCGAGAACGCGAACGAGTCCGTTCTCCACGAGAACCTACCTACGCTAGTTAGTTTTTTGCTTGGTTAAACCTGGAAAAATTTTTCATAAACTCCGGGGCTCGTTGATTTTTCCTCCTCTTTCTTTATCTTTTATTCTCTCTTTTCTTATTATCGTAATTTCGAATTATTCTTTTTAATCTTACTACATTTTATTAATTGCAGTAAAATATCTTTTAATCTCTGATAGAGAAAAAGAGAGAAATAATATTTGATTTACTTAAAACAATTGATTAATACCTTCTCAAGTTATTTCGTAAAAGTATTACAACGCATCGAGAACTATTTCTATTCTTACACGTGCACGGTTCATCGTTTACTACACGGATTTCAAAAGCACAAGCGAGTTTTCTATTTATCGGTAAACAATGATTTCATTTCCCTCATTCTCGATTCGATGCAAATATATATTCGAGAGTTTCGTAGAATGCCAACAAAACATCTAAATTGGAAAAATGAATTGCATGTATCTTTTACTCCCCCGAATCCGGATGTACATCGTTGAATCTATTTTACGCTTCATCTCTGCCAAAGGAAGCGAAATGTACGAGTATAATAAAAAATAATAAAAAAATATTGAAACAGAGACAAAAAGAGAGAGAGAGAGAGAGAAAAAGAGAGATGATTCGAGGTTCCGACCACGTTCACTTTTTGCATCAAACAGCACGCATCCGGTAGTCGATCGGTACGCCAAACACTTCTGTTTCATTTGCAATGGAATATCGATTAGATTTTGGAGGAGGAGGAAAAGGGACGGGATGGTTTATTCGTCACCGAATATCAAATGAAAACACAACAGAGCATGGACAAACCCACCCTTTACCCCTACTCATTCAATCCCTCTCTCATTCTCTTTCCCCCTGTCACCTCAACTGACCCTCGTTCGAAGAGAGAAGCTTACTAAAGAGAGAGAGAGAGAATGAATTTCGTGTCTGGTATCTCGAAAATCCCTGCACGGGGATCGGGTGCACGCTAATCGAGTTAATGAAGTTACGTTTTATCGACGGAATCGAGACACTAGTTGCTACAATACGATTTTCTACAACACGGATAACTTTCTCTTTCTCTTTTTCTTTTCACACACACACACAGACACAGAGAGACACATTTTACAAGTTAAAAATAAAGTTTAAATTTAGTTTTGTATTTAGAATATCCAAGAGTTCTTAATCGTTTTATATATGAAAAACTTTGATGACATTATAAAACAAATGTGAGACCAGATAGGACCTTTCACGAAAGACTAACGAAATTGAAACTGTGAAAGGTGAAAATATAATGGTAACTTCGTTTGGTGTTACATATAGAAACGCAGGTTTCAAAAGTTATAAGGGCGTTTGATACTTTGCACTCCGAAAGTCTACTATTGCCTTGTGGTATTCAATCTAATTCTATAATATTATATTGTTCTCTCCGTCTATATCCATCTAAGGGTCGTGAAAGAGAAGGCAAAAAAATTATGAAAGAAATTTGATGAGAAAGTTCCTTTTGTTTTTTCCATTTTTTTCTTTTGAAATAAGTTCGCCTCGTGGTAGGGAAGAACAAAAGAATTCTCACGTGGTCGATGAGTCTAGTCTAGGACAACGTGGAACGATAAGATGAAAATGATGATAGTCTAGTATGGTATAACATAGGTATGATCAAAACCACACACACGTGTAAAAAAAGCCTTGGAAGGAAATGAACGGTGGTAAAGAGAGAGAGAGAGAAAGAGAGAGAATATGAAAGAAGGAGAAAACAGTGAGCTGTAGTAATATCACCTGCCCCGCGGTGGCATTCATTCGCGTCCAGGAGGAACAGGCCGAGCCATAGTCAAGCATTAAAGCCATGCTTTAAAAGTACACTCAAGGCATTGCCGAGATTTTATTTTTAAGAGGTTAAATCCATGGCAATGCCTTTTCATTTCTACGAACAATACCGTTCTCTTACAATATCCCACGAAAACATTTAATTATCATACTCGGTATCCCACATTTATCTGTATAATTCATATATATGATTACATGAAAACGAGATTGTTCAATTTTGACATTTTTTATTATACCATTACTTTTACTTTCTTTTCCTTTTATTTAACTACATTTGTTTTTGTTCGTTTTTGTTGCAGAACAGTTTCTCTCAGTTCTAATCGAAGGAAAGAAGATACCAAAAAGGGAGGACATTTAAGTGGCATTCTTGAATATTCCTTTTTGAAAGTTATCTCATGGTAGTGATAAAGAATGTTAGTGGAAACTAACATGAGAGAGATTCTGACAGTAAGAAAAATGTACATTCGAAGATGGATCGAAGGGAGCAGAGATAGAGGAGATGATGCTTTGAATGTGGATGAAAGAGAAGAGAGAAGAGAGAAGAGAAGGGGTTCCCTCTACTTACAGGCGACCTCAACCGTGGCGGACTGCCCTTTAATCTGACCTGATCCCGACCAAGCGACGCACTCGCACTTCTTCGATCCAAAGTACTCCTCGACCTCGTTCCTCGTCACGTTCAACTCAACCTCGACGACCCTCGTTCCGGTACGAGGGTCTACAAAATCCTGCTGCTGCGAGTGCTTAGCCCGTTCGCCGTTGCAACGAAAGTACACCTGCAAAAATGCAACCCGGAAAAAAAGGCAGGCGGGTGGGAAAGCAGGAAGAGGAGGGGAATAGGAGAATGAGAATAAGTAAGTACTTAATCATTTCCTTTTGAAACGTTACAAACTCTGTTGTGCCGATTTTCTTTCCCTCCTAGCATACACCGTCGTCGTCGTCGTCGTCGTCGTCATCGTCGTGAAACAATTTTCTCGTTCGTGACTTTTCCCTTTTCCTTCCAACTTTTTTCTCTTTTTTGTCTTTCCTTTTTTTTTTTACACGCGAATAATTACTTCGGAATCTCGAAAAAAGATCTTACTACTTCTTCCCTTTTTTCTTCTTCTTCTTCTTCTATTTTTCTCTTCTCCTTTCACGCAGGTCAGCTGTGTATCGCACACCAACGTTCTTTGGTATTTAGATCAACGTGCGATTTCTATACCTCGGTGCTTTTTTTTCGCAAAAAAAAAAGAAGATAACTTTTTCGGGTCACTCGAGTTTTTTAGTCTTACGCTAATACGAAGTCCTTTTTTTTTTTCTATGAAAAATAGAACACGAGTGAAGTATTCGATTAAAGTGACGACGACGATGACGACGAAGACGAGAGCTTTCGTGAGTAAGTACTCGTTTCTCGTATGAAAATAAAGAGGAAGACTTAACGAGTAGGTTTCGGTAAATTATAAATAAGACATTTTCTCTTGAGATTATACACGGAACTCTAGAGGGGTAATCTTTAGCGGTTTTTCATTTTTTTCTCCTTTTCTCTTTTTTGAAGGATGAACGAAAACGACCGAGAGAAGAGTATACTTTTCTTCTAAAGCTTGCGGCTAAAGGTTTCACGAAAATATTACTTCAAGAGCGTGAGCAGCACGGCAATGAAGAGTTGCCGGTTTCCCTTTGACGACGAAAGAAGGAACAGGTTCGACCAAGAAGTACGGTAGCGGGCCTCCGGCAATAAAATCGGTGTCGCTTGATATCGTAGCGGTTTCATAGTCGTCGTAATCATCACCGTAATCATCAACTGGATAATTTTCTTCGTCCTCTTCTTCCCCGTCACCTTCCTCATTCGTACCTAAGATAGAAAACATTTTCAAAAGAAGGAACAAACAAACGAACGAAAGAACAAAAACACCAATCATCTTATCGTATAGATACGTACAATTTTGATCCTCATGAAATCCTAATTGAATTATTTTGTTACACGTACACATTTTAGACGATAATATCGTGGACTTGATTTTTGTTCATTCGTATCTACAATAGTAATTTGGTGTATAGTCTATCTATCTATCTTTATCTATCTATATGTATCTAGATATCATCATTCCGAAGGAGTCCTTTTAACGAGGGATATAAAATGCGTGCTGGCTCTACTTCGGGAAACTTTCGGTCTACGTCCGATCGTTTATCGTCGTGAATACTCGATGTTACACTGGTGTTCTTTGTTGAATAAAAAAGAGGGGGAATAAAATAGCCCGCTTAGAAGGTAGTAATCTCGATATTGTGTTCGGACCCTATTCTTGGCATTCGCCTTATATGAATTTTTTTTTTTCTTTTCATCCTTTGCAGAAACGATTTCTCCAATTTCTCTTTTTTCTCGAGGAATTTATTCTAAAACGTGAATAGATCTTATTTGATCCATTAGAGTGAATAAAAAATTTAAAAAAAACACAATTTGTCAATCGAGAAGGACAAAAAATTGGGTTTAAATAATTTGTAGAGTAATTAAATAGAAAATATAGTTGTTGGAAGGAACATGGATATTTCGATAAGCAAAGTTTCTTACTTTCCAACGTGCTCGATAGACGAAGTAACGCCAAGAGCAGTATGCTGATCCTCAACTCCATCCTCGACTCACATTTCACTTAACTTTCCACCCCAAAGTTGTAACGGACTCGCTCTACGAATTACAACATGCGTCTTCCTACGATCGAATACGCGTGTTTCCAGCGTACTCCGGAGTTTACTCGTGTACTTTCACCCGTCATACTTCGTTCGACGATTACGATTCAAACGATCTGATAATCTATCTTGTCGTTATCACGATCATCCACGAATTGGAGACTATTAATCGACGATTCTCCTCTGTGGTAATCTTCGATCACCATTTTTGTGGATCAACGATCCACACGTTGTTTTCATTCTTATTTTTTATTTTTATTAAATCGATTTCGAAAAGTAATCTCCCAATAAAAAGAAGAAGTAAATTATTAAAAAAGACTAAATAAATGTAAAAATTTATGAAAATTTTGAAATATAAGTTAGAAAAGTTTCAGAGTACGAAGTACGCTCGAGGGATGATTTTACATGACTAACTCAAAGTGGAATCGTTAATAGCACTCGAGCCGGCACTTCCACTCCAAACAGGGTGGCACCTAGAAGGAGGGAGGATAATGACACGTGACCGTTTTTAAAAAGAAAAAAGGGCTGTTGGTCCTTTCAGGGTGTGAGTAAAAAGAAAGAAAGAAAGAATAGAAGAAAAGAGAGAAAGGTAGAGTGTGAGAAGAGAAGATGCAGAGAGTTAGGGAGGACAGAGAGGTGGTGGATAGAGGGAATAAGCGTTCGAACGAGATCGAGAACGAAGGAAAGACGAGGGATTCGTAAAAGGAAGGGTTGGTTGCAACACGATGCTCGCGGGTCGGCACGCGCTGGGCGACTGAACTTGCCGACGTGCGCGCACCTCTATATATACATATATACACGTCTCACTTCGATACCGACGCTCTTCTTCATCCCCTTGTCGTCGAGGGTGGTAGTGTTGCCGGTGTTGCTGCTACTACTGCTGCCATTACTGCTGGTGCTGCTGCTGGTGGTGCTGGTGGTGCTGGTGATAGTCGTGGTAGTGGTAGTGGTGGTGGTTGTGGTGGTGGTGGTGGTGGTGCTATTACTACAGTTCTTGCTTTTAGGTGGTGGTAGTATAAATGCCTAGTAGCAATGATGGTAGTAGTGGTAGTAGTCCTCCTAGTAGTAGTGCTAGTAATACTTGAGAATAGCGGTGGTTGTTGGTGGTGGTAACCGTGCCGCCAGCGGAGGCTGCGCTTTCTTCCGCGAATACCGTCTCTCCTTCCTGGATAAGGGAAAGGGATCAAAAAAAGGGACGATCGTAGAAGTGAGATAACACGCGATATTCTTTCGCAAAACGCATTCTCGCCTCTTTCTTTATTTTATTCTTTCTTTATTTCTCGTCTCTCCTCTTTTATACTTTCGAATTTCTTTCGAGGTTTTGTTTTCTCTTCTTTTTTATTTTTTTTTACCAGAGATTTGTCTCCCGATTATCCTCTCACAAGTTTGTATTTTATTTTATTGTATCTTTATAGTATTTTATTTTATTTTATTCTTACTCTTTTGCTACCTTCTAAGAAAGAGATAAGCGTGTTTCATTTTTACCGAACCAACGATATTATTTTCCTATCCTCTGTGGATCCTCGATTTTTCCTCACGCACATCTTCCGATCGGAACTTAGAGGAGTTCTACTACTTCGTCTTTGATTTATCGCCGTGCGACGTTAGCGAATCCAATGTAGAGTATCGCTCAGATGATTTATGGATGTTCAAGACATTACGGTTATCCGATGTACTGCTCGCCCGGAAACGCAAGTTTAACGTACCGTGAACGACGATGGTGTGCTAAAGTTTCTCTTCGATAGATTTTTACTCGCTACAGAGAACCTAACGTATTACAGAGAATTGATATTTAAAAATAACACGGTGTCGTTGGTCTTAAAATCAAGAAGAAATATAAAATAGACAAGATTTTTTTCAAACGATCAAATTATAATTTAATCGTTGATCAACGCATCTTCCATTTCGAGATAGAAACAAGATTACCAAGACAACGAGTGGTTAATCGAGAATGGGGGAAAAAAATGAGATGATAAAATGGAGAAAAAAGAACAAGAAGGAAAAATGAAAAAATGAAGAGAAGAAGATCCTCGCGGGAACGTATGGGATTTCTGACGGTCGATCACCAAGGATTCGTTCTAACGTGAAATCGGATCCAACCGCGGCAACGACGTTAGAGGCGTTCTCGAGTCGACGGGCTTCTAACCTTACGGATGAAGGAACGAAGGGTGTAACGGTAAACTAGCTTCCGAATCGGTTGGTTACACCTTCAGGAAACCGATACCTCTTTGATTCTTCGTATAAACAAACCACACGAGTTAACCAACTTCCATGACTCTTACTACCCCTGAAGAATTCTCCTCCAAATACGATTTTCGATTCTTCTTATGACAATAAATCAAAGATACTGTACATGATATCCGATTGGTGTTAGGTACTAGCAGTAAATCAAACTTTGCGGTAACTCGATATAAAATGATCTCTCCGATGACATTTTCTGTAACTCTTAACTCGTGATAAAAAATGACAAAAAAAAAAGAAAATTAATAACGAATCGGATGATCGATTATTCCATTCCTGTCAACGGTAACTTTTCCCATCCGTTATCATCGTCGCAGTTATCGCGTACGTTTCTTTTTTTTATATTTTTTTTCTGGTTTTCTCTTTTTTTCTTTCTTTTTGGTTTTTTTTTTACCACGAGAGGATCGGTAGGAAAAAGTGAATTCCACTTTTAGCAAAATCGTTAAAAACTTATCGACTGTCCCAATCGAAATTAGCAATACGCGTAGCCGGGGATACGTGAGTTTTAATACGACACGTTACGTGCTACATCATTTTTACGATCGTTCCCAATTCGTTTCATGAAACCAATCGAAACGAGGTGTGCGAGAGGAGGGGTGTAGTTGGTAGGAAGGTAGGCTGATATAATAGGATTTTATAAAATAACAATGTTGTGTCGTATCGACGTTTTGTCGTTAAATTAACGTTCCAGACACGAGTGGAAAGTCTGTACCAGAGTGACCGATTGAATTTATTTTCGGAGATACTAGAATAAAAATCAAAATAAATATAAATATATTAAAAATCATAAATCAGAATAAAATGAATTAATAAGAAGAGATATTCGATCACACAAATAAAAATTCGATATAAAATATTGACGAAAATTAATGATTAGTTTAGAATACGTGATAATATAACTATAGCGATAGTTGAATTACTTGTAACTTCAAACTCGCAAGATCCGGAAGCACGGTGTTCATTAAAGCAAATTCGATTTGATTTGGAGGATAGGAACCACAGCACGATTTGGTGGGCACAACTAAGGAGCCAAGCACTCAAACACGCTTCCCGTCTGTTTACAAACTGCTACGGCGTCGTTTCCATCCCCGTTTCCTTCGCTTACTCATAGAAAGAGAGAGGGTAAGTCTAGACGAAGAAAATCCTTCCTTACTCCTGTTCCGATGTCTTGCTTAAGATAATGAATAGTACCCTTGCGAATAATAACATCGAATACGCATAGGTAAGCTAATATTTATACTAACAAATTTACTCACCATTCTAATGGTACTTGTAATAAGTTAATTATTCTGTAAACACATATAAATTTTTTGAAATAATTAAGAAAATGTATTTTCGAAAATAGTGTCGAATTATACGTGGTTTCGTACTTCCAAAATACTTCCAATATTGCATAAAATTAATTCTACCGCAATATTTTGTATTTTATTATTTATTATAAATAAAGAAAATATAATCTGCATGTAAAATGGTTACAATGAGAGAAAAGAAAGAAATTTTTGGGAAGATTTAATATTTTAATAGGTTTCATATGTTGTAATTGTATTTGTTCAACGTTGATATTTGAGTTGTGTATGCATTTTTGTTTTTTTTTTGGATGCATTCAAAGATAGACTTACACCTTGACTATTGCGTCTAGGACAACGAAGTAAAAGGAGAATGTGGTAACTGTAGGAGAAGGCGCTTTAGCGATTTAACGTAAACACACGTAGCAATTTGTCTCTGGGTTTATGTCGCCCTTGGGGGAAAAAGGAACCCACGCGTTAGTTCCACGTACGATGAAGGAGAACGAAGAGGAGGGAAAGGAATGGAAGGGAAGAAAGGAAGGAAGAATGCTCGCACACGTTTTCGCAGAAAGAAAAGAAGAGTTAGTCGTAAAGAAGAAGCAGAAGAAGAGGAAGATAAAGAAGGAAGAAAAGAAGAGAAGTGGAGTCTCGCGAAATGGGGAGAGAACAATCTGCTAGTCGTTGTCTTACTCCTTCCTTTAGCCTCCGGGAGAAGGGGTAAGAAAGAAGAGGGGAGAGAAGAGGAAGGAAGAAAATGTGCATTTCGTTGCCAGCCACGAAACAACCAAGTCTCTTCTTCTTTTCGCCACAGGCTGCTTCTTTTCAGCCCGCAGACTAATTGCGATCGCTAATTTCGTGCTTCTGACCCACCCCTTTGAAAACAAAAAGAAACTAAAAGGAAGGGATGAAACGAAGACGTCTAACTCGTTGTTTTACAAATGAAAAAGAGGGTAGAGGGTAGTGAAGAAAAGAAATGAAAGTATTATTTCCACGACTGGGAAGATGATATAGTTGAAAAGATGAATAAATAATAGATTTCGAATTTTGCGATAGAATTTTCTTTTACTTCTTTTTATTCTTTTTAAACGAGGTTATATATAATCGTCTTGTATTTCGCGTTGATCACACGAGGAAAAGTATATCGACCGTGAGGGGGGTCAGTTTCTTTGACTATAGCATTAAAACTCTTCCCTAAGCGTCGAATGAAAGTTCGTCGAGTTAGCTTCTACCTGTTATAGACCACTTTCCTCTTCCTTTTCTCTTCTTTACCTTCTTACGGCGAAACTTTTCATAATTTCTCGAATTACGCTTTCAAGGGTAGCGTAAGTAGTATGCTAACTACTCCCTTTTCCGTCGAGTCATTTGACAACCACGTTTCTACACCATTAGAAGAGTTTGCGGCTCGTGTGCATAGTATTACGTATAGCATATACACGTAGCTTGGATGCAGCACGCGCGTGCATTCTTCCATATACACCACCTATATTACGTAAATACATGGTATGCTTAGTAAAGACAGAGTAGATGCATTCGAGCATATTTAACGACTTGGAACTTGGAGTGTAAGTGTAAGAGAGGGTTCCGAGGAACCATACCGATGACGTACTATCTCATCGATTACAACCCACCCAAAGGGTTGTCCGTAGGACCTACCTCTCGCATAGAACCCTTTAATATTTCAGTGGACGCGCAGCTGTTGTCTTCGCAAACTCGAGAAAACCCTCTTGCATCTCACCCTTGCTCTCTTCCGTTCCCAGTCTCTATCTCTCTTTCTTTATTTTACAGTACCCTATCTTTCTTTGGTATCCTCGTAAAGAGAGGAAGATGAAGAAGGAGCGTGCAAGACAATTCCTTCCCTTTTTTCCTTTCTCTTTCTGTGCTTTAGACAATGTCTTGCCAAGGGATTATTATTAATTCAAGAACCGTTAAGAGACTCGACCACGAAACCCGACACCGAAAATACTTATTACATTTATTGGTTTATTCATGATCGAAGTTTGTCGTAACTTGCGTGTTAGAAATGGAAAGATGACATGCCCAGTGAAAACAATGAAACTCATCATTAATACCAAACAAAAAAAAAATATATAAAAGCAAGGAATTAAAATCTATCCGAAACTGTCGGGGCCAGCCAAGTTGGCGCCCACGTATTACGTATATACATATAGAGAAATACGAGAATAGGGAGAGAAATGGAAAGAAGGGAGGTACCGACGTGGGTGGTTCGCGTGCGAAGAGGTGGAGAAGGGTGAACGGGGTTGCCGAGGCGTCACGCTGGGATGCACGCCGGACACGATCGTCGTCGCGTGCTCGCGACCTCCGAGATCAAGATCGTTGCGCGACCGAACGAAAATTTATACCCACTCGTACCCAGCCACGATTCCGAAACGGAAATTACAGTGATTCCTCCGAAGGTCTGTGTAAGAGCGAGAAAGAGTAAGAGACGAGTGAACACAAAACTTCCTCCTCCACCACTTCCTTCTCCCCTTCTTATTTTTCTTTTCTTTTTTGGTTCATCCATTCCTCTCGTCGTCTAGCAAACGATGAATTTTGTTGACCCTTTAACGATTAGAAATTATGGAGAACTTGAACAAAATAATAAAGAGAGATAGAAAGTAAAAGAGAGTTAGAGAGAGAGAGAGGAATTTAACCACAGCCCGTGGTGAATTACGCGTAATGAAACCGTCGGACTTGCAGTGCGGGGTATAACTATAACGAAACGACGACTCAAATATCCTCGTACTAATGCAAGAGAGAGAGAGAGAGAAAGAGAAAGCTTTTACATTTTAACCGACGATAATAGTGCCGGTTTATTGCGAGCATCAATGCGCCTCTGCAAAATTATTTTTATAGTTAACATTTCCTTGTAACTAAACTACTACTCGGTTAACACTTTACCAAGAAAAATATTATAATACCAGTATCCGTACAGTATATATATACGTAACAAAGTATTCGTGTATTCACCCTTCGGTATATTAGTGTATGTTGGGTTAAACTCCTTTAATTTATAGAAGAATTATTCAAAGAAAAATATTATATAGTACTTTTAGATTTTCATATTCTGCGATTGGCAAAGTCGAAAAATGTGATGTCATTACGTTCGATACTCTAAGGAAATTCTGATGGGATAGAAAGAAAGAGTAGTATAATAAAACGAGTTATTTTTCTTATAGTGTAGCTCTTAGGTTCGCATAACGAAGCATTCTATCGGTTCTTCCTATGCCTCATCCATTATGACCGATGTAGCGTTTTATGCTTATTTCCAGATCGCCTACCATCTCTGTACTTACGTCCTCGAAAGTATAGCTTACGTGGAGGGTAGAATTCTGTTTCTCTCTCCCTTTCTCTTTCTATATATATGTATATATATATATTTCTTTCATTTTTTTTCTTGTCTTTCTCCTTTCGCGTTCTTTTTCTACGCTGAAAAGTGCCTTATACTTATGCCGTCGAAGAAAAAATACGGACGCTAAGCTACGTAATATGCGTGAGCTCTTAAATCTTGCATTAGGGCCTGAAGGGTTTTACCTTTATACAGTCTAACGTACGAACATCGATACTCGCTACTACGGTAATAACACCTTCTGCATCTACTACTACTACTACCACCACCACTACTACTCTTACTATTATACGCGCTTATTCCACTTTTATTTAACCGCGAAGAGAAAAAGATAGACACTTTTTCGAAGTTGTGTGAGAAGTCGTCGAGAGTAGACAAGTGTCGAGACGGAAGTCGATGACAAATGTACAAACTTTCTTTCTTGTCTTCGAGCGTTCATCGCTTTCAACGAGTAAAGTGTAATACAAGGTATGTAAAATAAAACAAAAAGAGAATAAAAAACCAGTAAAGACTGGTTAATCGTTTTCGACAACACGTATAGAGAGAATCGATTCTGTAGAAAGAGGAATTACACGAAGGAATCTGTTGGAAAAAGAAAAACAAAAAAGAAAGGGCTACTCGAAAGGATTTGAAGGTCTCGCGCGTAAGATGGAGTCTTAAGAGAGTTACGAAGATGTTGACTCCTCTTTGCAAAGGACCTCCTAGCTATGTCCTTTCTGGAGTAGCAGAAAAAGGAGAACTGGAGGAGGATGTATGAGGTGAAGGAGGAGAATGAGAAAGTGAGGAGGAATAAGAGGGAGAAGGAGACGGGTGGTGTACGAATCTCGAGAGGATACTCAGGAAGGATTTTCCGGCGTCGGAGGAGGAAATCCCCGCGGTTGCTTTTCGCGACTAGCGAGGTCCTCACAATACGTCGTTACGAGCGGCTAACCCTCCTCGAGCGAAGGCTCGTCGAGTGGATAATCGTTTTAGGGAGGGCGCCGCAGGCTCCGGCCCTGGTATTACCGCCTTTGTGGACGATGTTTGAACGCCGCCGGCACTCAGGCAATCAGGTCGATTCACAATCAGCGCACTTTCCTCTTCGCGACCGATCACTACCTACCTACCCCTTCTCTCTCCTCACCACCTCACCACCTCTCCGCCCCTTTTACTCATCCAATGGACCATCTCTACCACCTATCTTTTAACAGATTCATCCACTCATGGTTATCGATAACTCTTACCACCAATTGTCAGATCACAATTTAATAATAAAAATAATCTCTTTGATTTTCTTATTTTTGAAAGAGTTTAGAGAATATACAAACAATATCGCGCTTAAGGAAATATACCATTTAGAATTTAATTTCAACTACGATTTACTTACTTTGTTGAGGTTTCCTAGAACGACTAGGATGGTTACTAAGTGCCGCTCTCTAACTCTCTTTCTCCTACCCCAAGTTCGGCTAAACCGAGTTTAACTCTCGGTGGTCGAATAGGTACGAGCTTTCGGTACCTTCCGAAGGAGTTTAAGCGGTTCGCATAGAGAGTTCCATGGTGCGGTCGAGTTATATCTCGACTTATTGTCTCCTCGAGGCATAACTATAAGACCTATCATCTCGGTGGTGAAAATTACGCATGGGGAAAAGGGAGCGTTAAATCTCCAGAGGGTTACTATGGAAAAAGTTATATGATCGTTCAAGATGAAGTAGACATTCCTATGCAAATGAGTTAATGGCTCGAACAGCTTGCCAGGATATCGGGATGATCCTAGAATAGATAAAATATGAAGGAAGTGCTATACCGCTAGACGGGTGATAGTAATTATAGAATAATTCTAAACAATCGATTATTTAATTGCCAACTAAGAATCATTAGAAAATCTTCTACTAAATACCCAGACGATTATTTAAATCTAATCGATTCTCGGAATATCGTATATAACGAGGAACGAATTTGTTCAATGATACGAAGCTAATAATAGTTGATATAAAGGACGGTTGACTATGCTAGCGAAAGATATTGCAAACCACAACCTTGCAAGAATAGCTCAAGGCCCTATTCGAGATTCCAGACGGAGTACATTTGCAAGTGATGATTAATTCATCGGTTCATGAATTAAAATCTTCACGATCTCTATTGTAACGGTGAATGTACTTCCCTCTCATTCCCTTTTCTCATACTCGATACAATATTCCACACATAAATGTCGATTTCACTTTTCCATATGGGAAAAGTCCGTTATTTCTGTACGAATGGAAAGTTAATTTGAAAGCACGGAATAAAAAAAAAAAAAGATATATATATGTATATATGTATATGTGTGGTGATCGGAACTTTATCGAGAGAATGTCGAACGAGTTTCGAACGAAATTGTCGAGGGTTCTATATTAACATTTCAAAAAGTTCATCGTCGTGTATTTAATAGATACTAATTTTTCAATGCACATATACACACACGCGCATCACCACCAATGTATTAAATGAATATTAAGCCGATTATTTAAAGAAAAGTAAGAATACTTTAAATGGATAATATGTAAATTCTGATGCATCCTTAGTCAATTATAAATACTTATCGAATAAATAGAAATCTATTTCTTGTTTACCTAATAAAATGGGACACAATTTGATTATCCAAGACGACAGAGGATTAATGGAAGTTCATCGACACTTAGATTTGATAGAAGGAAACGAAATCTCAGTTGGTTGAGAATGTTCGAATGAAAGGTCCGATTTGTTTAAAATAAGTGGTTGTACGTGCGATGCCTTAAGCGAAAGAGACTAGCACGTGATTTCGCTTTCTACGAACCGACGCGTCCAAGGCCGTGCGGAACGAGAAAATCGGCGTTTTGAACGCGTACGATCGTCCAATTACCCCGTATACAGCATTTACATAACGCACACGCGCTACCCCCTCTCTAACTACCCCTGGTGTTCACCTACGAGCTTTCCCCTCGCGTTGCCCGCTTTGCTACCCTCGACGACGACCTCACGGCAACCGAAGTAATTACAGACGCGTTTCAGGGAGCACCAACTGAATACAGAAATTATGCAGATGGTGTAATAATATTCGCCACACGTTTGCTCGGGTCAATATTGAACTAAGCTCGCTCGTAATTCCTCGCTGGGAAGACGCGTGGCTCCGAAAACCAAAAAAAAAAGAAGATGAATTTTCAACAACAACAACAACAACAACAACAATAATAATAATAATAATTAAAAAAAGAAACCAAATGAAATACAGGAAAGAAAACGAGAGATTACCGTCGTCCTTGGTGTTCGCTTAAATGCTAAAATCATTTGAATCTCTTTGGAAAGTTCTAGGAGACTCTGAATGACTGTTTCATATGCAGTTTATGTTCTCTCTCTCTCTATCTCTATCTCTGTAGTTTTGATTTCCAAGAAAAGTATACGTTCCTCAGCGCGTAAGATATTTTCATCTCGGATACTCGAAGAAACGTCTTTACGATCGCATGTAATCTTTCGCCTGGAGGACGTTATACCGTCAAGAGAAAAAGAGATAGAAAAATGAAAAGAGAGAAAGAAAGAAAAAGAGACGTTCCGTGGTTCCGCCGGCATCGGGAGAGGATCACCCCATAAATCAGAAGTTACACGCTCGATTGAGACGTCGCGAGCACTCTTTGCGTCCCGGTCGCGTTGCAAAGCGATGGCTTTTTGCCATCGGGAGGATGAACGAGTACGCCGATGATCGAGAGTCAGAGAAAGATAGAAGGATAGAAAGAGAAAGACACCACCAAATGCACATATATGTGTATACGATGTATAAGGGGAATGGAAAGAGAAAGAGAGAGGGTGTGCTGCCCTGGTCGTTAAACGCAGCCGTACTCGAGTATGCCAAAGTAACGATATGCTAAAAGGGGATGGGCAAGATATTTCTCTCCCCCTTTTTTTCGGCCCTTCTTCAGCACTCTCTCTCTCTCTCTTTCTCTCTTTCTCTCTCTCTTATACGATCTCGATGATATACGGCTCGATACGTTCTCGTTTTCTCTTTCTCTTTCTCTCTCTTTCACCCTATACTCTCCTCACCACTTTCTGTGACTCCAAATTCCTCTTCGCCGCACTCAAAGCTTCTCTAGCACCAGCACCAGCACTCCCACTCCTACACCCAGCTTTCCTCCTACTTCTAAATCCCTCTTTACCCTCCCTTAACGATCCACTCCTACTCTCCACCAAAAGCCTAGCCAGCCATGGGTCGTCGTCCATGGTGCTGCCTGCCGCCTCTACGGCGAAGTGGTCCTCGTCGGGTGAATTACGTCGAAACTTCCGTTCCATGGAGGCTCCCGCTGTCCACACCGTCCCTCGTTACGGATGCGCCAACGCGAGAGACCATAACGCTCGAATTTGCTCCGGAACGCCGAATGACAAAGTACCTTACTGGCGATTGCTGCTGCTGCTACTGCTGCTGCGAATGCGAATGCGCCTCTCTTTTTCTTTTTTTCCTCTCTCCCTTCCCTATTTTTCTCCAACGAGACTGACGATCCGCATGGAATAAAACGCATCTATTGTTTACTCAAGTGTACCTTGGAAAAAAGCCGAATTAGCTCTTTCTCTCATTCTCTGATCGTTAAAATTTGTGGTTTTTTTCGAATACCAGGGGGATACTTCGTGTACCATTAGGAACAAAGTTTAATTGATTTTTTTTTGTAAATTTGTCTATAGGTAGATTTAATTTATTAAATAAAACAATATATTCTTTATCTCTGTTTCTACAGGGATGACGATGTATGCGATAAAACGAGTCCTACGGTTGGATGTAATATTTAAGTAGAAAAAATGTTTGTTCTTTTTCTCCATTTGCGAAACAACAAGGTTAGAAGAGAAGTGACGGTTTTAACGGAGTACCATCTCGGGGCGTTTAATATTCCTCTAGCATCGTGCTACCCACTTTTCCGTGTCCCCCTTTTACCCAGGATACTTTTATCGGTTTGTAGACATTTTAAATCACCCTGGCTTCGCGTTCCTACTATGAAATACGTGTCTACCCTTTTTACCTAGTCGTTCTCCTTTTCCGTAGACCACCAAACCCATAAAGCTTTGCTATCTATTCTTACGTAAATGTTAATACGAACCGGGGAACAAGAAGGAGGGGGTTTGGAGTGGGTTTAAGGAATAAGGTAAAGACAAAGTAAAACTACCGGCCATCTTTACGGTGTTGGATTTCCAGAGACAAAATGTAAGTCTTCGCGGTTAAAAGTACGAGGTCGGTGAACGTCGTAGAAAATGCTTGAAGAATCCAATATGATAACCGAGCAAGCTAAGATAGAAACCAAAGCTGAAGCGGATATCAACTATCTCGTATCTACTACCTACATACATAAGTCGGAGTTTAAATTCGAGCAAAGAAATATTAAACTTTGTCTCAGAGGACAAAAGCACACTTTAGTATTACTCGTAGAAAAGAATTATTATTTAGTAGTTTAAATGGAATAGATATCTGGTAAGGTAGGATGTTACGTTACTTCCCTCTTATAACGGCGAATGTTACCTATCGATTTCTACCCACGCTACAAATTCAATATTAAAACATCGCTATTTGTAGGTACGCTTCGTACGAACTATAATAAATATCTACTACGACTTCAAAATGGCCCTTACGAAGTCGGCCGAACATCTTCCTATAATAAACGCTCTACGTCTATATATATTTGTATTACTTGCCCTAACACCGTTCGTATTTTTCAAGTTACTCGATATAAAGGTGTGATGTTTTAAGTATACACATCCGTGAAAGTTTACAAGCAAACATATTTCGTAACTCAGCATTTTGTTTCTTTACGGGATAACTTTAAAGTTGATTAAAACCTATAATACCTCGTCGTTAGAGTTTGAAATACTTTTTTTAAGCTAGCACGACACATTAACATCTATGGTGATACGTACGACGAAAAATATGCTAGAGCCGATGAGGTAAGCAAAGGCTTTCTAAGGTATCACGCATACGGAAATCATAAAAGTGAAGTTCAGAAAAAAGGGAGAACGTAGGCGGTGTTAGTCGTGTAACCATCGAGTCGTATCAGCGTCAACTAAAAAGGGCTCTTGTTACAGGCAGCTAGCTTCAATAGCTACCAATATTCCTGCGTGTTGTAATTCTAACGACATGAAGAGGAAAACCTTGTAATGAATGAACATCGATTTTTATCAAAAGTTGTAAATACTCGTTCAGTTATCTTCTTCTAATCGCAGATACAATATTTTATTATTTTATATCTTTTATTTAAACTACCTCAATTTAATTATAATCCTCTCGTTGATACACCATCGTATCTGTAACTGTACCTGATTTTGCATAAGTTACACGTTAAAAAAGAAGAACAGAACTGAAATATTCTTTTCAGTGAATATCAAAAAAGAAATACTGTAAACGAGCTAGATCCTGATCGGTGAGTAACGTTTTTGAAAGTACCGCGTGATCGTGTCACGTACCGTCAGAACAAACTTCGAGAGACTGCGCAGTTTCTGGCACGTAAGGGAGATAAAAAGGAAATGTTTAAAAATGATGATATCGAGAAGTAGCTTGAACGGAGATAAGCGAGTAGTTCGATAACGTAACTCCCTGTCTCCGGTAGTCCAAACACGTATTTAGTTCTCTTGCAAACGTTCCTACCTATATCACTATCTTTCTCTTTATCTGTCCCTCTCACACGCTATCTTCTACTATGTCCTCTCTCTCTCTCTCTTTTTTCTCTATCTATCTCTCTGTATTTCTACCTTATCCTCTTACTCTTTCTCTCGAACAGTCTGTAAAGTTTGACCGGAGCGCACTGAGTATTAGGTAGAATTTAATCATATAAATGGATCTCCACGTCCAGTTCGGTCTGATCTCGTTTTGCAAAGAGAAAAATAAAATAAAAAGAAGAAGAAGAAAAAATAAGAGGTGGGGAAGCAGGTGGGGAAGAAAAAAAAATAAAAGTTTCGCGCGGTAACTCTCTTCTTTCTCCGACTGACAGAGAGAAACCCCACTGCGGAATATTTTTCGATCGAGAACGACCGACCGCGCGAAACTATATTCGCAAAGCTCTCCTCCTTTTCCTCCTCTTCCTCCTGTTCCTCTATCTCCACCTTCCGTTACAGTACTCTTTCTCTTTCTCTTTTTCACCATCTCGTTTGCACTTTCGACCAGTCGGAGTCAGTCTCTCTCGTCCTCGTTAAATCCGTCGGGAAACCGCAGGTTGCCTGCTAAAAAGTGCTTTCCACGTTGCTGTTTATCTTCGACGGTCTTTTCGTGGTTTCGAGATAAACGGCTAAAGAGTTTTACCGCTTTATTTTATTTTATTTTTTTCTTGTTTTCTCTTTTTTTTTTACGTTACTCTTATTATTGCGTTCACAGAGAGCAAACGTGCGTAGAGGATTTTCCAATGAAATGGAAATGGATAGTTTTATTTTATTCAATTGATTTTTGTATTTTATTATTTGATTGATTTTTATTATACCCCAAAGGTAATAATAAATACGCGTATTATTAATCGTAATCGTTTATTTGTAATAAGAGTTCGTGACAAATCGACGATACGTTTCTTAGAAATCAAAGGTCATATGTTTTTAGTTCCGATCAATCCAGTCATAAGATTCATGGTCAACGTTTCCTTTAACGATCCTTTCTGCAATTCATTTCTACGATAACCTTCCATTCCACGTTCAACTATTCGCAATCACGATCGAGCGACTTTCGGTTGGTCTTTATTGCCACGTTTGCGGCTCTCCCACGGGTTCGCGTGCCGGATACTAATCGAAGAGTAAAAGGGGGAGAAGAAGAAAACGCTTAGATCCGAACGATAGAATAGACTGATACCGTGTATGTGTGTTTTTATATGTCTTTTCTCTACTGTTTCTGTGTACGTGTAGGGTGCCAATGCATGGCAACTCGTTAACACTCAATGATCCTAACTGACTATGAGCCAAATAAAACAATTCCGTTGAATTCCTCTTTACATTGGTCCGAACGTATTAATTTCATTTATTTATTTTTTATTATTAATGAAAATAATTCACAGCATTTTTTGTTCTCTTTTTTTTTCTATATATAAAATAGGAATTGTATAATAATCGTTAAATGTGAACGTTCACTTTTTCGAGACAATGTCATGTGCGTCAAATGAATGGGTACGAATTTATTGCAATCTGTCAATATTCCATGATCCCAATTGATTGAGTGAGCTTAATGAAATTCAACTGATTCTTGATATCTGACAAAAAATAACTATCGTTATTTGAAATATTTATATTATTTTTAATTGTTAATGAAAATAATGGGAAACATTTGTCTTTTTTTTTAGGAAAAATGGATTATACGTATAAAATAAAGAATATAGAGAGAAAATACAATGGTATAATAATCGTCAAATATGAACGTCCATTTTATCGATATTTGATTGGTTTTATTGTCAGACCACGTCCTCGTAGCTCCGGCTGTCTCCCTTAAAGATTGCTTTCGACGTTCCTTTAATATCTCGACGTTGTTTGCCATCCAGCTTGTCTTCTCAAAGGCACACGTGCTCTCCATTTTCTAGATCTCGTGTCTTGCTAGCTCACGACAAAAGTAAAGTATATCTACGTCTACTTTCAATCGTCTAGGTGAATATAAATGACAAAGAAATCAACATTCTCTTACAGTATTCTCTCTTTCTATTTCTATTCAATCTGGTCATATTTTCATAGTAAGTTATACGCATTCTAAAAAAAATTATTTGAAATTAAAATCGAGGTATATCGAATTAACATAGATATAAGTTGACCAATAGAAATTCGATGATCTTATAAAAAAGCAAAGGAAAAGGAAGATAAAAAACAAAAGAAGAAACGATGTATTTTTTATTTTTATTATTACCAACTTATATATGTTTTCTCTCCAAAGGGAATAAAAGGGATAAAGAAGGAATGCGAGTAAGTCTTATCGGTTATACGAACGTGTATTCGCAAAGTGGCGTGGTGAGTTCACGACACCCGGGTTGCCCATTCCGACCTGTAATTCGAGGTCGAGGAAGAAATCTTATCGACCTGACGAGAGCTGGCACGCCAACGTCGGCTTGGTTCGCTTTCGAGAAAGCAAACAGCAGTCCCTGAGCAAGCGGTCGAGTAAAGCAAGGTAGGGGTTTACCTCATCCCTCTTGGACGAGGTGGAGGAATAAGAAAAAGAGAAAAAAAATCAGAAAAAATAAGAAGAGGTAGAAGAAGACGAAGAAGAAGAAGAAGAAGAAGAATAAGAAGAAGGAGTAGCAGTAGAAGGAGAAAGAAAAATAAAACACTGGCAGGAAGCCGTGAATCCTGTATGGGACGGGAGAAAAGAGATATAAAGACGAAGGAAAAAAAGGGGGTAGGAAAAAAAAGAGGGGGAAGAAAGTAAGGAAGCACCTTTTCGTTCCCACGAGATTTTGTAGCTCGTGGTCGAGGCCCGGGCACAGAGAAGACGAGGACGACGGAAAACGGAATCAATTTTACGGGCCAAAGGCTATCGATACAGCAACCAATTGGCATCGATCCGATAGGAGAGATCGACCGGTCCCCGTTTTAGTCCTCTCTCGTAAGAGATGCTAGGACTTGACACGAAATTACTCCTATTCTAAGCTAGTATTCAAGAAAAACCGACTAGAGCTTTTTTCTCAAACAGATACACGCATTTAACCGATTTTACCACCAACGTGAATTTCCTTCCTTATCCTCTTCTCTCTTCAAATCTTCTTCTTACTTCGTCCTTGGTTCTTGAAAACGTTTGACTCACTTTTACTTGAAATCACTCTTTCTCTCTGTCAATGGGAAATCTTTTTCAAATTTAACGAGTAAAAGAGATTCACGAATCTCATCGTATCGTGAAAACTACTTTTGTTCGGCACGAACTCGTTTCACTCTTTCTCTCTCACTCTCTCTTTCTCTTTCTGTGAAAACATTTCCCGATAACGACGAACGGATTACGTTCCCCGGTACGAAATCCCTAAGAGCGAGTTTTCGTAACGTCGAGCCTTTTTACAGCTTTTTCGGATGAATACGAAGCGAGGCGATTTAGTTTTCCGTTCGAACTACGATTTCACGCTCCTGTTTTCGAGAAAATTTCTAAAAGTGTCTGTGTCCGAGTATGAATGTGTGTGTGTCTATGAACAGTAATGATATTAACTCTGACGAACGTATAGGTAATTCGATTTTATAACAAAAACGAAAGTTCGTCCCGTGTCAAATGAGTTACAACGATTTTTTGTCTCTACTCCGAATTAAAATTCAACAAAAAGGAAAATGTTAGTGAGATAATAACTATAAAATTTCAGATCAATTCCTAATTTTTCTTCGATCAATTGTACTCGCGTTAAATCATTACAATACGATATTTATATAAACGTGATGAGCGTTTAACACCTCGGATGATCTTTCCTTTTATTCGATGCCTTAGAGCGAACGAATTGCGAATAAAGGTAGAATGGTAAGAATGAGATAATGTTTTAAAGTAACTAAGAAGGAACGAGAAGAAATACTAAGTGCGAAGGAGTCGGGTTGGTTGTACGAAAGATGAGGCGCCTTCTCAACGAACGACTAACGACAGCCACTTTGCAACACCCACGCAACGCGTTGGCTCGATCTCTTCGAACGGATATTAATTACGAGACACACCAAAACCTTTCCTTTTCTCTTTAACCTCCGGCAACCACCTCTTCCTCTTTCTTCTGATCCTCATCTTCGTCCTTTGCTTACCCCCACTACTCTCTTCTTCCACCCTCACCCACCTCGTTCTCGGATCAACGACGACACTTTGAACGACGTACCTCCGTCATTCCTTTCCGACTCTGGCATGCCACGGAAGAACGTCCGACATTCCTCTTCTTCAGTCCTTTTATTTTCTTATAGTAATGGCTTTCTACCATATCCTTTGACGTTCTTTGTCCGTTGGTACCGCCTACGAAGATGTCCGAAGATAGAGAGACTTCGAACGTTTCTTTCCTACTCCTCCCAAGAGACTTTTTCATACGTCAAATTAAAATTTGCCTACCATTGCACGATGTTTTTTTCCTCTTCTCTCTTTCTAGTTTAATTTTTTATCACAAAAGGAAGAAGCTTCTTTTTCGCGTCGAAGATTTCATCCCGTCAAAGCTCCTCCTCCCTCGTAGTTACAGAATTAAATAAGAAAAAGATAGATAGGAAGGAAGAGAACTCTTTTTTAAGTCGAACTATATCCTATCAGGAATATTAAGTAAAAAAAAGGTAACACGCTCGAATAAATTCGTTAAATGGAATAAAAGACCTTCTTGAAGTGAACCCACACACACAAACACATACAAAATTCAAGAGAAAATCTGAATTTAATCGTTAGGTGAATGACGTTTAGAAAAGATTTCGAGTGTCTCGTGGTTTAAATATATTCTTGAAAGACTTTTTCGTTGGTTGTAAGGAAACTTTGCTAAAGGCAACATCAAAGACTCAAATAATTTATCTTTCTCTCTCTGTTTCTCTTTATCTGTCTGTCTGTCTGTCTGTCTGTCTATCTTTTTCTCTTTTTCTTATCATTTGCTGAAAGGAATATGGTTGAACTTTTGCATCTCTTGTTTCATAAGAGAAGCAATGCTTTAAGGTGGTAGCATCCTACAGCATCCGTTTTGGATGAACAGTCGATGTTTTACATATCGTAACGACTCCTCTCTCGCTCTTTGATGCTCTTTGTCGTTTTGCGGAGGAGGCGTGGGAGGTGAGGGAGTAGTCTATCTCTTGCCGAGAGATATCAGACTCCTTGAAACTTTCTCATTCGTCAAATTAGAATTCGTCTTTTTGTTTGTGCAAAAGGCTCCGCTTCTCCCCGGAGGCTTACCCTGCTGCCTTTCGTTTCTATCCTTGGGACAATGGATCAAAGGATCACATACTACACCACTGACAATATCCTACACGCACTAACTCTCTTTCTTTCTTTCTTTCTTTCTTCATTTCTTTCTCCATCTATCCTTTTTGCACTCGATCGTTTCTGGACATACTTCTGGCCTCTCGAGAACATCGAAGCATTCTCGATGTTGCTGACGCTGCTGATAATCCAAGAACGAAGTCTATGTAACAGGATCCGAGAAAATTAAAGTATCCGTTTCTCTCTCTTTCTCTCTTTCTCTTTTTCTTTCTATCTATACGAACCTCTTATAAATCTTCCAAGAAGTATCTAAAAATTAATTTATTCCAACTATAATACTTAAAAAGAAATACTTAAAAAAGTATTTATGTAATAACCAATCAGGGGTTGTAAAATTGAAATTGACTCAATAAATTTTCAAATTTATGTATCGGAAATAGTAAGTTTCTTCTTTTATGGATTCATCGGGAGAAAACCCCGTTCGCTGGTGCTGAACAGTCGACGTGTTCGCGTTGAAGAAAGAAGTAGATGGGAAATAACTAAAGAAGAAGAGGAATAAGAAAAATAGAAAGAAAAGAAAGAAAGAAAGAGGAGGAGGAAAAGGAAGATTCAGTGACTGGTCGGACTTATATAAGGCGACTCAATTAGGATTAGCCCGGTGGCTTGGAGCCTTTCGGTCTTTGCTCGCTGATCTCCGACTCGTCTCATCGGCTTAGGATTTACCTAAGGATCTTATTGGCATCGAGAACGAGAGATCGATACGCCCACCGTTCACGAGAGGGTTCTGCGCCTCACGAAGTCACGAAATCGTGATCTCCTTCTCTCGACAATGGCACGTACGACGGCCACCTACAGTCTACGAACTGACTGAATCCACGCGAATAGTCCACAGAAGAGAGAGAGAATGAAAAAGAGAGACAAAGAGAGACAAAGAGAGACAAAGAGAGAGAGAGAGAAACTTACTTTTCACAGAAAATCGTTTTCTTCCTCTTCTTACTTCTATCTTCGAGTTAAGAAACTCCGACCAGTCTACCTTGCTGCATTCCCTGATAACGCGCTTTCCAAGAAAATGAACTATTTCAACGTGCCGTTTCTTCTTCTTCTTCTTCTTCTTCTTCTTCTTCTACATCTTTTTCTTTTTTTCATTTCTTTCCTTTTTATTTTTATGCTCTTTCCTTCTCGTCCAAAGATCTCCTTGTTGTAAGAACAAACTGTGAAATACTTCGATAACTCGCCGAGCCACCGAGAAGAGATTACTTATTATTCTTCCTTCAAAGATTTATTCTCTTTCTCTTTCTCGGTTTTTCATTTAAATAGAAATTCTTGAAAAAATATACCACAGCGATGGTTGAAAAGATATTATATCTAACAAATTTGTTAATAAGGTTGAATAATGTTTCAACACTCGAAAGTTTTTCATAATCTGTTAATCCACGATGGTTTTGACATTTTTTTAAATGATCTTATCATATATTACAAAATTATTTTACATATTTCAGAGTATCGAAAAGAAAAGGAAAATTAATTAATTAATCATTCCAAAAACATTTATCGATTATTACAATGTTAAAATTTGTCAGTTGAAATAACAAAAATCGTACAATTCGATCTCGTGGGATGATTTTCTTGGTTAGTTCGTTCAATACTACTCTGATATTTTATCTGTCGATCGATTCTCACCCCGTCCTTACGGGGGGTTAGCAGGAATAATAAGTTTTCCGGCGATGTGACCCGTGAAAATGGAATACGCGTGCACACCGGTTGCAGCGACAGCTCGGCCGACAAGGCAACTCCGCGTCCGGTCGTCTCGGTTATGGAAATCCCTTTAGTCCTGGTTCATCATCGTTCGCCTAGCCTATATCTAACGCACGTGAACTATATATGTATTCTCTATTCTCTATTCCAAGGTTATAGTTAACGTGATACAAGCAACAAAATATATAGATCGCTTCGAGAAACATTGGCACGAACTCTCGTTATTTCGTGAACTAGCACCAAGCTTAACGAGAAAAATCACGTTTTCCACTACGATCTCCTACGGACGTACACTTTTTTTACGTTTCATCTATTTGTTTGTTACATACACGCATATATAGACATATAAACATACACATGCACGTACGCACGAAGTCACATTAACACACTGTCGCTATTTTTCCACGGGTTTTTTTCCAAATACGCCCCCGACCAACGAGATAAATCGATTTGTATTTTTTGTTTCTCTCTTCATTTCTTTTTTTTACTCCTCTCATTTTTTGTATCTCTCTTTCTCTCTCTCTCTCACTCTTTCTATCAGCAGCTTATCGTTTCCCTCGACGATATAACTACTTCGTTATGTCCGTCCTAACTTCTCCTCATGAATTCGATTATTTCTAAAGAGACGTGAGCTGGATAAAGTAAGTTTGTTCTTGCGAAAAGGAGTGCGATAGAAATGGCATGGAAATGCGAAAGTTTCGTTCCATTGGGAAACGGATAAGGATATTCGTGGTCTTCTTATTCTTATTCCTATTCTTATTCTTATTCTTCTTCTTCCTCTTCATCTTCTATTACTACTACCTACTTGATAGATATTAAGTTTCGTCTACGAAAATTAATGTCTCGCTAAGAATCGATTGAAAATCAATTAGATACATCCAAGATAACTATTTTTCAACATTTTCTTTCTCAATTGTGTTATAATGTTTATATATATATTCACATATTTATAATACATATTCACTTTATGTAAGTATGTATCAGAAATCTTCGTTTAACCATAAACGAAATGATAATCCATGTGTTTCCAATTTGCGAACGATAATGTCGGTAAGTTGAAAATTATAAGGACAGATCTTCATTCTATTCATTAGAGATGCTTGTTACGTTTAATGTTAACTACCCAAACGTCTACAAGATTGTTTCGCTTAATAATCGGTACTCGTCGAATCAATGCTCATTTTACCTTGACTGACAGAACGTTAATTTACGTTTCTCACTGTTAGATAGACAGATATGTATACACTCGTTTCACCGAGCTGAGTCGTCATTTCCTTAACTTTCCAAAGGGTTCCAACTTTTCTCATAAATTCGAACGTCTCTTCCCCGTTCCCTTAGACGTTTCGAGAGTTCGGTTAATCGATCATCGTACTAGTTTATTCGTTCGTCTTTTATCCTATCTCAGGTTACCTCGAGTTATCTCATAATCTCAATCATTTTATTAGATTATAAATATTTCCTACAAAAATTTCACTCTCCTATGTTACTTTCCTTTCACTTTTAATAAATAATTTCTCTCTCTCTTTCTTTCAGAAAAAAAACATGCATAATAGAGTCATAACGAGGTAGACACTCGTAAAGTTCTTCTACAAAAATTTAAACGAGTACCGCAGTCGTAGTTGAAAAAGAAAAAATGTCTTCCTTTCGTTATCTTTTTATTGACAAGATAAAAGGAGTGATAAGAGGAGAAAGAGAGGGAAGGGAATATTTGAGAGACAACTTTCCAGACGCAAGATAGGCACGAAAAATCTTCGAAAGATCAGCAGCCCGTTCCCAAAGTGAAATCTCTCGAATCTCGCGTCACGTTTGCGTCACGTTCGAAGGGTAAGAAGCGTAACTGTGTTGGTTTGGGAGGGGTTGTTGAAGGAAAGGAAGTTGTAACGATAGGGAGGAAAGGACCTCTCTCTGTCTCTATCGGTGAGAGAAGCTGGAGGGCACGATTGCGACTAAACCGCTTCATTGTTTGTACGGAGCTCGATTACGAGTTAATAAAGTTAGCACGTTGGGTCACACTTGTCTGACACTGTACGTCTTTCTCTCTTTCTCTCTCTCTTGTTTCACATAGGTTTTCACCTCGATCTTTCTCTTTCTAATCTTCATTTGGTCTTAGACGTGACGGAGAAAAGATAGCGTGGTTTTGAGGAAGACGACACGAGTTGCTTGCTTGCTTGGTTGGTTAAATGAAGAAGAAGAAGAAGAGAAAAAAAGGGTGTCATTTGCTGGATCCAATTACCGTACGTGCCTTTTTCTTAAAATTAGTTCGCGGCTCATTAGTGAGAAAGAGTAGAAGAGACAGGTCTACCAGAAGGCAGCAGCAGGCTTAAGGCGAGTTCCTAAGACTTCCTTAAGGCATATTTGCAAGAGAGCCACCATGGGTTTCGTGTTACACGAGAACTTGTAAGCAAAAAGCCAGTCCGCTATCGTTCTCGCGGGTCTTCCTGCTTCGTGCACCAACCCCCGACGATGGAATTATAAGTATGTACTCGGCTAAGATTTCTCTTAAGCTCCAAACGAACCTTTTTTCTTTCTCTCTCTCTCTCTTATGTATTTCTTATTTCTTATTTCTTACTAACACCTTCACCGAAATCGGATTACCCCAGATATCCTTATCTCGACGAACGTAATTTTTGTAATATCTTCTTTTAATTCTTTCACGGTGAACCTTCTCTCTCGTTATTATTACATTTTGTTCCAAGAGATGCAAGTTGGTAATCGTAATTATACGTTGTTCATGTAGAGTCAAAATCATGCTTCTCTCGAACAAACTCGCTAAGTCACTCGTCGAACGATCTCTCGTTCGCTGGTTCGGTCTACAATTTTCGTTCGTCGTTTATGCATCAACGGCTATTCTTATCGATGACTCGACGAAAATATTTATCTAAAGGGGATTTTTTTTTGTAAGCGTACAATTTTTACCATACTATTCTCTCCAATATATTTTATTCGAGAACGATTTAAACACATTACGTTGAAGATTAAATGTGTTTCGATTGGAAATCGAAGTTCGGTTAGGAAATAGCAACAAAGACGGCAAAATTAGGCTACCCGAATAATATGTATAATTTTAGTAATAAGAAGAAGTATTTGAAAGGAAAAGTTTTTGTTGTTGAATAGACGAGTTATTTTATCGGAAGAATTTTTTTAATTGGAACTGGTGCATGTTTGAACCTTTACAATTGTAAGACCCTTTTTAAGATTATTTTAACGGTTATCTACGTTCCAGATCATGGTAATAAAAAAAGGAGAATATACATACGTACGTATGTATATGTAGAAAGAAAAAAAAGGAGAGAAAGAGAGAGAGAGAGAGAGAGAGAGAGAGAAAACACGCAGGACTATCGTAACGATCTTTCTCCTTTCTCTCTTTGATTCGTGCAGAGCAGAGTTTGTACGCGTGGATGCAAAACCGTACACGAAGAGCGACATTGCACATCCAGGACACGTATATAGGAGGGAATTTATTCGCGAACGGAGTTACGCCATTGGATGCCGGGAAAGCATTATTTACCTTGGTAATTACATCGAGCCCTGGTTCCACGCTGGTGGTTCACGAGCCACGAATTATCGAGTGCAAGCATTCGGTGTTTCGGCGCGAGGGCGTGCCGGACCGACCGAGTATCGTTAAATCTTTTTTTACAATCCATGCTCGACCATTTTCCAACTCTCTTTCTCCTTGCTTGTCCTCTTCCTCCTCCTTCTCCTCACTCCACATTTACCTTCTCGAAGCAAAGTCAAACTTTACGAGAGATATTTCAGGAATCCTGTTCCACGATCATGATATTTTTTCTCTCGTTTTCAGATTCCAATTAACTCGTCGGCGTTATAATTTTATTCGATCCTATATACCATGAAAAGTAATTAACGATCTATAAATATTGAAACCGATTGGAATATCGATTAAAATGCATGATAGATCGATTTGTACGCGAGAGAGAGAGAGAGAGAGACGATTTACTCGTATTCATTGAATGATTTATACGCTTAGAGTTTAGTGTAATAAACAGGTATGAGATTTTCTCAGAGACTCGGAGACTTTCGATTAAACAAAATGCAAGGAGATTCGAACTGAGAGAAGATTAAGATTGCATTTATTATCCCCACGAGGGTAGTTGGTAAAAGTAGGGAGTGCATCTTCCTTTTGGTCCACCTACCATATCCAGAACACATCAGAGCTTCCCAAAAGCCATTCCCACTGGCGCTCTTATACCAAAATTGTCTTGGCACGAACCCAGCTGCTCTGATACTCGGGCATTCGTTCAACCCGAAATGAGAAAATAATCGAGTCCACTCGAAATAAAGAAGAAGTTGAATATACTCGCTAAGAAGGTCTGATACTATAGTAAGATGGTGATGGTGATTGTGATGATGGTGGTGGTTATAAGTGATGGTGGTAGTGGTGGTAGTGATAGTTGTGGTAGTGGTAGTAGTGGTGGTGGAAAAGAAAGTCGCAAAAGAAGAAGATTGGAGGAGTTCTCGTAGCAACTCAACGATGAATGGCCATCCACTTCGTCGACTACGACGATGACTTTCCAAAAGTAAAGACACTGTCTTTTCTCGTTCCTTCTTCTTTCCTCATTTTGTCTATCTTTTTTATTTCTTCAAGTTCTCTTTATCCAAGAACAAGTCTTTTCCTTCTTTATTGACGAAAAATGTTCGTTTTTTTTTACCGGTCTATCGCCCGAAACCATACAGATGAGAGAACATTTTTCTGTCTTTGATCATCCTTGGTCCAACTGAATTACAGATGAAGTTTTTCTTCTTAGCCGTGATCCCCCTTTTTCTCTTACTTATATAAACACACACACACATACATACATGGGCGCTCGCATATAAATTAATATTTTTTTTTATCTTTTCATCGAGTTATATTCTTTATCTACTTATTGGGTAAAATGAAATATGTTCCATATCGTTAATGACGTCCGAAAAGAGAAATTTTCGTCGATTCGTGTTAACGAGAGAAAATAATAATAATTATAATAATTATTATTATTATTGTCGGCATAGGGAACAGTGACAATTTTTCCATACCACAAGTAATAACGTGCGATATTTCAATGAGTTTCCCAACGAATCATTTTAACGATTCCGTACCAAACTGCATTAATACATATATACATATATGCCTACATATACACACTTATACATGCATTCATACATACGTTGTTTAATACGAAAAACGATAAAAGTATTTTATTTCCATATCCGGAAGGGCATTATTATGCGAGATAGAGGCCCGCAGGCAAAAGGGGACGACAAGTCCCCCCCTCCAATTTGCGTCGAAAGCCGACTATCGATGTCCCTAGGGGTGGGACCATTAGAAACTCGTCGGGAAGCAATTTGGGTTCGTTGAAAAAGCCCACGTGGGATTCGGAAAAGACCAATTAAAGACGGATAATCGCGATAGTAAACGTAAATTACTTACTCTTTACTAACTAACTCCTTCTTACGTTCCAAACGTTGAACTTTCAAATTTCACTCGTTTATCCATGCAAAAAACTTCAAACGAAAAAAAGAAGTCAATGAAAAAGAAGAAGAAGAGGGTGTACTTCTACGATCGGAAAGTATCAAATAGGAAAGCTTTCTTGTAATTCTCGCACTTTAACGCGAAGCACTTTGAAACAGAGCGAGTTGATGATGCAAATACTCCTACGACAACGACGACGACGACGTCGAAAAGCATTCGTTCTGCAGAGGCACGCTTCGGTACTCTAACCCTCCTTCCCTTCTTCATCATCATCCTGATTCTCAACCTCTATTCCTCTATTTCTCCATCTTCTCAGCGGTACCCGTGTCGAGTGGTTCGAAGCAATCCAAGTCAGCTCGCCGTTTTACATTATCCTAGCGAGTGCAATTTGCTAGTAGGAAATAGAAGAAGAACTCTTTCCTAGAATCGTAGGGTGGCAAACAAATAATTCTCTGCTTCTCTCCTTTATCGAGGTGAGAGCACTCTGCTTCGTATTCTCGTAGATCCAAGTACCGCGTCATTGGGATCGTGGATGGGGTTTGCGAAAACTAGAAGGGGTTGGAATCAGAGGGATGGGGAGAAGGAGGATTTAGGAGGGGATGGCTTCCAATTTGCGTCGAACCTAGACGATCGTAGTTCCCGTGAACCCGTAGCTGGGATTCGAAGCTTCTCGGTGAGTACCACGTTCGAAATGCAGAGAAAGAGAGGGAGAGAGAGAGAGAAAGTAAAAAAGGAGGTGTTGCTACGACATCCACTAAAGTCGTAGCATCGGTCTGGGGATCCGATGAAAAGGCAATTAGCCGAATGAAAATGTAACACGAGACCGCACGTGACTGCAGCGAGTTAGTGTATACAAGAGAAAGAGAAAGAAAGATAGAAATAGGGTGGACCTTTCCTTCGTATGAGCGTGCCGCGTAATTGTCACTTTGTCAACGCGCTCGCGCGTTCCCTTCATCTATACCCATCCCCTTCTCCTCCTGCAGTGCCTCCATACCTCTTCCGGTCCCAGAGGGGCTCAATCTTCTCTCTCTTTCTTTTTCTCTTGCCGAGCGTATGAGAAATAGAAAAGGAGTCACTTGTTCTAATTGACAATACGAGATGTCGTCGTCTCTCACGACTATCATTCATAAGTGGAACTATAGTAAGACGAATAAATAATAGAGGAAGGAAAGAGAGAAAGTATGATAAAAACGGATGAAGAGGTAAATAAAAAGGAGGAGTAAGGATAGACGATTTTTATTATTCTCTCTCTTTTTCTCTATTTTACTCTTTGTGGGAGAATCTTTTTGGTTCGAAAAGTCACGATTTTTCTACTACGTGGAAAAAGATAGAAAGAGAGTAGTAAGGGTAGAATCGAAAGTTTCCTTCTCCTATCCCATCGTTGTACGTCTCACCCATTTCACAAGGCTGCACCCTCGTCCGACAGTAGCAGGAACCCCCTGACACAGGAAAGGAACATGCGAGAGTCGTTACCATGAGACCGAGAAGAGAGTAGTTCTTCCTTTTTCACTTCCTCTTGCTTCCTAACGATGTATTTCCCGCTATTGCTTTCCTGCGTGAACAATGGCTTCATGGAAGAGGAAGAAGAGAAGTAAAGGAAGAATGGAAGGACAGCCAGGTTCTCTCCTTTATTCCGTCTTCTATATCTTCCTACTGTACTGTACCAAGGTTTAGAGCTTGGAAGATAAAAGTGAGAAAGAAAGAGAGGGCAAAAGAGAAAGGGGGAAAGGACGCGCGATGTAAAGGAGGCTGAGGTCGTAGGAGTTGATGCAGGAAAAGGAGGATGAGGATGAGGTGGAGGAAAAGGAGGTAGAGGAATTGTGGAAGGAGGTAGTACAGGCTCGGATCAATTGGAGGTAATCCCTCGAGTAGAGTCTCCTGCTTCGCGGAGCATGAAATTCTTCCTGTCTCCTCTCGGTGCACGGACCTGCGATAGAAGAGTGGCCTCCCTCCTTCTCCTCCTTCTTCTCCTCTTCTTCCTCTTCCTCCACCCACGCGCTCCGATACTCTCTGGACGTTTAGATGTATACGTCTATGTCTCTACGTCTATGTCTCTATGTCTATGTCCTGTGTACGTGTATACAAAGTTCCATGTATATGTGTGTTTGTATTTGTGATCGTCCACTCGAGTAGTAAGTACTTACGCTATCGGTGGTGTCTTTCTATATATGTACGCGTTAGTGTATGCGTGCCCTCGCTACCATCCCGTTCTCCCTCTATCGTTCATTCTTCCCTTCTAATCGCTCCTTATCCATCCCTTATCCTCTGGCACCATGGGATATACGTGTGCCTGCCTTGATTCGAGCCAATTACATCGGTGGTTCACAATTCAATTTAACCGGGAGAAAAAGAGCGAGATATCGACGTACCTATCGATTATCGGCACTCGTTATTTTCACCAGCGAGATAGATACGTACTTTTAGAGATAAAGAATTAAATCTTTTTTTAACGTTCCACAGTACTATATTTCTTATTTATTTGTTTTTTATCCTTAGAACGAATAAGAAACGATGAATTCTTTATTACTTACTCAGAACTTTTCAATCGAGTTTATCGACAATGTTACTTTCTATTATTTACCTTATTCTTTTTATTCTTTATCTTCTTTTACTTTCTTTTCCCTCTTCTTCTTCTTCTTCTTCTATTTCTTTTCCTTTCTCAGATATAGTTATATATATATATATATATATCTATAACACATACGTAAAGACACGCACAGAGATTCCCTCTTTCAAGAACAAACAGATATTCGATTCGCTTTGATATTCATCGGATGTTTGGACGTCTCTAGCGAGCATTTCCCAATATCAAATTCCATGCATGAACGAGCAAATAACCGAACATTGGACTCCGTTTCGAGTGTTATCGACCGACTCCTTCGGTCTACTTAATCCAATGGAATATTCTCCGACGGTTACTATCTTCGCGAGAAATTTTCTACATTTATCTACCTCCTTAAATAATCCTCGTAAAATCCAGAAATAAAAAACAAACAAAATATCTAAATTTATGAACTCGATTTTCGATACGCTTATATACGTGTACGAGAAATGCGAATCTAAACGAACGAATAAATCGACGTTAAGACGCACCACGAGGATGCATTGAAAATTTTATAAAATGGGAATATTTTTCTGACTATTCTCATCCTCTATCTACTTTTTCCTTCTATTCTTTTCTCCTTCTTTTATGTATCGTAAAAGGATGAACAATTTTTCTCGCGAATCAAGTCAGAAGAAAACTGCGGTGACAGTGGTAGTACCGGCGCTTTTTATCGTCATTCGAAAATTGATCGCACGTTATTTTTCTCCATCTTTCTCATTCGAAAAAACGAACGAAAAGAGAAAGAAATTGAAAAGAAAGGGAAGAATGATTTCAAGGGGTGAGAATCGTGGTCTAGTCTTTGTCGCGTGAACGATAAATTTCTCTTCGATTATTTTTCGTCTTTTACGCGTTGCATTGTTTCCGACACGTGAGATTTATTATTTATGCCACCACCATAGTTTCGGAGCCACTTATTTTATTCTACCGATTGTTCTTTCTCGATTGTTCGTAAACTGATCGTAATTTAAACATTTCTAATTTATTCAATGAATCTTTTTTTTTTGACGAATCGTTCATTTTATGGTAAATTACGATTAAAAATGTTTCAACTTTGATATCTTTGAAAACATATATCCACGCAAACACACACATACACTCACACAGGTTTATAGATAGCCGGGATGATTGATCTTCAAAGACTTTCCTTGAGCTAATAAAAAAGAAAGGCAAAGCTGTTCCTAATTTCGTCGAGTAGAGATAACTCGGTTGTTCCTCGTAACGAGGGAATCCTTGTTCTCGTTATAATCGATCGCGTGTCGAGTTTACCGCGATCTACTGGCGTAGATAATTCTTCCTCTCTTGGAACAAGCTTTTCACTGATCCCTTTTCTTACGCAAAAGACGTTTCATGAAAAATGACTCAAAGCTTCCTCGTATCCTCTTAGAGAAGTGTCTTCAATTACGTTTGCGTGCATGAATCTCTGAAAAGGAAGTGACGAGGAAAGAAATAGGAAGAAGAATAGGAAGAAGAAGAAGAAAATGTTTAAAGGGAAGAAAAAATGAGAGAGAAAGAAAGGAAGGGGGAAAGATAAAGTAAGTGAAAACTTACGAAAACGATTTTACACGCAGGGTGGCATTAGACAGAAACGTCTTTTGAGTTAGTCCTCGTGTGTTTCGAATTAAAGTTTTACCAGCGAACTTCCGTTTAAGTCTGACTGTAGAAACCTTAACGCGTGGCGCCAGAGAAGAAGTAGAAGAAGAAGAAGAAGAAGAAGAAGAAGAGGAAGAAGAAAACGATAGCATCGCATCTCTCGTAGTATCGCACGTGTTTTCGTTTTACGTGTTGTACTTACTCCAGGAGAACGATCCAAGAATATCTTTGAGTCTCACGGCCACCGTGGTTAAGGCTGACAAGGATCGTCGATAAATGGAACACCCGTTGCAACTTTTTCGTCGTCGTCGTCGTCGTCGTTGTCGTCTTCGTCGTTTTATTCTTCTTATTCTTCTTCTTCTTCTTCTTCTTCTTCTTCTTCTTCTTCTTCTTCTCCTTTGAGGAAATTCCTATGGTAAAACATTTCTTTCTTACGCGGTAGGGAATAAAGTTCGTTGAATATAACGGACCGTCTGTTTGCATGTGGGTGTCCTCTCCCTCGTTGCAAAAGAAAAGAATAGAATGAACGCTGTGCTCGCGAAAAAAGTTTTCTAAAGTATCAAAGATAAAGAAAAGTAAAGAAAAAAGAAATGATAAAAGAAGTATAAGAAGAAGAAGAAGAAAAAAAGATTCCATGGATTTAGTTATTTGCTGAACTTCTCCTGACTTACGGTTAGAAAATAAGATAAAAAAAAAATTCAATGAAATTTAATCTCTCTTTGAAAAATTCAACGACCGTAGACGTGACTAAATGAAATCTGTTATCCGTTGTTAGATAAGTCAAAGTATACCACTAATTACCATGAACCTTCATCGAGGCGAAAGATACATCGTTGGATTATATGATTCGACTAATACTTGCCTTCTCGGAATACATTTATTAAACAACATGGATAATAAATTCGTACGTACGACTCCGTGTATAGGAGGAGGGATACGAGTGGGTGTGAGAAATGGAATTATCGCGTGGAATCGCGTAGAGTACGACGACAGCCTGCATGCAGTTTGTACGTTCCTAATAGGATTAGATTATTACCTTAGAGACCAAACTCGTTAAATTATCTGCAAAGTCGGATTATTACTCTAGGGAAAATCTGCCTTATATTATATCCTTTTCCATTGCTAGTCTCTAATGTGCATAATAAGTTTCATCGTCAAAATAAAATTATCTGAAGTCTCTCTTTTTCTCTGTTTCACATACACACACATACTTTCTTTATTAATATGAGTAATACATTTGACGAGAAGAATATCTCGTATCTTATTTTTATTTATCTTTAATAAATTCCTTTACACAATCCTAATCAAAGGTAATACAGAATTTTCTAATACATCACTCTCAGTTGGTTTCTTCCTTTTTCGTGACACGTTAAAGTTATTCGACATTGAACTTTTCCCACTAATTAAATTCCTCCAGCACTTTTTCCAAGGACGATTTAAATCGTTCCCGGAGATCGTTTTTCTCCGTTTACGGAATAATTCGTGCCTATGCGAAAAGAGAAAAAGAAATAGCGAGGGTGAAATGGATAAAGAGAGAGAGAGAGAGAGAGAGAGAGTGAAAAAAAAGCGGGAAAGCCATTGTCGTTGCAACAAAGCCGCTTCTGGGTCCTGGCACGGGGTACTTCGTCGATCGACGTTAAGGAGCCGACGATGGATCGTCGTTGTGACGGAGAGACCAGGAATTTCGCTCGTTGAATATGGAGAATGAGAGAGGGAGAGAAAATGAGAGAGAGAGAAAGTGAGGGTGCGAGACCAGAGGCCTGTCGATCGTTCCTAAACGACGTGCATTCAAGCCCGCATCCGTTGTCATGGAAATCGGAGGACGGTTTCGTCGTACTGACGTATTGCCGACGTAACTGCGTCGATGCGATCGCAGAAGAAAGAGCCGCAGGCAACTTTAACTCGCCCCTTACACCCCTTTTTCCTAGGACGATGTTACCCTTTCTGGTAAAACGAAAAATTTTCCTTCCACCTTTCGAAAGACTTTTGCCAATTTTTCTCACAAATTTGTTTCATCGATCTCTATCATCTATCGTGTCTAGGATGTATCGATATTCTTTAGAAAATAAGTATAAGTATACATAAATATGAAGCGTTGTTCGCAAGTAAAATTGATATTTATACTCGATTTTAAGAATTTTGGAAAATTGTAATATCTCATGTAAAATGGTTTTATTTTGTTTCGTTTTATCACGTATTTGCATGAATATATATTCGAGACTGGATAATAAATTGAATAAATAATATACGAGAGAGAGAGAGAGTTTTGATTTAGAGATTTTATTATGCACAATTTTGTTAGTTTTATTTTTAATGTCACAACAATGGTATAGTCAAAACAATTTTACATGAATATCGTAATAAACGTTAAAGCATACACAAGAGATAAGGTAAGACGTAAGTAAGGAATTTGTGCATGAACATAGTCGCCCGTACGGACTTCGACCTTCCCATAAATTGGCGTAAGCTACACCTGGTGTAAATTCGCGTGCGAACGCGACAGGTTTCATTAACGCTCGCGTTCCTGACTATCATACACGTGGGACGTAAGATCTGCTATCCTGGCAGAAGCAACGTGTTGTAACGTGCATCTGGCGTGTGTTACCTCAAACGATACATACGTTCCTTAACACGTGTGTACGTGTATGGGTATTTTGCACGTACGTACGTAGGTAAGTTCTTACGTATGTTACGTAACTATGTATTTAGAGGAAACGGGACGATAAACTTGCTAGACTTCCAACGGTAGCAGCAACTACTCTCGAGTATTTATCTGCTTATCTTTCGGGAACGTTGTCGCACCTTAAAAGCGTTTCCGCAACGACTACTTCTTCCTCCGTTTTCCATGCTTCGCACGAACGCCAGCAATTTTTCTGGCTCTGTTCAGAACTTTTTCTCCCAACATACCGGGTGTAGAATCTACCCCAGTCTCGTCGTCCTTCTAAACCGTGTTTTTCTTAATACCTTCAAAATTATGACCAAACGTATGTAGCTGTATGTTCGTCGAATTTGAAGAAAATAATAATCATCGCGATTACGTTACACGCGATAGTCCTAGTAACTTCGACGAACTAAGAAATTTATACATCGGTAGAAGTACCTAAACCTTTACCACCCGTAACTTTGCTACGATAACTCCAACTTCCTTCGTGAAAATGACTTTCGGAAGTGTCTTTCCAGAAATGGGAAATTACCTACCCTTCTCTTCCAAGTAATACCGGAAGATGTGCACTTCGAAAGTGACCACGAGTAACTACGATCATTCGATAGAATCTAGAACTACGTTTATGACTCAAGTTATACGATCTCATATGTATGTATTATGTATGAGTATGAGAGTATCATTCGATACGATTCTATCATGTTTCGGTTACGTCAATAATTCGAGTTAAACAAATTTTCAATTACACATGTTCTTTTTTTATTCTAACAAAAATTATATTCTAATATTTTATTTCTTTACAATAAATAAAACAATTATTATATATAATAATGAAATTGATATCTACAATTATAAGAATTTTAATTTCAAATGAAGAACGTATTTAATCTGTCGTGAAAGATTAGATGCATTGTATTTAATTATCTTTTTGTAATGGCTTTGAATGCAATCATTTCTACAACATCATCATCTAAACAATTTACTATTATTCAGTAGGATAATCTCTGTAAGTCCGGTACTTTCGTATGAAATGGCAAACAAATTTCACTTGTGACAAGGTAATACCCATTCTCTCGTTTCTCTCTTCTTGGTACAATCTTCTCTCAATTTCTCCTATATTCCACGTGGCGAACTTAATCTGTAATTTGCTTCTGAGAGAAAATCACATTCGCAATCAAGAGAAACCCACCCGGCATATCAAAAAGATTTTCACGTGAACGATTCGACGAGCAATTATGTTCACCGGCTACGTAAATGCGGTCGAAGCTTTTTCCTTTCTCGAAAAAGAAAAAAGAAAAAAAGAGTATAAAAAAAGAAGCTTTTTTTTGGACGATTCAGCTCGTTCGAAGAAGAGGGACCGGAAAGGTTGAAAAATGGTGAAATATAATATCGTAATCCTTACGATTAACCTGAAAATAAAAAGGGAATGAAACGATAAATTAGAATAACAAAAAGATGCGAGTAATAAATATTTATTTAAAAAATCGCAATTTTAAAAAAGGAAATATTTATTATCAAATTCGCAAACGTGTTAGCCATTTTAATAGCGATAAAAGGGGTAAAATTAAAATCACTCTTCGTGGTATCCCTTTTAATTAAGTTTGAGTGCGGGACAATAGGGAGCAGAATATTTGATGGAAACTATAGGGATTGGTAAACGATCAAAGGTAGGAGTTTGACCGACGCGACGCTTTATTTACAAGCGCGTATATGCTCGCCACTAAATTACGTTCTCCAACGACCCGCTTTAAAATGTCCCTTTTCTCGTCGATTTCATAGCTCTCTCTCTCTCTCTCTCTCTCTCTCTCTCTCTGTCTCTACGTTGAAAACGAGGAAAATTTCGAATGTTACGTGATTCTATGACCCTCATTCCCCTTCCCTCTCTACCAACACTCCTTCGTCGTTTCATCATTATTCATTCTACCGAAGCTTTTACAAAATTTCCTAAATCATAATCTGCGGTAGAATTGTCGTTCGGTGTTGACTGGAGCCAACGTTGGATTCGACTTACCCGTACAAACTTGTTAATTGCCGATATAAACAGAGCAGTTTCCGTTGTGTTGGCGCCAGCCACGAGTTGACTTTACCCCCATATAGCCGTCAACATTTCATCCTCGTAGCACCAACTATTCTCTGCTTTTATAACACCAATACCGATTTTACAACAGTTTCATGATGAGTCTTCATCGAAGGGTTGTCATTTAATCTCCTATCGTTGGTCTTTTTTCTGTGAATCTGTTAGTTATTCGAGGCTGACGTCCCTGTTCTTTGAGCCAGGAATCCTTTTTACGAGGAGTAGGTGGCTAACCTTGCTCCTCAACCCTCCTCCTTTATCCGGGCTTGGGACTGGCAACAGTGTCTTTGGGTTACTCAATTCACCCAAAGAACTGCAGGCGGAGTTAAGAATCGTTAGTTTGTTTTTTAGAAAAAAATGAAAAAAATCGGAAGAAGAAATGCAAAAAAATATCTCAATTTCTTTTTACTACTGTTTAGATTTATTCCTGACCGTTACATGATATCTCTTGCACGTGTATTTGTATACCACTTTCATGTTCGAAACAGAATTATGTATCTTGAAATCCATGTGTTCGAAAATTGTCGGACACGAGCATCCCGTATGTTCTCGATTCGGTGTCTTTCTCACTCATACAGAGAATACTATTCGAATGTTGGAAATACCCACGTCAAGATACCCATGTGGTAATTCGAATTTCAAACAGTCTGGCGAATTTCCATTGTATCCGCAACGCGACGTATGTAATTGCAACGCTTGGCTATCCGTAACTGGCTTGTTGCATCGCTTCCCTGATTGGACAGCTCACCCACTTGCTAGGAGCGAAACGTCGATTACAATTTTGAATACGTTACTCTCTTAACCTTTCTCACGAAATTACTAAATGTATAACAAATTCAACGTTCAATCGTATTACCCGATCGCACCAACGTCCAGGAAGTGTAAACATTACTGGAAAAAAGTAAAATAACACAAAATACATTTCCTGGTACGCGTCAGTTTCTTTTTTTCGAAAACCGATCTTCCAAAATAAAAAACAAACAGAAACTTGACTCTCCTACACTAAATTACCATCCTAACAAGCTTCTCGTTACATCATCTACGAACGAAAATACTTTTCTTAATACGATTTATAATAAATTTCTTTTTTACGAGGTTAAAATCTTTCAGACGAGTTTTTTTTACAAAAACTAACATCGTTCTCGTTGTCTGATATCTCTTTGTTCCCAGGAAAAAGCCAAAGTTATTACATTGCTTAACGTACTTATATTATTAGTCGGTAAATCGGTAGAGAGAAGTTGCCCGACGTAATAAACTTCTTTTCTCTTCTTTTTCGAAGAAAATAGGGCTTTTCCTACTTTGAGTAAAAAGGACGAAAAATCGTTCACCTCTTCTTTCCCTTTACTACCCTTCATCTATCCCTTCTCCATTTGGAGTAACCATCCTTCGGTATTCGTTTGCAAAGGAGAACCAAAGCAAAGTTCTCCCTTTAATTCATATCTCACGTTCACGCCTCGATTGCCAAGCCACGCGGCATAGTTATTAAGGGAAACTTTGCCCTACGGTCTTCTTCACCCTCTCTTTCTCTCTCTCTCTCTCTCTCTTTCTCTCATAACGCACATCATCGTCTTTATAACTTACCGTTCTCATACTTCTTAACGTTTCGTCGTCGCAGCTTCAGCGACTTCTTGGTTCACGCAGACTACTCTTCCTCATGGTGGTGTCTCCAAACTTCCAAACGTCTCTCAGGCAGACCGTGAAATCTGTTTGCCGATAAAAAAAAATCCTTCGAGTAATTCGTTGACAACGTTTCGGCAACTTCGTCAAACTGTCGTCCCTTTTCTCTCTCTCTCAGACGAGAAAATGCGTACGCTCGAGAGACATGCTAGCCCCATCAAAACTAAACTCAAAGATTCTTTGAGTGATGAGGGTTAAGTATTACCGTTGTACTTACAAGGAGGGTACACGAAATTCAAAATTAGTTTTTGCTTAAAATGGCATGCAACTTATAGACCTTGACTAGTACATCATTGTG